>CM032634.1:1674614-2012659 GCA_019097785.1 Fraxinus excelsior | reverse complement strand
CAGGCATGTGTGTGTCATCTGTTAGACTCACGAATATTTGCCTAGAGATATGGTTTGAATTGTTCTTATTATATAATTAAAAACTGGTGCTTTGTCTTCAGCGTGAAAAGCGCACACAAAATGCTGGAACATCGAAAAAGAAGAATGTTTTAGAAGATTCTGAAGAAAGCAGTGATGATAGTAGCGACGAAGAAGATACTCCAAGAACGCTAAATTATCGAGCTCCTTTAGTTACACAGGTAAATCTCATCTCTTTGTTGCACATATGTAATATAGCTACTAAAATAGATTCGTTATGATATTCGTTCTAAAAAAGAAAGTTTGACTTACTTCTAAGTACAGACAAACATGATTGCTTTAACAATTTGTTGTATTCCTCTGTGGCAGGGCATTGGCAGGCTCTTCAGGTGTCTGTGTAACCCAGCATTTGATGTAGACGATGAAGAAATTGTCTACAAAGGAAGATGAGAAAATCATTTGTAAGAACTGGAATTTGGTTTGTACTTTTAGCTCATTGCATTGGCACTTCGGTAAACATTTGCTAGAAATGTCAATAAACCATTGCATTCAGTTGAGCAAATTCTTTCCTTTTTCCACCAACAGATGGATCTCAATTCAAAATCATAATTTCTCTCCTAACATCTGCATACAGGAACAAAGAAAATACCCCAAATTAATGTCTTCTCTATTCTATTAACTTTCTGATCTGTTTTAGGGCCTAGATTTTTTTGAGAGTAGATTTCGTGAAAAATAATTTCTTTTAGGGTGCGTTTGATTGCGAGCATGAAATTTGCATGGAAAAAAATAAATTCTGAACAATTCAATTGCCTAGAACTTATTTGTATGAAAATTTTTAATTAAATGTTTTTGATTGATTTAATTTTCAAATTAGAAAATATTATATTTGTCCATTTTTCATCGGTACGTAGATGAGAGATAACGGATAAATGAGAGAGAGAAGTGAATTACCTGAAAAGTAAAAACCACTCATACCTAAAGAAAAATATTTTCCTTGTTTTTGAGGAAAATATGATTACATTACCAAAAGTTGAAAAATATTTTTTATGAAAATAATTGTCATTCAAACATTCAAAAAGTAGGAATTTGAGTGAAAAAATGACATTTTCCACTCAAAATAAAGCTAATCAAACACACTCTTCGAAAATTCATGATTAAAAAATTGGAAAAATTTATGAGTCCGCGTGTAAATTTATTTTCTTAGGAGAATGTATGGTTAAAAAAAAGTTTCAAAAAATCTATATCAAATAGGGGCTTAGTGTGTAAACAATAATACATGCAAGTCAACATGAGAACATAAAATAAGACAATTCGAAAACAGTTTATAGATTCAAAAGTTTGTGAAGTTACATAGTAAATCGAAGTCTCTAAACAACAAAACAAACAAACAATTTTATTTTTGTACTTGGACGGCCAGAACATTGGCAAAGACACACAGATGCATTATACACATGGCCGAACTTCTCTCTTCACCCTGCAAATGGAAACTTGGGATTTTCCACGATTCTCAACTCAATGAGCTAAAGGTAATGAACTGGCTGCACGGTGTGCTTGGACAGCACATGCACAATGCACAGACGTTAAATTCAGGCAGCCACTTGTAATCAGTGAATGTCGACCAGAGCATGTATGAAGGGCAGGAAACGAATCACATAATAGCTGAACTGCCGGAGGTGTCAAGGCTGTGCACTGACTGATGTTCAGATTCGTAAGCCCTTCCTCCTTGTATCCCTTCTTCACAGACTCCCACACCTCGTGCTTGTTCTTCACTCGACTCTCTGCCAGGGAATATAATGCTCTATCCGTGATATTCTGGCAGTAATATAAGCCAAGGGATCTTAGGTGAAGGCAATGGTTTGCCAATGCAATTACACTCTCATCTGAAATAATGTCCCTCGGTTAGAACACAAATCCGATGGAAAGAAAAGGGGGAAATAATCAGAAATATATCAACATTTCACGTTAAGCCCCTGTTTGGTCACATTAAAATTTTCATTCTCATTCTTCTACTCATTTTTAACCACATTCTTCAATAAAATAATATTTTTCATCACATCAATAACTTTTCCTTCTTTTTCAACCACACATTCTCCATCAATCTACTATTCCAGAATACATTCTTTCAAAATAGTGTGTCTCAAACACACCCTAAATGAACAAAGAGAACACATTCCAAAACTCTGCAACTAACAATAACCTACAATATCTTATCAACATTTCAACCCTGAGAAAACCAACTTTCGTAACCTTACAACTCAACGGTCAAATATCACATTTTTGTCATGTTTGGTAAAAATGGATTTGGACAATATTAAAGAAGAATACTATCTTGTCATGTCTAAAACTGTGTAGCACATACCAAGCACGCGCTTTTAGATTAACACGGTAGATTTAAGTCCCTAAACAGTGGCCTAACACTATTTAACATGAGAAGCACCTTAAGGATAAATGATGTAAACGTAACAAAAGATAATTTTCCATTTTCAATTCTTTCTTTAATCCTTCTCTTTCCTGAAATACTAGCATGTGGCTTATGTTATAACATTCATCACCATAAAGCTTGTGAATTGTTCCTCCACAATCACATTGGGAGCTTATATCTCAGGTCCCATAAATCTTCACGCTTCTTGATTATCTTTACACAAATCAATTTTTATTCCTTAATATACTAGAGCTCAAGCCAATCAATTAAAACAAGAGAATACCTGTTATAAGAACGCAGCCGCACAAATCAAGAGCTCTGAGATCAGGGCAACCGTATGCTAAACTCTTGACCCCTTCATCACCAACACGGTCACACCATCCAAGGTTCAAAGACTGCAATTGATGGCAATTGTATCCAATGGCCTGCATAATGGAGTTAAAATGATTTAATGAACCACCTCTTAAATATAATGAACAATTCGATGGTAGGGTCATGTTTTTCATCGACGTAAAGAGGCCTCATTCATAAGAGTGACAGTATTTCGGCACAGAAAGTTCGAGCAAGTTGGGAGGGGAAGACCTAACTACAATGGCTGGTATACTGCTAAAGATCTATTTTTTAGATCTCTCACTAAATATCTAGCAATGAATAAGCGGAAAAGCAAAGAGGGATTCATGTAGTCATCCTAAATTTATTGAGAACAAGGATTAGTTTGTTGTTATTGTTGTCAAACCGTCTTCTATATGGAGAAACCATATGATTAACAACCAGGCCTCTAGTTTGAATACCTTCAATGCCCTGTCCGATGCAGTCTTAACGCATCCACACAGATTTAAGATTTTCAATTTTCTGCAAAAACCGGATAGGTATGCAAGAGCAGTATCACTGAAGGCTGAACAACCACTGATATTCAGCTTGATAAGATTTGGGCATCCACGTGCTAACGCATACAAGGAACGATCAGTAAGCCTAAAACTTTTGCTGAGATCCAGCTCCTGAAGGTCATGGCAGTAACAAGCAATTGTTTCAACAGCGTCATCCTGAAGCTGTGGTGTATCTTGTCGGAGAATTAAAACCTGCAGTTTTGGTAATTTTGGAACAATTGACAGAACCAGCTCATTCATGTTCTTCTTGCACCTAGGAGAAAGAATCCAGTTAGCAATCCAAGAAATTAGGGCATCTTATGAAGATGTGGATAACACAATAGTGGTGCAGTCAAATCTGAACAAAGGATAAGTCTTAACAAACCAATTATCAGGTGTAGTCTTTTTCAATCAACAAAGCCATCATTTGCATCGAATTCCAACCAATATAGGTGGATCCTCCACCACTGTTATAACATAATAAACATTGCAACTAACATGTTTTCAAGAGAATACAATTGTCTCAATAATTATATCGCCACACCCTTCATATTTAAGTCGGGTCGAAAAGTTAACCTTCCTCAAATAATTTCGGAAAATAGATTGTTTTCTTGAATTTGGAGTATCCAGTGATGAACACATGTTCTACGAAAAAAATTATACTTCTCCCCTTCCTAAGATAATATTGTTTGGAAACACCCGAAGTTCCAAGGTGAAGAAAATGCAGAAATGTCTATGCATCATCTTTAAATTTCAGATTTCTAAAGAATATTTAAATGTTTTAGCTTCAAATATCTTTACATTCTGCATCAGATGCCCTCATGCCGTCAAATACCATTTCTGAATGGACAAAAAACAGAGAAACAATGAGCAAAATCAATTACACACCCTCTTATTTCACCCAGAATTTGGTTAAAGAGGTTTCTAATTTTCTACACAGATTAAATAAATAGAAATAAACACAAAGCATTCAAAAATCATAGCAAATAAGTAGCCCTAACAAACATGTCCTCTCAACAAACTGTCAACATCAAGAACATTTGAAATAAGCAACGTATTGCAATTATGCTGAATCAAACTCATTGGCTATTACTAACACTTCAGAACCAAACAAGTGATACGAACTCAACAAGTTTGCATATACTTACTAAAAAATGTGACAAACACAGATCATTCAATTTTTACTTTTATTTATTTTTCCAATTGCACTCAACATAAAACAACTAACCCATGATCATCAGCCTATTTCATCGAAGAAACAGCAATATTTCTCACTTTAAAACATGTAAAACAGAAAGACAGTAGTTTTACCAAAAACCCAGAAACAAACAGGAACAAACAATCAATCATAGCACATTCAAGAAGATATTGATAAAATTTTAAAAAGGGGGTTAGAACATATGAATATACCAAGAAAGGGAAAGACGGTTGATGCCCCAAGAAATTGCATCTCTCCATCCATGACAAACCCCTGATGCCACAATCACCGTCTGATCATCCAATAGAGACAAAATCCTCAGCAAAAGCTCCACAGGTATGTCTTTCCACTCACTTATAATCACCCCTCCACCCATTTTACCACCGCTCTTACTACCAATATTCTCAACCATCAGATTCTCAAAATACAGTTCTAGGTTCTCTGCTTCTTTCATCTTACGCTACTCCCTCTACACCTCCCTATATAAACAAAATAAACCCCCAAAACAACAAAAAGCTGCAATCTTTATTTTCCTGTTAAAATGATAAGTATGAAATATCACAAAACAGGTGTCAATAGTCCAGGGGTGTCTCAAAGTGGGGTCATCTTCTTTTTGGAAACTTTTTTTGAAAAAAAAGAAAAGAAAAATAAATCACTTTTTTTGCTGTTTCTTTCCCCCTCAAGGGGTTCTTTATTTTTAGAATAATTCTTGGTGTATCCTACGTATCAAAAATCATGTACATACAACATGTATTTTATTTTTCACTTCTAATTCAAGAAAATGATAGAGACTATACAAACACAGAGTGGATTACCTTAAAATTCGAGGAAAGTTAAAAGTAAGACGGGTCAAAAAAAAAGAAAATGAGGTATTGAAATATGAACCTGTCGAATTTAAAATCGGGCTAGAAAGAGAGGGGGAGAGATTGACAAAGCCACGTACAATGAAAAGAGTCTAAAGACATTTTTTAAGAAATAATTTGGAGAATTTTTTAGAAAGATGAAAAAGAAAAACTTGTAATTATAATAATTGATTCGATTTAACTATCTAAATATATCAAAAACATGAAATATAAATTAAAGTATATATTATTTAGTAATTGAAATGAACTATGAAATTAATAATCTATTTTTTAAGGACATATTTAATAATTAAAACAAACGGTTCAACAAAAAAATAATTAATATATCTCTTTTCCATAAGGGTATAATTTGTAATTGAAATGAATGATGCAACAAACAAATAATTGATACATCTAATTTAAGGACATATTTAGTAATTGAAATGAACGACGCAACAAACAAACAAACAATTAATATATTTCGTTTTTTACGGACATATTTGCTAATTAAAATGAACAATGTAACTAATAAATAATTAATATATTTCCTTTAAAGATATATTTGGTAATTAAAATGAATGATACAATGTACGTATAATTAATATATTTCTTTTTCTTAAGGACATATTCAGTAATTAAAATGAACGATGCAACAAATAAATAATTAATATATCTCTTTTTTCTTATAAAAATATTTAGTAATTGAATGAACTATATAATAAAATAATAATTAATATATCTCTTTTTTTAATGAAATATTTAGTAACAACGACGCAACGACACGTGATGGACATTGACACACTTTCATCATTGCTTTCAATAATAATTAAAAAAATTGAATGTCCATTCAAATTTTATATAAATTCGACAACACTTGGTTGGATAGCTCGATTGAATCAATTTCTAAATGAGTCGGTCAAAGCACACACAAATCTATTATGAACTATTCAATTTATTCATTTTTTGTTCAAGATTTAATAAATCATGTTCATTCGTCTTGATCCCAATATATTTAACAAGGTTAGTGTTAAAATTTACTATATATATATATATATATATATAAACATGTCATTTTCCATTATAATTCTAGAATGTAAATATAGTGTCAAGAATTGATATATTTGAACTCCAAAATGTAAACAAATGAACAACGCGTAAAAAATTAAATTAATTAAAACTAACAAAAAAGTGGCCAAATAATTGATGCCAAATTAGACATAATGCTTAAATTTAAAATCTAAAAAAAAAATTTGACAAAGGACAAATTTAAGAGTATACCTCTACACAATACGCCACAATCTTAATAAAATGATCTAACTTAACGTACTAAATGTACCATAAATGCAATTTAATCTATTTTATTTAGCTCTGTTTGGTACTAATTAAAATCGGATTTTAATTTAAGTCAAAATCAAATAATTAATATTAACCACATCTTTCGTGAATCTCACATCTTTTTAACCACACATTTCAAAAATTCTATCACAATCTAGTAAAAATCTAATTTTAACTTCCACCAAACATCTACTTAGTAATTGAAATGAACGATGCAACAAACAAAAATTTATAGTATCACTTTTTTCTTAACAATATTGTGTTTGTCAAAGTAATTAAAAGATGCAACAAACATATAATTTATGTATTTGAGAATGTGTGGTTAAAAATATATAAATTTTTTTAAGTTTACGTAAAAAATTATTTTATTGGAAAAATGTGTGATTAAAATGAGTTCAACCACACATTTTCCATCAATTTACTATTCTAAAATATATTCTTTCAAAATAATGTTGCTCAAACACACCCTTAAACCTGGATATTGAGTTTTTTTTTTTTACGTAGGAACCCGCGGTCGATACTCGTGAGTGGACACTGAGTAAACATTGCTCCATCTGCAGTAACTTGTAAACCACACACGAGAGATAAATCGCACTAGCAAGCCCCGTGTGACGAACTCGATTGCGAAAGTGTTGACAGGGAATTCGAACTCGTGACTCTCGATCTCCGCATTTATCTACTCCATCAATTCGACCATCCTTGAAAGAGTAAAGTCTCTTTTTCTTAACTATGCAAGATCACGACAAAATAGTGGATTAGAATGACCAATAATATCAATCAAGAACGTGGGCTCCATATAATTAAAACAAATATGAACTTGACATTTGATGGGATTGGAATTTTACAGATTAAGAAGTAAGAGAGAGAGAGAGAGAGAGAGAGAGGCCAGAGCAAATAAAATCAAGATTTCGAATGTCCATTCAAATTTCAAAGTGCTTATAATTAATTCCGAACGCAACTTTACAGATGTATGACAAGACGAAAAGCAATGGTCCATAATGAAATCCATAAAGGTTCCAATGTTTATAAACGAAGCCGTGCCGTAAAGTAGTGGATTTGCTTTTATCCCCCTTCGGTCTTTCTTTTTAGAATTATATTCGATTTGATATAGTAAATTTGATTATTCTATAGTTTGTTGTGAATTAACAGTTTAACTCTTACGGTGGAGAGGAATAATATTACGATCTGATAAATTGAAAGATGTAAAACGCGCTCAATTTATAGCGATTCAGATTAAATGGAAGAGCATCGTCAGCTCGTTGCTACATAATTTCAATATAGCGAGAAAAAGATATTCTACTGAAGTCACGTCTCTTTTTCTCTATAGAGTAAAAGATATATCCCGATATTAATCGTAAATGTTAAGATGATATAATGCATGTTTAGCGATTCGGACTTGATACATGATTACGTTGAAGGACTTAATATCCGTAATATATAGAGGAAATATTAAGACAATATGGTACTACCAAATATTTTATTACGACGATAAAATTCTCCAATGAGCTTCACACCTCCATCATAATTATATCTTTCATTCTTTTCAATTTAGAAGAACAATTTTTCTAATGCTTTAAGTTTCAAATGGACTGCAAATAATTGATTTTCTAATACGGAAAACGTCAAACGACGGATTATCGATATTTTTATTTGATAAATCGATTGTACATTATATTAATAAATAATGAAAAAATAAATAGCACTAGGAAAAGTCAAAGCCGGACGTTCAAAAATATAAAAATATAAAAAAAAATTGAGATTTTTTAATACTAATAATTTTATGAAGGATTGGTACTTTTCAATTGATTATTTCTTCGTCTTCTGAATATTTTATTATATACGTTCTTTCTAAATTATCTATTTCTTAAAGAAATTATTATGATGTTAGAGTGCCCAAGTGGGTGACAATAGCCAGCCGCCCCCTCCAATAAGGGGGTGCCAAATCATTTGGGCACCCCCACTTTTATAACTCTAGTTGGACAAAGTAGAATTATCCTAAAAAGCAAGCCATAGAGTCTTTGCTTGCATTTATAAGCAAAACTTCTGACTTTGCTCAATTTTCTTCATTCATAAAGGATTTTGTTTTTGCCAAATTGAAGGAAAAACTTGTTTTAAATATACACACCATTCTTTTCTTTTTTTTCTTTTTGTACATCATCAAAAACGAGAAAAAAAGTATAGCTAGTTTGGACTCGTAACAAAAACAACTCGATTGTATAAGCATAAAAAGATCAAAAGATTTATAAACCCTTCCCCTCTCTTTCGCACAAGTAACTCTCTCCATGGCAGGTATCTATAAGGATGTTAAGTAGGGCGAGTCGCTCGTTCACTTGCCAACGGCTCACGAGCCAACTCGCATGGTGAGCTGAGCTAAGCCAAGCTTGATGGTGGGCGAGCTAAACGGCTCAATTCGACTCATTTAACACCCCCTAAATATCTAAAATCCCATAATCATGCTCGAATATAATCTATATATAACTTATTTATGTACATCAATTTTCTTTCTCAAATTCAAGCTTTAATCCTCAGTATTTTCTAGCAAAAATAAGACAATAATCTTACATTTCCTATTTGTATGTGGTAAGAGTCATTTCAAATTTTCAATCAAAATCAATGACATCATTTGAGTAATTAATAAAATAACCTTAAAAAATCACCAAAATGCATGAGTGGTAGGGCCTATACACATGCTATGCATTTAGCATTGTCTTGTTTCTATATATAGATGGCGATGTCTTTTAGTTTCCATGTCATAAAGACTTTTCGTACTATATGGTATTATCATGTTTCTTTTTGGCTGTCTAAACCTACCATTTTCTATCATATCTGGGTGTCTATTGTTATATATTTATAGAATAAATATAATATGTGAAACAAATAATTAAATAAAATTAAAGTGCCCAACTGGTAAAAACGTGGAATTTGTGTGGGAGGTCAGGGGTTCGAGCCACGCCTCACGCATTATATCAAAAAGTATTTGATTGGGTCTTGGGCTTTATTGATTCTAATAAAATAATTATTATTTTTTAATTATTTTCGGAATTATTTAATGGGTCAACTAGCCAGTAAAATATGACTGTTTTAACTGCCCAGTTTTAATATCCATTACCATAGTCCATTACATCTACAATTTAATGCTAGATCATGGTGGAAGAAGTTACATCTCTTTATGCTTATATAAACACATTTTTGGGTATTAGAAAACGACAACAAAAACGAAATTGTCTCTTCATATATACAGTAAAATATTATACTCAAATTATTTTTTCGTATTTCTGGAGTACACTTGAGAGTTCTGAAAACCTTTTGTGATTGCTGAACAATTGGTTTATTTGATCGTTGTATCCTGGAGGTGATTGTCCACGAAGGTCGTAGCAGTTATCGACGGGCAATTTCGCTTTAGGACATCGTGCTGTCACGAGACTCGATCTATTGATAAGTTATTTCTGCACTTTATTATTATTTTATCCAACATCTATATCTTCTTTACATACAGTAATACACTTCTACTGCACCAGCTAAGGATTCCATGTACTTTGTCCCAAATGATTTTGAATATTCTTCATTTAGTTTGTGTCTAGATACATTCACAACAATGCTGTTGTTCATGATTGAGCGAGAAATGTAATATTCTTGGACGTATTTTGGTAATGATGTTTAACTACAGTGACGGGCGCTTGATGGAATTAGAGTTTTCACTTCTTAAGTAACTAATAACTATCGTGAAGTCGTATGAATTTGGAATTCTGAAGTTTGCATTATTGTCTTTATATGTTGAAGATGTCAACTGTCGAGACAAGCATTAGACTAGACTGAGATTTCCACAATAGATAAAAAGTATTGTGGAGTAGTATGAATTTGGAATTCTACAGTGTGATTGATTGTCTTTGAATATTATTTAATATTACGATCAAAATCATGTAGTTCTAGCATTTAGAAAAAAAAAAAAAAAAAGTAATTTTAAGAATTAAAAATCAACTACGAAAGATCTTCCCCCACAAAATACAGATAATTGTTTAAATATAATGCTCGTAATGCTGCACATGTTTTGTATAGGAAAGCTGCATTTCTTCTAGTGCAGGTTGGGCTTCTCACATTTTGTCATCAATTTCTCCTTTGGATGTCTTTGATAGATGATTTTAATATAATATTTTTAAGAATATGTTTAGTTCGATAGGCTGGACAAATAAATCAACAATCATCAAGCACGTCGCTCTTTTTAACTTGTGCGATCTAGAAATCATGTAATAAGTGTCGTAATAAGTGTTCAAATAAACACTGATGAAACATCAAACTACACTACAATAGAGTTCACTTTTAATTCGTGCTGTGAAAACTAAAAAGTACTTTAAGGCGGAAGGGATTAGATGGCACAATGATGCAAGTGACCCATTGGGCTGAAATGTTGGAGGCAGTGGCAGACGCAGAACTTTAACGTTGGGGGGCACAATCGAACTTGCAAAGAAGTTGAGAGAAATTTTATAATCGAAAATTTATGTCCAAAAAAAACATACCCCATGTAATTTTACATCCGAAAATTTACATTGGATATGACTTTTTCGGATGTAAAATTTCGAAATTTTTTGAAAATTTCCTAATAAAATGATGAAAATTATATTAAGAAGTTTATATCGCAAAAATAATAAATGTTAATGAAATAATTGATTTTTTTTTTTAAATCCGAGTTAGACGTGTTTTTAAAGACTCATGGTTAACGTATTTTTAACTATTTTCGATATATGTTTGAACTATTTGATATGCTCATAATGTAGTTCTTGAAATAAGTTTCGAAATAATATAAGCAATTTGTAGATTCAATTAGTGTACGATTGTTGAAGAATTTTTAAAATTAGTATATTATCGAAACTCAAATTTATTTTGATTTTGTCTCTGTTTGGTGGAAATTAAAATCAAATTTTGATAAAAATTAAACAATTATGGATTCCACGAAATATGTTATTAAAATTAATTTTTAACTTTGATTTAGATTAAAATTAAAATTTCAATCGATATCAAACATGATTTTATAAAAAAAGGAAAAAAAAAATCTCAAAAGTTGGAGGCACGTGCCGCCCAGGACCCCCTGGGTCTACCCATGGTTGGAGACCCAGTTGCTGAATAATTTGGTTTATTTACTTGGTGCAAAAACGTGTTTGAAGAATGGCTTAAAGTTGTGTTTTCACTTACCTGATTTTGGACGCTAAGGATGTCACCACGTGTCGCCTCCAACACTATTGGATTGACGACTGTTGAGTGACTCTTTTAAAGGTTGTTCTAGGGTTTGAGATATTCACTTGGCTTCTAGATTTCTCCATTCTCTTTCGTGCTTCGCCGTTTCTAGAGTTCTCTTTTGAGAGAGAGAGAAATCAAAATACTCTGTTTTTCTTCACTCATTATTGTAATCTTGTGTGATTTCATTGAGTTGAGTGTGTGAACCATGTTATATTTCGAAAGAGAGATCTCATTTGTGATTTTTAGGGTTGAGTTTGAGTGTCATCCTTTGTATTTTTACTTTGGCTTTTGATTTTCGAGTATTAACGGTGGTTTATTTGTGAGATTGAAGCACATCAGTCTGTGATTTGGCCTAAGGGCGATTATGAATAAAGACAAGTTTCATTTTCAGTTCATTGTGTTCATCTTTTAGTTCCGTTTTCCTTATTTCTTGCACATATTATTGTTGATTTCGTGTGAGCTAATTGTGGTCTCCTCCCAATAGTGGTATAAGAGAGTTTGGAGGGAGTTCTTGATATTGTCTGCACTCGACTTTGACATTGTGATTTTTCCTTGAGTCGCGCTTCGATTTCTTGAAACCCTAATTAAAAGGCTTTGGTGAGATCTTTCCACCTCTTGTTTTTTAAGAGTATATCAAGCTGTAAATTTGTTTCTTAGGTATTCTGACTTTGTTGGGTTTGCTGCCTTGTGTGGATATTGCCTTGTTTAGACACTGCCCTGTTTGGATACTATATTTGGTTGATTTTTTTCTACCTTGTTTGTGTGTACTGCATAGTGTAGATATTTTTTGATCAGTGTTCTTTTTTGAAAAACCTGATTCTTGGCTCCTTATCATTCCTTTGTCCAGAAACCAAGAGTTGTATGAAATCTGAGGGTTACTTGGATTAAAATCAAGATTCCTGATAATCTTGATTGATATCAGCATATAATTTTGCCTCTGAACAATTTGTAATTGTATTGCTTTGGTCAAATTGTGTACATTGTAATATAATTTTGAAGTGCCTGCTCTCTGTACTTGCAATCTGTGTTCTCTGTTGTGTCTCTTGAGTGTTGATACTTGTTTGATCTACATTGCAAGTTATTGTTTAGTGTCTGATCGATCTACATACATCCATTTCATTCAAATTTCTTAAAATGACTACTTCAAAATTTGAAATGGAAGTTTTTAATAGCAAATGAGATTTTAGTTTTTGGCACCAGAAAATGAAAGCTATTTTACTTCAACAAAAGTGTGCTATAGCCATTGATAAGTCATGACCTATTGATATGGAAAGTAGTAAAGTTACTAAACAAAATGAAATTGCATGGGGCATTATTTTCTTGCATTTGTCTGACAATATGATTAGAGAAATTGGTGAGACTAAGACTACTGTTGAACTTTGGAAAAAATTGAAAACCACTCATTTGAATAAAACCATGCCTAATAAAGTGTATCTTTTAAAACAATTTTTTGATTTTAAATTGGACCCTTCACTTGACCTTGAAACCGACATTGATAGGTTTAACGGACTATCCCGTGACCTTACCAACTGTGACGAGAAACTCTCAAGTGGGCACTTGGCTGTGACTTTATTGAATTCAATTGGTGACAAATATAAAAATGTTAAAAGTGCTATTGAATATGGAAGGAACACTATAACCACTGAGGTGATCATTAATGTTTTAAGGTCTAAAGAGTTAGAGTTAAAATTTGATAAAAAAGAGTCTGTTAGTGGCATTAATCTGATGATGAAGTCCAAGTTTAATCCCAAGAATGATAATTTTAATAAGAAACATGGATATAAGAAAAAGGGCAACTTCAAGGACAAAAATAAAATGAAGACAAAAGGTAAAAAATATTTCTATTGTCTAGAAGGTCATTTTATAAAAGAGTGTCCTAAAAGACTTTATGATTCTAAGAATAAGTCTAAGAATGATGGTGGGGCTGCTTTAGCTTATAATGACTCTAATATTGATGAAGTTTATGCTGTTGTTATATGTCCACCCTGTTAGAGTGGATTCTTGACTTTGGTTGCACCTACCATATGTGTCATAATAAGGAATTGTTCACTGGTTTTGAAAATGTAACTAATGGTAAGGTTTTAATGGGTAATCACATGACATGTCAAGTAAAATGTGTAGGAACTATCACTTTGAACTTAAAAAGGAAATAATAAGTTGATTCAAAGCTAGATATGTTCCTGATTTACAAAGAAATATGATTTCCTTAGGAGTATTAGATGACCTTAACTATAACATTGTGATCAATAAGGGATACATTAAAATCTTGAGGAGCTCTCAGCTGATTGTAGAAGCTCTCAAGAGACATGACCTTTACATTTTACAAACCAAATTTTTTTGGAATCCTCTTCAACAATAATCTCAGTCCTAAATGATAAATCACAAATATGACACAAAAGATTGGACCATATTAGTGATAAAGGTCTTCATATTTTGAAAAAACAGGGAGCTTTTGGTAAAGCTAACATTGAAAAATTGGATTTTTGTGATTACTGCATTTTAGGAAAGTATAATAGATTACATTTTTTACCTGGAATGCATAAATTTGTCTCTATACTTGAATTTTTGCATGCTGATCTTTGGGGACTAGCATCTATGTGTACACATTCTGGTTTCAAATAGTATTTGCCTGTCATTAATAAGTTTTCAAGAAAAAATTGGACTTTTTTGCTAAAATCAAAATCTGACACTTTTAATGTTTTTAAAGAATGAAAACTTTTAATTGAGAACTAAACTGATAAGAAAATTAAAGTTTTAAGAACTGATAATGGTTTGGAATTCTGCAATTATGAGTTTGATGAATTGTGCAAATTATCTAGTATGTTAAGACATAGAATAGTCATACAGTCACACACACTCCACAACAAAATGGCTTAACTAAAAGAATGAATAGAACTATTCTTGATAGAGTTAGATGCATGTTGTTGTGTTCTGACCTGCCTAAAATTTTTTGGGGTGAAGCAGTTAAAACTACTAGTTATCTGATCAATAGATGTCCTTCTAGTGCTATAGACTTTAAGACCCCTGAAGAGAAATGGAGAGGAAAACATGTAGACTTCAATAACTTGAGGGTTTTTGGGTGTGCAGCCTTTGCACACCAAACTTAAGGAAAACTGGAACCTAGAGCTCATAAGTGTGTTTTTCTGGGCTATGTGAAAGGGGTTAAAAGTTATAGACTATAGGTTAGAGAGCTTAAAAGCTATAAGGCCATTATAAGTAGAAATGTGATATTTAATGAAGATGACCTGCCCTATTTTAAGTCTGAAAAACAATCTGTAGACCTTTTAGAGACCTCCGACCAATCTGAAAATGTGAGAAAAAGGGTTGAGATTGATGTAGAGCAATCTGTGGATGGTTCTGATCAATTTGCCCCTCAAAATGGTGAGGAACCTGAAACTGAAAATGAATCTGTTGAGGTTCTTGAGACTGATTTAGAGACTGGACAAACTTTTGTTGATTACCAACTTGTTAGGGATAGGAAAAAAAGGACAATTAGACCTTTAGCTAGGTTTGATGATGATATTTCCATGCAGTCCTATCATGATATGATTGAAGAAGAACCTGAATCCTATGGGAAGCTTTGAGTAGCAAAGATTACAAACATTGGTTTGTAGCTATGCAAGATGAAATAGAATCCTTTAACAAAAATAAAACATGGATTTTGGTAAAAAACCCGAGGGTAAGAGAGTTGTGGATTGTAAATGGATCTTTAAAATTAAAAGAGGTGAACAAAGCGAAAATGACATAAGATACAAAGTTCGATTGGTAGCTAAAGGTTTTACTCAAAAAGAAGGAGTAAATTTCAATGAAAGTTTTTCACCTGTAGTAAAGTTTACTACAGTTCGTGTCATTCTTGCTTTGGCCACCCAATTTAATTGGGAATTAGACCAATTAGATGTAAAAATTGCTTTTCTAATGGAGATTTAGATGAGACCATTTACATGAAACAACCTAGAGGATTTGAAGTTAACAAGAAAGCTGACTTAGTATGTCTTCTTAAGAAATCTTTATATAGCTTAAAACAAGCTCCAAGACAATGGTATAAAAAATTTGACAATTTTGTCCTTGAACTTGGGTTTAAGAGAAGTAATTTCGATACTTGTCTTTATTACAAAGGAAACGATGGAGCAAATTCACTTTACTTACTCCTTTATGTGGATGATATGCTCTTAGCAAGTTATGACATAAAAGAGATTGAAGAAATTAAAGACAAACTAAAATCTGAATTTGAAATGAAGGACTTAGGTCCAGTTAGAAAGATTTTATGTATGAAAGTTAAAAGAGATAGGAGAGAAGGCACACTAAGTCTTAGCTAAAAATCATATATTTTGAAATTGCTTAGCAAGTTTTCTATGGATGAATCCAAAAATGTTATTGTCTCATTGGCTAATCATTTTAAATTATCAAATGATTTATGTCCTAAAACAAAAGAAGAGTTCAAAAGAATGGCACAAGTGCCTTATCCTAATGCAGTTGGGTCTGTAATGTATCTTATAGTGTGTTCTAGACCAGATTTGGCATATTCTATAAGTGTTTTAAGTAAATATATGTCAAATTCAAGTAAAACACACTGGGAAGCCATTTCATGGCTTCTTAGGTACATTAAGGGGACCTCAAAGTTGGGGATTCAGTTTAGAAAACAAGCTGAAGGTGTTATTTTGAAAGGGTTTACTGACTCTGATTATGCAGGTGAAGGATAACATAAAATCTACTTTATCATACTTGTATAAGTTGGAAATCTCAGCTTCAAAAAATAGTGGCTTTGTCTTCAACTGAGACTGAATACATTGCAGTCACTAATGCTATCAAAGAAGGAATTTAGTTAAAAGGGTTACTTAATGAATTTAGTTTTGTTAAAAAAGTTGTTCTTTATTCTGATAGTCAATCTGCAATTCATTTAAGTAGAAATCCTGTTTTGCATAATAGATCTAAGCATGTCAATGTTAGATTTCATTTTATTAGAGATATTATTTTACAGGGTGTTGCGAAACTTGAAAAGATATCTACTAATTACAACCCTGCTGATGTAGGTACCAAGATTCTACCTTTAAACAAATTCTTGGACTGCTTGACTTTGCTGAATGTTGCACCTTTCTGATCTGTGGATGCTGCTATTCTGTGCTTTTTTGAATAACCACTGATTAACATGAATCATTGTACCAAGGTGGAGTATGAAGGGAATAAATGACACAATGATGCAAGTGACCCATTGGGATGAAATGTTGGAGGCCCAGGTGCTGAATAATTTGGTTTATTTACTTGGTGCAAAAACGTGTTTGAAGAATGGCTTAAAGTTATGTTTTCACTTACTTGATGTTGGACGCCAAGGATGTCACCACGTGTCGCCTCTAACACCGTTGGATTGGCGACCGTTGAGTGACTCTTTTAAAGGGTGTTCTAGGGTTTGAGATATTCACTTGGCTTCTAGATTTCTCCATTCTCTCTCGTGTTGCGTCGTTTCTAGAGTTCTCTTCTTCGAGAGAGAAATCAAAATACTCTTTTTATTTTTGATTTTCTTCACTCATTATTGTAATCTTGTGTGATTTCATTGAGTTGAGTGATGGTTCTTGTGTGAACCGTGTTGTATTTCGAAAGAGAGATCTCATTTGTGATTTTTAGGATCGAGTCTGAGTGTCATCCTCTGTATTTTTACTTTGGGTTTTGATTCGAGAATTAACGGTGGTTTATTTGTGAGATTGAAGCACAACAGTATGTGATTTGGCCTGATGGCGATTATGAATAAAGATAAGTTTCATTTCAGTTCATTGTGTTCATCTTTTAGTTCTGTTTTTCTTATTTCTTGCACATCTTATTGTTGATTTCATGTGAGCTAATTGTGGTCTCCTCCCAACAAAGGCGTGCAATTGCACGCCACAAATACTTTGACATATGCATATCGTAATAAGTCTTGGTGGCATGGCACACAGAGCGGGAAGAAAAGCGAATGCAGAAGAAGAAACAGAACATGTGGAAGAACAAAGAAAGAAAAGGAAAAGAAAGAAAGAAAAAGAAAAAGAAAGAAAGAAAATGGGAGAAGGAAAATAATAAAATGAAAAAAAAGGAAAAGAAATATAAAAGTAATTTATGATAAAAAAGTGGTGCGAGCGGAAGAAGAAAATTTTTGATTATTTTATCTTGCATCTTTTACGGCGTGCAAAAATTTATGCCGTAAATATTTAAAGTAATTGACGGCACACATGATGCCATAATAAGTCTTTTTTTTTTTCTTTTTTGAAAAACACTACATGCCTTGAAAGTAAGCTCCAAATATTCAACTTTTACGGCATAAAAAGAATGCACGCCATAAATACTTTTGATAATTTGCAGCAAACATTATGGCAATGCCGTAAATAGTCTATTTTTACGGCATGTTTTTATTGCACGCCGCAAATGAATAACGTAAAAAATCAATTCGGTAACCAATTAGGTAAAAAATTATGTACAACAAGAATAATTCTCATTAGAATATTGATCTCCCATGCAATTTCATAATTTGTTTGGTGAAGTGAGCTAAGAAAGAAAGTGAAGCTAGGTACATTTTCATCCATCGCATTATCCATCATTGTTTAGTATTACTTACCAAACATGTCTTAAACGAATCTCTATGCAATTCGTAGCTGACACAGCCCACTCAAGCCTCAACTTTACCTATTGACACCCACAATTAATGATAAAAGTCACCAACAAGTAAAACAATGATATATTCATTCATAGTCATTTAATTTCCGTATAATCTTTCCACAAGTTCTTCAAACATAAGCATCCACATTTCATGTTTAATGAAAAGCATTATCAATAGTATTTAGCAAATATGGTAGTGTTTTGCACTCACATTTTTTACAAACATCTCTCGAGTTCAAGGGCGGAACTTCTCTAATAAGCTTCCAAAGAAGAAGCTTGTCTTCGCCCATCCACTTGCTTCGAGTGCCTTTTTAGTTGTTGGATCTTTTTTCACATTAAGCATCATTGTGTGTCCAATTTCTTTGCGCAGTCCTTCAATCGTTTTCGTGTCTACTGGATTTCCAGAAGAATCAGTCACATAGAAGACATTCAATGCTTGCTCCCCTACAGTTGAGACGCCTGCTCTTGTAACTGATAGCCCATTTTCTCGAAGAACTCGTGTTACTTCCGAAAGTAGTCCTACCCGGTCCTTTGCACATAGCTCCAAGCTTAGACCCTGCATCATGTTCAAAATAAAATTTACGTCCTCAAATTTTTTCCACAGAAATAATAGGCCAAAAAGCAGGAAATATATGGCAGATTGTCTTTTGGCGATAACAACAGTAGCTTTTCACCCGAGTAAGAACAACAGATTTCAACCAAAAATCTTAACTAATTGAATGAGCAAATATAAAGCAGTGCATCATAAAAAATTGAAGATTAAATTGCAGTGGCCATATGTGAAAAGATAACTGTTGTTTTTACTTAAAAAGTTTGATTTAAAATATGAAAGTCTTGTCTTAGTTAATGAGTTTCCTCTGCTTGCATTATTGATTCACAGAAATGGTATAAAAATTTCATTTCCAATTGTTACCAAAGAATGAAAAATGGAAACGATTTTCAGAAGAAAAGAACAATGGAATTTTGTTAAATTTTCAATTTAGATGCATTCTTTTATATAAGAAATTATTCAATTGCAACATGATGGGAAAAATACAGGTTTATATAGAACAACTTTAGCTCACATCGATTATTTTATAAGAAAAGTTGATATATGTAGTTTTGAAATCAGCTGTATTTTTCTTTTTCTATATGTTCTCAACTGGAAACGTTTTGGAAGTTCCAATCAAACATGTTGTAACTTCATATCATACTATGATTCAAAATTTAAGAGATTATTGCAATGTTAAACATATAATGTTCTAATAAGAATATTCGTAAGAAACGCTTAATACTCAAAAAGTACTGGAATCATTTCATTACCTCACTCACTCTGCGTCGAATTGCAGCTTCAAGACACTTGATTACCTTTTCTTTCTCTCCTTCAGTATCTAGAGTGCAACCATCCATGTGACGAATATAATATTCCTACACGTCCAACAAAACGAAAACCAAAAGTTATTACTAATAGCTTAATCATGGAAGGTTCTGTATCGGTTTTTTTTTTGGGTGAGAAAATGGTTTTTCCGGCCCATCTCACATTAAGGAAATATTTTGTACACATCAATTCGTTAGAGAATGAAAAGTGCAGCTACCTGAGAGGCATAGGGGCTGTCAGACTGGATGGTGGCATGAAAAACAACATATTGCATATCTGTGAGGGTGCAGACGATGTCAAACAAAAGCTTTGGCCTATCTTTGCACCTAACAGTGACCACCGAGTACCCTTTCTCCTCACATCGGTCAATCGAGATCTTTGGTTTGAACGATGGAGGAAAATCTGGCTCAGTTGCTGAACAAGTACCTTCATAATCCCTATCTGCGAACAACAACTGGTGAAGTCGTCTATCAACATGGGTTGAACCCATGGAGAAACTTGTATGAGATAGTTTCTCGTCATTTCCACAACCTCGAAGAATGTTTTTTAGTTGCTCCTCCATAGCAGATAACTGAGAAGGGTCCTCCACAGCACGGCAGGTGGTATTGTCATTAACATAAAGAACACACGCTATACGCCTGTTATGCGTCCAAACTTCAGCAGCAACAACGTTAACATGAAGATTGGAAAGCACAGCAGAAATCTCGGATAAGAGACCTGGACGGTCCCTGCCTATAAGCTCAATGGCCGTATAATCACCCATAGAGTTCACCCCCACCCTCTTCCCAGGCGAAGTCTTCAATATGTCTGAGGTACGTCCCTTGGGTCCTAAGACCTATTGTTAAGTATTTCAAAATAATATTAAAAATGGAATCTTTTTTTTACTTTTTCTGAGTTGTAAGATTCACAAGCCTCAATTGCGAAGACACGACTTTTGCAGTTCATTCACACTCTAAATGAGGACTCTACAATGGGGAATCAATATAAATGCATAAGCTATCTTTATGGACAATGCATTTGTTAGGTTTTGTGACAAAAATTCTATGTGATTTTGAAATTTGTTGCATGAAGGAAGCTTGTTTAATCTTGGTATGGTTTGATTAAGAATCAAATATTATGGTTTTTGGAGTTTGATTGAATTAAGGAATTGGAGATGAAGTAAAATACTCTGGAGACGAAAAAAAAAGGATTTCAGCATGCTCGGCGCCCTTGAACGGGGCAGCAAGCCTGGCGCCGAGGCGCCCCGATAGTATATTTCTACGCGGTTTCCTGATCTTGTTCGGACTTCTACTTCACCTTGGACTCTACAAGGTATAGACACAATTAAGAGAGAAAAAGGCAAGACTCAAGAGAGGTTATAACAATTAGATTTTTGTGTATACATTAGAAATAAGAGAGAATTGTTTAGATTAGATTGAGATGGTCAAATCTTGTAAGACAATTGATTGTTTCTTAGTATAATGAATTCTCTTCTTCCACAATATTCTTGATTGTTGTGTGATCCATTAAATTTCATATTGTCCAAAATTTTCTTCTTTAATTGTTTGGCTGGTATCTCAACAAGTGATATCAAAACATTCTTGATATCACGGTTGATTCATAACAGCATTTATGGGATACCCTTATTTGAAATCGATATTGAGCACTGAGTGAACTGCATTACATTTAGGATGGCCATCACCGAAATCCATATGTACGATGTAGCATAGCTATCTGGAATATGAAAAGCCATGCCTCAATAAAATTAGTCTGCTCGATTTTACCAAGGCAAATTAGAAACAACCAACCCCATGTATTGTTCCTATAGTCATAAGAATGGAGCAAAAAATGATACTTAATCAACTATATTATGCTTTATGGCCCACAACTATTTCTAGGCAAAGAAAAACATACAGTATAATAAGTAGAAAATGAGCTAGATTTGCCGAAGTTGTTATCTACATCACAATTCTTTGTTCTTTTCATTTTCCTTGTATTTAATGCAAAGAACAACAGATGGGAACTATGTTTTTCAGATAAACAGGACTTGAAGCTGTGACCAAGTTTTGAAAATTGTTTTTAAACCCAATACAAATAAATCATACCTTTTCTATATAATCAATAGTTTTGCTGTCTGTAATTTTCTGCCCATGCGGATCAGTGACATGAAACACTGTTGAGAAAGAATTGCAACAAGAGTATGAGACATTGCCATGCATAAGGCACCTCCAAATGATGTCTTCGTTGAAGACCCTTCTCTAACAGCTTAGGCTTTTAGAGAGGTGGTTCAACGCATAATAAACATAGTATCGTAACTAACAAAGGTTCTTGGCTCCAGTCTCCCCATCACCCATTTAAATTGTGCGTATGATAGAGCATTGATGCAAAAATGAATCTTGTTTGTAAGCATGAAGAAGACAAAAAGTAAATAAGCAAATGCCTTCCCTTACTAGCAGCTTAAGCTTTTAAACAAAATAGTTCAACACTATCAGTTTGTTAATTTTCTTGCATAGGCCTGACCCTTGTAGGATGTGTAAAATCCACTGGAAAAACAGAAGATAAATTTACGTCTACTATGCACACTGCACAGCTTTAATTTCATCAATAGAGCAATATAAAGATATATATTAAGGTGATCATTCAGTGTAGTTTGAGGATTATTATAATTATCGAAGTTCATAAACAGAGCATGATAGTTGCTTAGACACATCTAGCTACATGTTTTTTTTTTCCATTGCAGAAAACTCAAGCCTTGTAGAAAGCACAAGTGTTTCCCTTCCTGAAGCTATATTATCAAGGAAAGAAAAATAAAGCATGCGTACCATCCATAAACCAGCCTCCATCTGAAGATATGTATGCTTTGGTAATTATAAGATCAAGATCAGTAAGGATTTGCACCACCTCCAGTAGTATCCCTGGCTTGTTCATGCTGTCAACCTGAGTGTGGCAAAAACTCTATCATTCCACCACAAATATAAATGATTGATGTGTGCATTTATCGTGCACGGTAATAAATTCTAATGCCAGCAAAGAATCTGAGTGCAAAAAATAAAGCAAAATGTCAAGTACTGATGTGGTTAGACGCTCACAACCATGGCATAATCCTAAAGTGCTATATTTGATGATAATGATTTTCTCTTAAATGAGACAAATGGACAGAATTGCATTTAATTGAGGAGGAACATTAAAAAAACTAAGGAGAACTGGTGTTGTGTATATGTTCAGCATATGCCAAAATGTTTTCCTCTCAAGTCTTGTAAAAAGGTAGTACATGCTGACTGATATTGAAACAACAAGGTTTACCCAGATTAAACTTGGTGTTAGAAGTTAAATGTTAGTTCGCATCTATCATGGGATTAGTTTCATTTCAAATTAACAACTGATTATATCCAGATTTTTGGCAGTAAGTTAGCCTATATTTTAGTTTTATATCATTCATGTAAGGTTTTAGTTCAATAAATTGTACCTGATATGTCTCATCTTTAATATACAGAATGTAGTTTCAGTTTTGCATCTTTATTCACAAGGTATCAGAGCCGCCATTCCCACTGGAATTGGCAGAAAAAAAAAAAAAAAAAAAAGCATTCCCCACTAGTTTCGCCTTAAATCGAGTAATTTCTCTCCCTTCATTGCCCGTCATTATGGCAACTACCAGTTAGAAGCAATTCTGCTTCTATCAATTCTCATACTCTTCAAATTACCACTCATCTATTGAATGACCACAATTTTCTATAATGGTATCAGTTAGTGTTAAAAAATAAAAAAAATTGCAGTGTAAAAAGTTAGGTTATTTAATTGGTTCTGTGAAAGCTCCAAATGAAGGAGAAGCTAGTTACAACACATGGGTTGCTGAGAATTTTATGGTAATCTCATGGGGTCAACTCGATGGAGCCGGAAATAGGACACACTCGCACGTTTTTTTCTACAGCCAAGGAAGTTTGGAATGCTGTCAACGAAACGTATTCTGATTTAGGCAATTCAGCACAAATTCATGAACCCCGTACAAAAATCTGTGATCTTGCTCAAGGAAATAAAATGGTTAAATCTATTATAACATTATGAGGAACTTGTATGAAGAACCGGACATGTTCTATGACTTATAGTGGAGCAGTGCTCATGATTCGGCCTATTTGGTTTGGATAAAAAATAGATTTTTAGTAGATTTCGATAAACGTTGGTAAAATGCGTGGTTGACAAGTTGTGAATTCTTTAAATGTATGGTTAAAATTAATTATTAACTTTGACTTAGATTAAAATATGATTTTAATCACTATCAAACATGGACTTTAATTCTGTAAATTTTACCTGATGTATCTCAGTTTTATTATACAGAATACAGTTTCAGTTTTGCCTCTCTTTGTTCCACTAGAAACTTGCAAACCCTCAAAAAATGAACTTCGTGCATTCAAAGGATTTTCGTGATAACCACTTATCACCAAAAAAAATGTAAGAATAGGTTGTCTATTAATGTTGGTAATAATCTCTTAAATAGGATGACAAATTACCTTGACCAGGGTACAGTCATTACAACTGGTGTTGTCCACAGAGACCCTGAAACAGGAGTGATTGATACAATCAAAACAAGAAAGAACCTTATCGTGCCAAAAATTGGATGGTTGAATATCCATAATCGCATATCTAATACTTCCGATGTGCATAATAAGATAATAAAAGCAAAGAAATATAACATCGACTTCAAGCATATTTTATAAAGCAGATCGATTATAATAGCTAGAAGGCATAAACATTTGCATAGATTTCAAAGAAATAGTAAAAATTTTAAAAGACTGAACTGTGGGGGGTTTATTCTGATGCTCAGCGTCTCATACTCAGGATCAAAGTAAGGCCAAGGATCTCTTGCCATTCTCCGTTTACTGCAGCAAAAGTAGCCATTTTTTAGGACCCAGAAGTGGAAAAAGAAATTAGTACATCAATGGCCAGTTTTAAGGTGAATCGTGGAGTAGTCGACAATATTACGAAAGAAAAATAAACTAAAATCTTGTTTAATGTAATGTATAATCCAATCCAGTAATGGCTTTGCTCATCAATTTTGTGAGAAGGAGTAGAGACATGACTTCTCACAAGTCACTGCTGATAGCAAAAACATGTCTTGTCAGTTTTGTAGAAAGTAACAAGCTACCTAGTATGAGAAAGTGCTACACAACTTCAAGCCTTCAAAGATCAACCTGGTTTCAGTTGCAGCACATTTTAATGGAAGATACATTTACATTGCACTGAGTACATCTTACCTGAAAATAAGAAAATGATGGTTGCAGCCTCGTTACTAAACTTCACACCAGAATCAGTAGGAAACTAGTATGTGAAGCTGCAAGAAACTGAAATCTGGTTTCAGCATGTTGTAAGACTCAAGACTTACAAGCCAGGATGAGTACTTTTAAGCAAGAGCGAGTTGGAACTTACAATAACAAGTAAAGAATTACCCACAAAAATCTAACCATAAACCCAGTGATTTCATTATTGTAATATATGGGAAAGGACAACTAAACATAGGGATCCCAAACAAGATAATACATGAAGATACAGATATTCAATATTTACTTCTATCCCCCTTTATTGCACTTCTGATTTCTCTTAGTGCATATTTATATTATCTTGTTCAGATACTTCTTCTTCCAATTATAATCAAAGGTACTACCCCAAATCTTGATTAATAAGTTGTGAGGAAAGGATTGAATTGGCTAATAAGTCGAATGTGAAAAGGATTGGAATGTGGAAGTAGCATTTAGTGAGACAAAGATTAGGCAGTTTTGAAGTAGCAAGATAGTTTATACCCTCAGCGAAATTTGACTAGTAAGATTATGTACACAGCACTAAGCTTCGTAATGATTTAAAACATTGAAACTTCAGTTCCACTCGAACTGAATTTTAATGGGTGAAATGGTGTATTAACGTGACATAACCTCTTAGTTGTATTTATTAGATACTGTACTAGCTAAGATGGAAATCAATGCACAGTATACAACTATACAAGATATATAAAGATAGAGAACAGAATTATTTCTTGGAGTAAGACATCATTTGACGCTCGCAACCATACTCACTTTCAAAAACAGATGACAATCATTTCATACATTGCAATCGAACAAAAACAAACTAAGATTTTTTCTACTAAATTTAGGATTGGCTACATGAATTACTTTCCAGTTTAGTTTATAGAGATCATGATTACAAAATCTCTGCATACTTTCAAAGAACATACCTACACACGATACAAAAAATTACTACCATTAATTAAATCCATACGACTAGGTCTGGATAGAGAGCGAGTTTGGCTAAGCTTATAAGCTCCTTACCGGATATTACCATCTAATTATCAGATTCATGTTTAATTAAGTTGAATACAAAGCAACTCTAGCTGTATACACTCCACAAAGGAAATTGGGCTGTGATAAAATGACAGCGCGTGTTCTTGAAAGGCCTCAACACAGACACAAGGGGCACCCATTTTCAACTCTTCCTAAATTGAACCCCAATACGACA
Organism: Fraxinus excelsior; assembly: GCA_019097785.1. Classification (NCBI taxonomy): domain Eukaryota; kingdom Viridiplantae; phylum Streptophyta; class Magnoliopsida; order Lamiales; family Oleaceae; genus Fraxinus; species Fraxinus excelsior. The sequence continues at coordinate 1,986,288 of CM032634.1, read as the reverse complement.
CTAAAGAAATTTCACTTTTAATAATGGAAATTCTTGTGCTAAAAAGTCATAGCTTGGTTGTTTCGTCAATAAAAGACTATTCAAGCAAAAAAAATTCGTTATGAAAAGTAAAATTATAGTGCGATAACACCCACCATATTGCAGCACGTAGTCTTAGAAAACGTAAATTTACGTATAGAATCTCATAAATCAACAAATTTTACAGGCTATATGTTTCCAAGTTTGTAAATGGACAGCTAAATGAAATTATCAATACAATTTTACAACAAAGAGCAGCAAATAATCTTCTTAAAGAATTGTTCTTAGACAGTGATTAAGTAGAGCAAAAATTAATAATTATGTTATTCCCTGTTACGAAATTAAGAAGAACAGAAGAGAAAAATATATGACGGGGAAAAGCTGCTAAAGGTGCCAAAAAGAAAAAAAAATTTTCTGCACTACTTGAACAAGAAATAATTTTTACAAAGTAGGAAATTCAAATTAAAATAATTAAAAATTCAACGATAGTCCACACAAGAAAAAAAAAGAAAAAAGGAAGAACTCGTCACTCGTCAGCAAGAAGGGACTTTTAACTCTTTAAGAGGTGGTTTAATCTCAGATGCAGCAAAGCTTTGGGCATTAAAATAATACTACTGAATTTTCTGTTCTGGAAGAGTAAATGTCGGCAAAAAACGAAGAGAAAAAATATAGGCTAGGCACCACAGATACACACACAAAAGAGAGAGCGAAGTGATTCACCTGTGTTAAAAAATGGAGGAGCTCTAGACAGTTTGTAGGTGGTGGTCAGAAGAAGGCTGCGACGGAGGTGGCGGAGGTCTTAGGGGCCGTTGGCCGCTGCCAGCTGGTGCATGGGCGGAGGAGGGTGGAGAGGATGATGTTATAGAGATGGAGGGGAGGGAATTGGGGTGGGGTGGGGAGTGCAAGTAGCAAAGCGTGCATATTAATTAACAAGGAATAATACAACGTAATTTATTGCATAATCATTGTTAGGAGTGTAATTGCAGTATAAAATATTAAGGTAATGACGCGGCGACCAAAGTGGATTCCCTCTGATAAAAACTGTCACTTTCTATCTCCATTCACGCGCCATATAACGCGTGCTTGTCCCACAATTGACTTGGATTACTAAAAAGTAAAAACTAATAGGGAAATTGACAAAAATGGTCCCTAACATATGGCCCTTGATCACAAATGGTCCTTAACGTTTCACTCTTGGTGTTGAACTCCTCAACCTATTGAATCTTTGCGGATGGTTTCTTCCATTTATGGTGTTGAAGTATATATATTTTAATAAAAAGATACTTATATCATTTAATCATTTATACAAATCTGATCTTCTACTCATAGTAAACAAGATAAAAAATTTACACGAGAACTTTACTTATGATTTTTTGAAACAATCATACATTCAGAAAATCATATTTACGGTCCTCTTTGTCACATCAACAATGAGAAATTTGTATCTTATTCATTGGGGACATGAGATCAATTCTATTATATGCTAAGAATGATTTGTGCATATATTTTTAATTCTCATATTTGATATCATTTCTTTTGTAGCCGTTACAAATATTCGTCATAATTATCTCACTGTTTTTATAAAATCAAATCTTTCGTGACTAAATAATATCTTAGCTACAAGTGTTTTTTCTCTTTCTCTATTTGTTTTATCTTGTTTTGGGATTGCTTCTTTATTTATTGATTTTTACATTTTTTTTCTCAAATATATAGTTGTGGTAGTACTTTTATTGATATTGGGGAATCGAAAATGAATTTTGACAACTTGGAGTAGATGATGTGAGAGCATCCAAAATCATAAAGGTGGAATCAAATTTTAATTTCAATTGACATAGAATATTAAATATAAAAAATGAAAATAAGAATAGCTAAGAGTCTAAAAGTTAGACAATGTTGAGGCCAAAGTCTAGCTTAAGTAGTAAGATTGAAACAACTGTCACGAGTACGAGCTCCTTTTGAGGATAAGAATGTTAGATGAATACCAAAAGTTTTTAAAATAGATATTTCTACTAAAGCAAGAAAATGGTACCAACTCTATCGATTATCAGCGTAACAATAAAAAAATGATGAAAATCAAACGATAATATTTAATTTTTTTCTCTCAAAATATTTGTCTATGTCTCTAGTATATAAAGTTTCAACTATGACCATAAAGAAATATGAAAAGTATGAAATTTTGCACAAATCATTCTTTAGATGTATAAATGGGTAAATGGTATAAGAGTTCTTTCATTAGAATAGATATAGTTTAACAGATGGAAACCATCAAAAAGAACTTTTCCCAAACAAAATCAGTAGGTTAGGGGGTTAGTGCCAAGAATAAAATGTTAGGGACCATTTGCGCACAAGGGCAATACGCTCGGACCATTTGCGCCAATTTTTCTAACGAATATTTATCCATAAGAATTTATACGGTTTACTTCATCAATAAAATTGATCTCGTCCACAAAAACCAAGTGTGAGGTTAATTTAACTTACAATAGGCTTATATTGGGAAGAAGTGTCAAGACGGACGGGCAGGTCAGATCAGTAAAAATCGCACGGATTGATCCAGGACCGCGGGCCGACCCGAGACCCGAACGGGCGGTTAACGGGCCAAAGAGGTGTGACCCGCGGGTTTAGGCTTCACGGGCCGCGGTTAATCCGCTGGCCTGTGAAAAAAAAAATTCAAAAAATTTTGAAAAAAAGGGGGGATATACTTAAACTATAAATTATAGTAAAAGTAGGTGTCAACCTAGTTGGGATGTACTTATGCTATAAATATTTATAATAGTAATTAGATATGCATTTGGTTGTTATTTGTTTAAATTAAATTTAATTTTGCAAAGTTATAAATAATTCATGTAACATTAAATTTGAATTCTATGTAAAAATTTCTTGATATAATTATGAATTTATCATTTTATTCAATTCTTAGTTTACATTTAACAAAAAATATATATATTTTTTGCTATAAATATGAAAAATTCTATATTTTTATAATTTTATTTATACAATTATACGGGTCAAACCGGAACGAACCGCGAAACGTGACCCGCATGGGCTCGACCGGGATGGGTCAGCTGGGCGGGCCTGGGTTGTAGTCCAAAATTGTGGGCCGACCCGTAACCCGCAGTAGGCGGATTTTTTTTTTTTTTTTCACGCGGGCCATTACCGGGCTCACATGTTGGCGGACCGACCCGGCCGGGACCACCCGAATTGACACCTGTAATATTGGGTGACCTTAAACATTAATTGTCCGAAAAATAAATAGGATGACTCTCTCACTGCCGACCATGAAAATAGGTGGGGTAGGCAATTGCCTAAGGTCCCTTTCTGGTGGGACCACCTTCCACTCCAAAAAAAAAAAATACTATATATTTTATAAAAAATCACAAGCAAAATAAAGTCAAAATGCAATATCAATCAAGCCAACTCAACTGTCAAATTAGCAAAAATAGAATGTACATTAAGGGCGTGTTTGAGCTACATTATTTTAGAAGAATGTATTTTGGAATAGTAGATTGATGGAAAATGTGTGGTTAAAAAAAAATTTGACGTGATGAGAAATATTATTTTATTGAAGAATGTGTGGTTGAAAATGAGTAGAAAAATGAGAATGAAATAAATAATGTGTATCAAACAGAGACTAAATTAGTTACTCTTTATTTTGTAGAAGTATTTAAAATTTATTTGATTGCTTAACAAGCATTGAGGAAAAAGTTGTAGCACTCTTCTTCTTTGCAATACAAGTTTTCATAAAGAATTTTTTTTTTTTTTTTTTTTTTTGTCTTCTCGTTATGTTGAGCATTTAAGTAGGCACAAGAAGCCAGAGCTTAAGTTCATTGCTGATAGAAAATAAAAAAGGAATTATAGATTCAAACCATATGCTTTAAACAAATCATTTTCTCATATGAACCCTAATTTCATACTTCATGTTGAAATCCGAGAAAACAATAAAATACAAACATACATATATCTATAATAATCTAATTGTTTGCTTGAATGGTTACGATATTCCAATTGATTCGTGGTCTTCTCTTCAATTTCGCTCTCTGTTGATGGAGATGCAGAGAATCTCAACAACACCATCAAATTGTGGACAATGACCTCATACAATAATAAGATAATGAATAATCATTATCTTTCATTTCTTTCAAATTGGTCCATCATCAATCTAAAACAAACTTCCGGTCTCTATACTATATTTCCATGAAACCTAATACCCATTAGTCGAAATTTAACTTTATTGAATCATTTTAATTGACTAATATTTTTTAAATAATAGCATCACACATTTTAATATATTACGTGTGACCCCATATATATTAGAGTTTTCCAATAATTGCATCATTTTATTTCCTTTATTCTCCTATACCTCTTCCTATTTCTTGCGGCAAAGAAAAAAAACCTTCTCTCTTTCAATCATTCTTAAAAAAAGGCTCAACCATATGCATCAAGTGCACCATCAATAACAACTACTGATGTTGGCTTCGTTCTTCCACTTTCTTCAGTTTAAAAACTTGTTAAAATATATTTTAAAAATAAAAAATAAAAAAAATTGACCAAAGTCAAGCAAAGTTCAAATAAATATTTAGTTGATAAAGAATTTGAAAATAAGAAGGTTCGGAGTGAAAATAATATGAATGGAAAGCATGAGAAATTAGTGGATCACAAGCAAGAAAATGAATATGAACAATACGAAGATATTATTTTAATATGCGTCCTTTGCATTTAGACATTAGTAATCCAAGAAATTTAAAAATTATTGATCAAAACTTGATAGAATTGTTAATGAAAAGAGGTCCCTTCAGGGAGAATGTTTTTACTTTTCCTAAATATTTAGAAAATTGGCATTTATCTTCTACATATTACTTTGGTATTTATCAAATGGTGAGAAGAGTGATAGAAATGGTTGGTCTACTCAATTTCATTTGATAAATAATTTTACTTTCACAAGAATGTACATATTGATTAATCAAACAATTCAAAACAAAATATTTAAGCTCCCTTCAAATAAAAAAGAACATACATTATCAAACAATTCAAAATAAATATTGTTAACAAAAAATAACTTTCTTCTTTAAATAACGAGTAATTTTATTAAATAGCGGTGCTTAATGCAATTTATATGACATTGAGAGCGCTGTCACATTGTTCGATAAAGTTATGATGCATTTTTATTCATTAGAAAATGTAATAATGGTCTTACTACCACCTAGATTGGTGCTAAGCACCACATGTAGCATTTATTGTTCATATTCTTTGAGGCGGTGGCCAAACTTTCCAAGCAATACGAATCATCCCAACATCTCATCAACATGGCCTTCGAGGCCACGTAACTTGGCGCATGATCATCATATTTGTTCTTCAAGAAGATCTTCGAATTTATAATGCTCAACAGCCTAACATGGGTCTTCATGGCCGAAGAGGTGTAGGGCGACTCTTAGCCCTTATGTAAACGACAATTTTGATTTATGGAGCCACATGAGAAGTGACTCATGATGTTACTTGCAATATCGATTGAGTGCCATTATTCTTTTACCTAACTAGGACAATGTGTAGGGTCATGGACCCATTGATGCTTATAATGCGACATGGTGAAGTGAAGAAATTTGACCAATGAGCTATTGGGCCGATGACACGTGTCAAACATTTAAGAAGCCCTTTGTTACTTTCTCTCGCCTATAACTACTCGAGCTTAGTGCCATCCAAGTAATGAATACTCACTCTCTCTTGAAATACGAACCTGGCTCCAAATTATATTCTCTTAGCTAAGTGTTACTCCAGCACGCAATACATTTTACTGTCCTTTTTTGTGAACGGCTTGAACGTCCAAGTGAGTGTGATAGTAGCCAACCCTGCCACTTTATGTTTGGAGAGGCTCCAGTCTTGCGTGTCTAACGCGTGTACCAAGTTTGAAGGTAACATAGGCTTGGAGAGAAACGGAGGTGCAATGTGTTGAAGCACTGAGTTTCAACCAGAATCGAAGGTCAGTATAAATGACAATCAGTTTATTGGAACAATATGGTCATCGTCACTTTATCTAACGAATATAAATGCATTATAACATTACTGATTAATGTGGCAGTGACACAAACTAGTGACACAGACCAGTGACCATCTTTATTAAGATGAATCACATTACTCTTGTTATTAAATAATAATATTAGTTCAGAAACGAAATTTGAGAATGTACTTACAAGATGAACTAGGTTAGTTAATACTCTAGTGATTACATAATAACAATAGTTCAGAAACAAGATTTTTGAATATACTTACAAGACTAACTAGGTTTTTAACCCTATTTCATTCAATGTTGAAAATATTTTTCTTTTCTTTAAAAAATTCTTGCTTACCTCTTTATTATGTAATTAACTAAAAGAGATAATAAAAAATTATTAATATATGTCTAATTTTATGTTAGATCCAGACATTTTCACATTGGGGGTGAAAGAATGTTGGAAGAGACAAAATATACATGTATTTTGTACATATTAGAAAAAAATAATTTAAAAATTCTACATTGATTTAAAGAAAATTTTAAAATGTAGCTAGAAAAACTCTTAACATTTAAAATCTGAAATATTTTATTTTAAAGATGTGTTTATTAACTTACAATAAATAAAATATTAACCGTCTAACTTCACCTTTATTTTTTGAGCATTAGGATTTGTCCTAAAATATAGATCTTCATAATATTCGAAATACTTGACACGAAGACGATAGTGCCTTTTCAAGAAAAGAAAAAGCAATAAAGTTATGTTATTGTCTTGAAAATGATTTACTCTATATCAGAATTGTAACATAAACATCTATTGTTATCATTTTTCTAAAAGAATTTACGAACCATGAACTACACTTGTGATTAACGCTGAAGTAACGAAGCGATTTCATTGAAAAATGAGACAAAGTATAAAGTTTAGTCACAAATGATTAATCAACCGTTTATCATAATTTTGTGTACATTTTTCCAAAGGGTACAACCAAAAAAAAAAAAAAAAAAAGGTGCAATCTCCTTTACAAATATATTTAGAGCATGTTTGGATTCAAACGGCAATTTAAATTAAACAACATGCTATTTATACATTTTTTAAGACTCAAAATTTACTATAAATTTATTATTCATACATTCTGTAAGGCAATAAGCACTACCAAACAAACACTATAGAAGGCGAGTGGGAAGGTGTGGGGGGTGGGGTGGGGTGTTTCTCATCAACTTTAATTTAGTATTATGAAATTTGTTTAGTATAACTAAATCAAACAAAGATTCGAGTTACAAACTAATCATGGTAGCTAAGTGTCTCCACTATAAAATTTAAACTTCAATAACTGAGTGCTATCTTTTCAAACTTTGCATTTTTATTTGAACCAACAGAAAAAGAATCATATTCCACCTTAATTTTCACACAAACACACACATGTAATTTATATAGTCCATTAGTATTAACAAATAAATATTAACAAATGGATATGCTTTAAGGTTTCCCATTACCCATTCGGAGAGAACAATGAATCTGGCTCGTACACTAAAACTTTTTCATGTAGTTTTAGAATCCACTTTTACCTAATTTAATTCTTGAACACAATCCAAATTAATGTTCTTTTTTTTTTTAAACTTATATATATATATATTCCTAATATAAAATGACTCAATATCCTGCCTAGTAAAAGTAAATTGAAAAACTTAAGTGTACGGTATATGTTGTCATTGATTTTATTAAATTCAACGATAATTCGGATAACATTTAAATTAGTTTAAAGATAACTGAAAAATATTTTGAAAAGTTAAATAACAATTGAGAAGTGTTTAGAAAAGTAAAGTCACGATGGAGATATTTAACTATAACTCATCATGAAAACGAAACATTAATAAATGCTATATCTTAGCATCATCAATTGGTTGATGGGAATTTGTCATAATCCTTCCCCTCCCACACGTGTACACAAAGTCACAAACCGTCCAACCCCTTTTAACTCATCATGAAAACGAAACATTAATAAATGCCATATTTTAGCATCATCAATTGGTTGAGGGAAATACCACATTTATGGCATTTTTACACATTAATTTTGATAGCCATCTCACATGGGGGTGGGGCCCACAATCGCGGGTCTCACCCCCATGTGAGAGAGCTGTCAAAATGATTGTGTAAAATGGTTGTACATTCAATCTTTCTCGTTGGTTGATGGGAATTTGTCATAATCCTTCCCCTCCCACACACGTATACACAAACCATCCAACCCCTTCTCATCACACCCCCACCTACCCTCACACCATCCCCACCACAAAACTTATGCTATATGCATGCACAATAACAAACCCAACCCCTTTCTATTCCCACCCACTTTACCTAGGATGTTAAGTGGGGCGAGCAATGAAAACCTCGCGTGATCTGCTTGTCGATTTACGTTTAAAAAAATTTATGAGTAGTGAACGACTAGTATGGTGGGTCGAGCTGAGCCCGATAGTCGCGAGTTGAGTGGCTCAATTCAACCCATTGAACACTCCTAACTCCACCTACCTCCACTACAATATAATACAACTATGTGATGCAGAACAAACGAGAAGTTAACAAACAATGAAAAACATGTTGATATTGAATACTCACGGATTGAGGACTTAAATATTTATTGCTTATTTTCGAATATTGATTTGAACAATAAATTCATTGATTCCGAAGAATATTCGATTCCTCAAATCACAAGTATACTTCATTCAATTTTGAGCTCGTATTTTCGATAGAAAAAGTGGTATTTTCCTTTCAATTTTAACACTATTAAATATTTACTCAAACTAATTCAAAGTCAAGCGATAAATTCCACTCGAGGTAACTATACTTAGATTTGATTTTAATTAAGTAATTTTACTTCAATTATATTTAATTAAATACTACACTTTAATTTAATTTCGTATAAGGTAACTTTGTCCACCTCCGTTAATTTGACTGATGGAATATGATGACGTGACTGCCAATCAAAGAGGGCCAACCTACATATCCGCTAGATATTGACGTTGCAAAATATTAATTTCATCTGGGGTAACAATAATTTGGTTTGATTTCAATCAGGTCTGCATTTCAATTTTATTCAATGGAGAAACTACACTTTAATTTGAATTTATTCAAGGTAACTCCAACTAGGCTGGGTTCGAGGTGACGCCAGACATTAAAAATTTTTCATTTACCAATTCACTTATTTGTTTATTTTTAATATTATTATTTTTTTTCAAATAAAAATTTGAATTAAAAAAGATAATAGAAAATAGAAAATAAGATTGAGAACCTCTTTCTTTTATTTATATACTTTTTATATATCGTACAAGAACAATCAAATATATAATAAATTGTTTTTAGTCAATTTTTAAAGGTATGTAAACCTAACAAAATCAATTTTTTTTTTCTTTATCATATTTCTTGAATAATTATATATATATAAAAACAAACTAGCAAAAATCTGGGCTCAATCTAAACGCACTAAACTCGATATAATTTTGAAATTAAATAAAAGTGCAATCACCCGATTGAACAAAATTGAAATACAGTTACCTCATTGAAATCAAACTAAAGCAAAATTATCTTCAATGCAATTAAAACTGTCACATCGGCATCTAATGGACATGTAGGACGATTGTTCTTGATTGACAACCACGTCATTAAATTCCATTAGTCAAGTTAATGAAGGTCGACGAAATAACCTTGAATGAAATAAACAAAGTAATAATTATTCGATTCTACAAAATTGAATTTGAGATAAATTTACCTTGACTGGAACTTACCCAAATTAAACTATCCAACCCCCTCCTACTCACCCCCCCCATTCCAACCCTACCACCCACCATCCTTCCAGGTGATGTATACTGTAGAAGATGCAAAGTAGCTAGACACAAGCCACATAGACTAGATACCACATTAATTATTTCTTCCTCCCATTTGCAGTGTGGACCCTAAACCACAACCATTCATCACATAGTGATCCTTTTATAAAATATGGAATTCATGTACATTATGCATTGCATCTTCCACTCTCACTTTCATAATATGACTCGTCCCTTTCAGCTACCCCATATAATGACAGAGTTTCTTTGTATTATACCTAAAAGTTATGCACCATATAACAGACAAAAATTATTATCAACACAATCAGTTCAGATGCCTTTTCTCCTTTTGGTTTCTTCTTTGCATGCGCATCAAAAAATGCTTGATATGAACTTGTCATTCTAAAGTTTTTGTAGGGGTTAGAGAAGTCTTACAGAATTTTGTGCATACATGTATCACTTGCAAAGTAGATATTTCATCAAGTGTCTTCCACCTTTTAAAGATGTCTAGGATTCGTAGTTGCTTGACAAATTCATAACTAGATTGAAATTAATGTACATCTAACCTCTACATGTGACATGCATGTTGTTATTCTCTATGATTATGTGACTATCTTGTGCACATTGCGAATCTTGGCTTAGAAAATGACCCTTGTTCTGTCTGGTGGTTCTTACTGTTGATACATAATCTGCAGCCAAAATATTAATCATTTGACAACACTTCCAATTTTTCTGGTTGGCTTCTGAAGTTGACCATTAATTTCTATCCAGAACTACAGCTAGTTTTTTGAAGTCAAATCTATCCCTTTTATTATTATTATTATTATTATTTTTTTGCAAAATGGGACCTTTAGTTGTGTAATCCTCTATTTTTGTCCCATATTTGAGAGAGTGTGTAAAGCTTTTCTAGATTCTTGTCTATTTAATTTCAATGATAAAATCATTTGAACAAAGAAATTTGAAGGCTTTGATTAGCTTAAGGAAAAAGAGGGGCAATATTTGACTTTGTTTGGGGTGGGGGTTAAATTTGAAAGTTGGTAGGGGGTTAAATTTTTTAACGACACATTTTTCAATAAAATAATATTATACGCAAATTCAAAAATTTTCCTTATTTATTAACTACACATTTCTCATCAATACACTATTAAAAAATACATATTTTTTAATAATAAAAATGGAGCTCAAACAAGCCATAGATAAACAATACTAAATTGTGATATCATTAGAACATCTCTTGTGCAACCAGCAGCAGAGACATGATATTGTATTTGGCTGGACAAAAATTATATGCCAAAATTTATATAGCAAAAATAATTATAAGTAATATAATTGTTCTCCTAGACTACAAGTCCACCTGTTAACCAAAATCTAGATTGCACTTGCAAGGGGAGGGTGGTGTTAGAGAAAGAAAGTCCTTCCACATGGTAAATTAGCTACGTGGCTACTGGACCCCCTGGTCATCCATCACTAAGGTTGTATTCGTCGAGAAATTTTCAAGACTTTGCTGCCCAAGATGAAGGTTTGGCTATCTTAAATCTGTACTTGTTAATTCCGATGACCAACTAAGTAGCGTTTGTATCTAATCATCTTCACTGTTTTTTCCAATGACAGAAATTGTGTTTCCAGGCAGACCTGGAAGTGGTGGCAACATGTTGGGAAATTTTATAGGGGGTTGGGTGAAACTTCTGCCAATTTTGGAAACAAGTCGACTCATCTTACAGAATTGAAAAACTCTAGAGCCTCAACTCAGAAAGATAATAAGTTGCATCCTCTTGGGTTGTTGTGGTCTGAGCTTGAAAATACTTATGCTAAAAGGGTTAATCTTCTTGTACATAGGGAGTGTCATAATGGTGCCCATAATGGACACATGGTGCACCATGTGTCAATTATGACACCCCTTATGTACTTGTAGTACATCCCATGCTAAAAATAGCCAGATGCCAAACGCTTTAGTTAATGGATCAACGTTTAAACTGTGTATCTAGAAGATTTGCTAAAAATAATCATGTGCCAAACGCTTTAGTTAATGCACGTGTTGAGGATCAACATTTAAACTGTGTATCAGGAAGATTTGCCCCCTCCAATTCAATGGCCAATTCAACTCATGCCACAGAGACATGGCTGGATGTTTACAGTAGAAATACTCTTTTCGATCCCAAATTATTTCAAGATGTCATGGAGGCTCGCGAGTACATTGACCAAGACTATAGCTGCTTTGATTTAGAGGACAAGATATTGTCCCAACAATTGCAACAACAACAACATCATCATTAGCAACACAATTTAATGTTGGGGCGGACACATACATTTTAGAATAGGGGGCACAATCAAACCATATACAAATCGAATACTTTGTTATTGATTTTTGAATAATTCATATTTGACTTGAAACAATGGCGATTTACATTTAAAAAAATATTTCTTCATTAATATTTTGTTATTCATTTTCATCTATTTGATTTCGAAGAGTCATTTTATTAATGTCTTGTTCATCACAAGAAAATACATATTTACGTTTAAAAATCTTATAATGTTTTTTATACAAACAATCAATTCAAGTAATCGAGAGGTAAAATATATAACTAATAATAAATACTAATAATCAATCAAATAAATACAATTTGTTAAATATAAATCAAATTGGATATAATGAGTTTAGACACATTCTATATACACAGTTTGATATGAGAAAAATGCAAATTTAGGTTCTAATTACTTGAAAATTTGATTGGAAAGTGAAGATTTGTAATAAATGTGATAATTTGTAGAGGAATTATATACAAATTTTAAAAAATTAAAAGGATTAAGATTTTGTTAAAAGGCGTGAAGAAAAAAGTAAAAAAGAGCAAGAGTAAAGAGAAAAATTTAAATTTATTGTGATTTTGTCCCTATTTGGTGGAGATTAAAATCAATTTTTTAGTAAATTTTGATAAAAGTTAAACAGTTATGAATTTCATGAAATATGTTATTAAAATTAATTGTTAACTTTGATTTAGATTTCAATCGATACCAAACATGACTTTATCAAAAAATCAAAAAATCAAAAGTGGGGGGTCATGTGACCCCCCAGGACCCCCTAGATCCGCCCCTGGTTTAATGCCTTTTCATAATACAAAACTGAATGAGGCCATGCTACAACGAGTGCCAAGTCAGTGTGACACACGACCAACAGTTGGCCAATCAAATAGTGCAAGATCTAGAACACTTTTTGGCCCTTCAGTTGTAGCAGCAGAGGCAATCGCAACTTCAACAACAGCATCATAAATAGTTCTATCAAAAGCAAATGATCTTGAAAGAATAACAACAGTCCTACACCAGACATGTGCTTTTTGAATAGCTACTACAAAATCAAATTCAAGAGTCTGGCCAGGGGCAATTGCATAATGATTCTCTTATATAAAAAAATTGGGTGGCCCATCGACCACCTTTGTCCCTAAGTGACTCCATCCCTGTGCAATTATCAATTACTAAAATATTTTTGTGACATAATCAAAATAGTCATTGTTCGAGAAAAAATAAATAAATAAAAATTCTCTTGAATACAAGTTGACATGGACTCTGTCAAGTTACATGACAAAAAAAAAAAGAAAAAAAAAAGGAAACTATTTAGAACTCTGTCTAGAGGCTTTTTTTAGACATGCTGACTCATCAATTTATTTGATTTTCTTTCTATATTTAGAGCATTGAATTTTCTCTCTTCTTTCCCATTTTATTTATTTTCTATTTTTTTCATAAATCACCGACGATTGGTTGAAACCAATGTTCTAAAAAGTGTAAAACATGTCTAGACGTGAAAGCGAAATAGTTTGCCTCTTTTTTTGTAAGGGTGACGTGGACGATAAATACCGGGCAGACTCATGTCCACGCAAGCAAATTTCAACACATTTTGACCGAAGACTTGGACGGAAAATGATAATATTTATGAACGTGGGAAATACTTTATGACATGAGACAAAAATGTTCAAATACCGACAATATGATAAAAAATGATTACATATTAATAAACAATCACAAACTACTTAATCAAAACAAGACAAACCAAGCAAACAAGTGTGAAATAAAAAACAAAGAAGATCAACTGTGGCCTTTAGTGTAAAGAGTCGTATTAGATTCAAATATTACAAGAATTGATATTTATAGAGTTGTAGTCGAAGTGGTAATCGTCGGATAAGAACAATGTGGCCTCATTTCTTAGACCCAAGCTTCACATTGCTAGCGTGATATGCATTTAATGCATTAAGAATAGGTCAGCTACACTACATACTAAGTTGACAATCTTGACATTCATTATTACAAACGTTACATCAATCATTCCTAATGATTGCTTGTAGATCTTCTAAAAGTCAGTGATGGTTTTCGCCAAAGGGAGCCACGGGGTTGAAGTCTTTGACATGAAGATCTTTGGGACAAAAAGCTCTGGTTTTTCTTTGACTTCTTTACTTTGATCAATTGGAGTTTGTTGACTTTGTCACTTTGACTCATATCTCCAATTGGACTATCACGTAACCTTTATTTGTAGCCTCGATAGCGAGGTGTAACAAAAGTCTTCCAATTGTATGCATGATTATTCATATGATGCATGAGCTTCTTTTATTAAATTTTTTGTCGGGGTGGGTATTTTTACAACAACACAATAGTCCCCCAAGTTTAAAAACAAAAAAAATAATATTATAATTAGAATTTAAAAGTAGAACTTTATGACTTGCATGAAGTACTTATCGAGGGTGTTGCCTGGAACTTTGAAATAGGGAAAACTTTAGCCTTGTGATCATTGAAATTTTAAATATGGAGCTAATTTGTTGTTGTCTAAAGCTATGTACTTCGAAGTTTTTAATTTTTGGAAAAGGTTGGGGAGTACCTAGGCTATTTGCTCCGAAATGATTTGGTATAGTTGATGCCTTTCAAAGCTATTCATGTTGAAGCTAAAGTAGTGCACATCTGCTATTTGTTGAGGTTGTAATATATTAATTTTGAAGAGGTATTTTTTTTGAGACGTTAGGAACACAAGGCGTCCTTAATTATTGCGCTCAAATAATTTGCTGTCATGTACATTTTTAAGAAAAAACAGCTGAAACGATTCAACTTTTCATGCACCCAACCATCGTTACATTTAATAGTCGAAAATGATTGCTGCAGGTGTGTTTTGGGAGATAGAAGCATGTGCACACATGATTCAGATGCTTTGATCTGGACCGTAAGATACGAAATGACTACTTCATGGATGGCTCAGATTGAATCTCAAATGTATGATTGGATGGTTAGGATCCAGATCCAATAATTGAGGTTGATGAACTTTGCCTTATAAAAAGGCTAAAATATTGTGAGAAATCATTTTTTACATTGGGCAAAAAATCGAACTCTCAAAAGCTCTTGAGCCTTCTGCAATTTTGCTTACAATCATCGATCTTTTCTGGCCATTTTTAAGAAATTCAGTTATTTGTGTTGTATTTGAATTCCGTAAGTATTTCTCGACAAATACCCTCTTTCATTTTGAATTTTCGTGTCTTCTTCATCTTCTGAGAGGAAAGTGGAGACTAATATTAGGGCTGTAGCGACTGAGGTGGTTACAATAACCAACACTTGTGACCTCGTCCAAGCTATTAGGACTGGTCAAATTGTCTTGCCCACGAGAGAAATTCGTGTAGATTATGGTGTGGGTTGGAGGGCAGCTAAGATTCCTTCAAAGGTAACTATTGCCGACCTGGTAGAAATTAGGGAAAAGTATTGCATACCCTATACAATAGAATTGTTAGCACCATCTTCTGATGAGAGAACCCATTTTCCTATGCAAAGGTGTGTAGCTGTTAGTGAGTTTCTTCTGAAGGGGGACTTCTTCTGTCCATTCATCATTTCTTTAGAGTTGTTCTTAGGTTGTATGGGTTGGCACCTACCTAGTTCGTCCCCAATGCTTGGAACCAACTAGTAGAGATCTACTATCTATGGAAGGAGACCACCTTTAACAAGAATATGCCTCTCCATGTCTTTTCAATCCATCTTCCAATCTAGGGTCTTAGGTAAATGGGACTCCAAGAGTTCGTACTCCTTGTGTCCATAGGGGACTCACTCCCAGTTTGTTATAGGCATTCCCTCTTCCATCAAAGAATAGAATGAGACTATGTTTTGGGTGAGTGGGCAATGACAGACATGTAAGGGTAATAGGGTCCCTCACGTGACAGCTCTAGAAACCCATTTTGAATCTCGTAAGTGTCCTACCTTTGGCTGTCTTTATCTTGTAATTAGTTTGATTATAACTTTCTTATATGTTGCAGGATCAGTAGATCGCTTCGAGTTGACCGAGGCGGAGTTGGGTAATGGGTATTGTAGAGGACATCTACCTTCGTCCTTTATCTTCTTGAGAGTTTGAACGGCTAATCATTTCTCGTCTATTTTTTTAGGAGTTTTGATTAATGGCCAGAAGAGGTAACATTAAAAAATTTCCTTACTGGTTGTAGAGTAACATTTATACTAATTATATTTTCGTTTTGCTTGCAGAAAATTTTGTCAAAAGAAAGTACCCCATTCCAAACATGGATTTCATCCTAGTCGCGACCTCTATAGCTGGGGAAAAGGGTTGAAGCCCTTATTTGGTGTTGCCAAGTAGGTGAGGGACAAAGTGGGAAGGGTCAGCAAGGAAGTTGTTGACCTTGAAGGTGATGGACGACCCTCTCTTAAGGACAAAGGGAAGAGCAAGGTAGATGAGGTTCCTAAGAAAAAAATTACCTTCTCTTTTATTGGGGAAAGAGGGTCAACTGCCACTCTACCTCCTCGATTCGAAGTCCCAGCTGAGGTGAAGTTGATGGCAGTATCAATCACTACGGCAAGGGGGCAGAAGGGACTATCTTCAGTGGAGACTCCGAGGTAGGAGTCTTCAAAGAAAGAGAAGGTGTTAAGTAACATTTCTACTGCTTCAGACACGATACCTCCTAGGACGAAGCTCTCCTTGTAGAAGATGAGTGACGAACTAGCTCCGGAAGCACTATCCATGTTTCCTCTAGAAGTCCAAATAGCTACAGCTACATTTCACAAGTACATACAGATAGATGGAAGACCTTCATCGAGTCCAATAACTCGACTAATATTTTTACTACAATGGTGAGCCAGACAGGGAGGGCATTTGGAATCGCCATAGAGACTGAAGTCATCTATAAAAACCTCCAAAATAAAAATAAAGAATTTTTGAATAAGGCTTCCCAGGCCGAGGAGCGGCCAAGAAAGCTAAGGCCGATGCTGAGGCCATTAAAAAGTAGCAAGCTAAGGAGTCTGTGAAGCTCACCTCTGCTTTGGCAAATATTGAAAATTTAAAGGAAGTCCATTTGTCTCAAAGTGAAGTGGCTTCTATGACTAAGCAAGTAGAGACTTTTGATGCACATCAGAAATTGGTTGTCGATGCCTTGGAAAGGTCGAATAAAAAAATGCTGCATTGAAGCAGCGAGTAAGAGAGCTAAACTCAAGAGTTGTTGGCTTTACTGAAGAAGTGGAATATGTTAGGGGAAAGTACAATCTGTTGGCAAAGATGTTGTGATGTAGTATATAGCCACGTTTCACCTAACTGAGGAGTATCAGAGCTTCACTAGATATTGGAGAAGGTTTTCTTACACCAAAGTAGTAAAATGGATTGAGGTATACTCAACTTTCTACACCATCGAGTTGAGGTCAGAATTCTTGGAGGAAGGAGAGTAAGAAAAACCTGAGACTCCAGCAGATGGTAGCCACGTAATTGTAACTGAAGATGAAGTTGGTAGGGATAACCAAACCTCTAAAGCAGTGGGCCCTAATGCCATCATCATTTTTACTGGCGCTCCACCCCTTTCCCACATGCTTAGATTGTTTAGTATTGTATTTCCTTATCTTCTTCAATGTAAATGGCTTCGGCCCTCATGTATTGAACTTTAATTAATGAATTTTTTTTTCTTACGCTTGTGTTACTTTATTGAATTTCGCTTATAATATTGCTTTTCAACGTGCTTCAACCTTTGTTAAAACTTGTTCTAATCAAAATTTGTATAAGTGTTAGAGGTTCGTATACTTTTTGTCTTTATTTTACCTCGTCATAAGTTTGGATAGTTCATCATACAGAGGCTTAGAGAGAGAGAGAGAGAGAGAGAGAAAGAGAGAGAGGTTATGAGTTATCCACTCCGACGAGTGATGATGTGGTGCCATTTGGGATCCAACTCTTCATTAAAGTGCCCATACTTCCTTGCCTAGTGGTCGGCTCATGAGGCATAAGCTTCTTCCCAGATTTTTGTCGATGGGAGTCATTTTTCTTTTAAGAATTTAATAAGGTTGTTTTGATGGAACTAAACAAACTCTACATAAATTGATAGTATTTACACACTTCTACTGATAGTACCTCCTTAGATGTTCTGCATTCCAAGAATGAGAATGTGCTTTACCATCCAAATTCTCGATCATATAAGTTCTAGGTCGAGGCTCTTCTCTGATAGGGTATAGACCTTCCTAATTGGGACCAAGAGTTACTACTCCTAGATCTCTGGAGGAGTGGAATACCCTTCGAAATACGATGCCATTTACATGAAATGACTTCTTCTTGACCTTGGAATTGTAGTATCAGGCCATCCTTCTTTGGTAGACATCTAATTTTACTTGGTATTCATTCCTCATTTCATCAAGGAAATCAAGTTTGCACATGCTCAACTCATCTTCGGATATTTAATTGAATAGTAAGCGATTAAGAGATGGTAGACCTACTTCGAACAAGCTCATTGCATCTGCTCCATAAAGCATGGAGAAATGAGTTTCTCATGTAGTCGTCCTACTAGTGATTCGGATAGCCCATAGGACCTGAGGTAGCTCATTCATCCATGCCCTTTTGAAAGTATCCAACTTTCTTTTGAGGATATACTTGATGGTCTTATTGACGACATTTACCTTCCCATTGGCCTGGGGATGATAGGGAGTGGAAAAGTGCTTTTTGATTTCGAGTTCCTCGTATAATTTCCTGACATTTTTATTGTCAAATTGCCACCCATTGTTGGATATGATTGAGTGAGGGATGCCAAACCATCAAATAATGTTCTTTTACAAGAAACTGGAAGTGTTTGTTTTAGTTATTTTAACTAATGGCTCATCTTCCACTCACTTAGTAAAATAGTCAATAGCGATGATAGTGAAGCGGCAACCTTTTCCCTTAGTTAGGGGTTCTATAAGGTCAATTTTGCTCTTGGTGAATGGCCAAGGGTTAGAGTTAACATTTAGCTATTGGGAAGGTTGTCTTTGTATTGTCTCAAAGCGCTGACACTTGTTAGGCCTTTTCACAAATTGTCATGCATCCTTTTTTAACATGGGCCAGTAGTACCCTTGATTCACCACCTTTTGTGCTAGAGCCCATCCTCATGTATGGTTGTCACAAACCCTTTCATGAATTTATTGGAGCATGTAGGTAGCCTGCTTGCTACCTATAATTGGAGGAAGGATATGGATAAATCTCATATATACAGTACATCATCCTGAAAAACAAAACACACTACTTGTCTTGTGAGCTTCCGCGTCTCATCTTTATTAGTACGTAATGCCTAATCTTTAAGGAATGATATGATGGGCTGCAATCATGGAAGAGTACTTCCACCCACATCACTTCTTCACCTTTAAAAGATGAGGGTCTAGGGAGGTTCTCTATAGGTACAACAATGAGTAGTTCAAAACTGTTGTTGCTTGTTAGTTTCGAAAGAGCATAAGCATGATCATTTTCAATGTGTGGGATCTATGCCAACTTGAACTTTTTAAAGACAGAAAAAATTTCATTACCAACTTCAAATATGTAAACATGCTCTTGTCTCTGGTGGAGAAGTTACCACTAACCTAGCTTACTCTCAATTGGGAGTCACTGCTGATAATTATCCTCTTTACTTACATATCCCTTGCCAATCTGAGGCCAGCTAGAAGGGTTTCGCATTTTGCTGCATTATTGGTAGCTTTGAATCTGATTCTCACAACACAATTAAGCTTATGTCCTTTTCGGCTGACTATAATTACTCCAACTCCAATGCCCGTGTCTCCAAAAGACCATCAACAAATAGGCTCCAAATGGGAGGTTCGACGGGTTCCATTTTCTCTTCCATTTCTGGAATGTGGGCGAACTTCGCAGTGAAATTTGCTAGGGCCTGGCCTTTGATGGTAGCTTTCATCTTAAAAACAATGTCCAACTCATTGAGTTCTATATCCAACTTCATCATTCTTCCTGAAGTGTCTGGCTTTTGGAGCACTTGTTTGAGTGAGAAGTTTGTTAGCACTTGAATGGTGTGGCTTGGAAGTATGGCGTCAACTTCCTGGAGACAGTTACCAAAGAGAGGGACAAATCAACTTCTCCATGTCTGGATAGTGGGTCTCTATTACCAGAAGTGATTTACTCTCATAATAAACAGGCATTTGGTGATTACCTTCCTCCATCGCAAGTACCAAATTGATAGCATCAGTAGTCACCGCCAAGTATAGTTGTAGAGGTTCATCAATCTTAAGTTTAGAGAAGAATGGAGCATGTCCCAAGTTCTTCTTCAGCTCTTGCAAGGCTACTTCGCACTCCTCTATCCATTAAACCTTATTTCATCCTTTTAGAATCTTGAAGAAATGAAGCATTTGTTAGTTGCCTTTGAGACAAAGCGGCTTAAAGCTGCTACGTACCCAATGAGGCTTTGCACCTCTTTTTGCTTCTAAGGCAACCTCATTTCGATCAGGGCTTTAATCTTTTCAGGATTGGCTTTTATGCCCCTTTGGTTGATCATGTAGCCCAATAATTTCCCCGAGGCAACTTTGAATGCACCCTTGAAGGGGTTCAGCCTCATCATGTACCTTCGTAATACTCGGAAAGCTTCATCGATGTGCTTTACATGATCCTTTGTTTTAAGACATTTCACCATCATATCATCTACATATACCTCCATTGTCTTACAAATGAGATTTGTGAACATCCTATTGACAAGTCTCTAATAAGTGGTACCAACATTTTTCAACCTAAAGGGCATCACTTTGTAGTAGTAAAGACCCCCGTCCATTACGAATGACGTATGTTCTTCATTAGTTAGGTACATTAGGATCTTTTTATAGCTTGAATAGGTGTCCATAAAGCTCAGTAGTTCATGCCCAGTGATGGAGTCAATGAGTTGATCTATTCGTGGGAATGAAAAACTGTCCTCGTGGCAAGCTTGATTGAGATTGGAAAAATCTATGCATACTCTCCACTTGCCATTATGTTTTTTTTAACTAGGACAATGTTAGACACCCACATCGGTTAAGTTGTATCTCGAATAAAACGATTGTCAATCAGCTATTTCACTTCATCCTTCATGACATCATACTTTTCCGGGTTGACGACCCTTATTTTCTAATCGATACGAGATAACTTTAGGATCAATTTTTAGATGATGAAGACTAATTTTTGGGTCAATGCCAACCTGTTGTCATGCTTCCAGGTAAAGATGTCCAAATTTTCACATAAGAAGCATTTCAGTTTATCTTTATCCTCTATTGGCAGATCTTTTTTTACATGCAACGATTTGGACGAGTCATGGAGGTCTACTGAAAAACTATCCAACTCCTTCAGTAGGTCTGTTCGAGGTTCATAACTGATGATGTGATGATCCAATTCATCGAACTCAGCCACTTCTTCAGCAGATTTCCCTTCTTTAAGGGCTCTTATCATTTCAAATACAGTTTCTTCTTTAGAAAAATCCACCATTTCAACGTCGTTCCTTTGTTTAGGAATTTTCCATTGTTCAAGGATGTCATTCATGTCAGTATCTATTAGAATTACATTGACGTCCCTAGGTCCTGCCTTTCTAAGGAAGTTTAAATAGCACCCATTCACACCCATTTGGTCGCCTTTAATAATAGCGATGCCACTTTCAGTAAGAAACTTCATACACAGGTGGTGGATGGACGTAACAGCCCATAACTCCTTTAACGATGGTCTTCCTAATACCCCATGGTTGGCAGGCCGGTTGTCCACTATCAAAAAATTCATAAAATAATGAGCAGTTAATGGTGTCGTTCCCATTTACACCGCTAGAGTGATTTTTCCTAATTAGGATGATGATATCGCTAATGAAGCCATATAAGTGGAAGCTCGTATGGGCTAGCTAATGGTGTACTTCCATTTTGTCAAAGGTTGTTGCAAATATGATATTAATCAAACTCTTATTATCCACTTAACATTCTTTTAAGGCTATTTCATGCTACAACAGTCTTCACTACCAAGGCATCACAATGTGAGTAGTGTAGAGCAGTCCCATCGTCTTGTGTGAAAGTACTCGATTGTACCCTTCTAGTTGAGGGTCAACTATTGTTGACTATGAAGCTGGCCATTGGGGCATCCCTGGCCTCCCTTACATAGTTCTTTTGTGCATTTCTAGTTGCCCCCAACTTGCGGGCCTCCAAAAATTGTGTCTATCTCTTGAATGAGTTCATGACTAGTATTAGTTGGAAGACTTCCTTTTTCTCTTTGACCTTCCTTAGGCATTTTTCCTATTATTTTCTCGCTTTTGGGGAGCGTTATTTTATATAGGATGTTTGGACTGAACTCTTCTAGGTTGTCGATCATGTCTAGGAAGCGTGTCTCCTCGTAGGCGTCTATTCCTTCTTTGATTATCACGTTGTGGGTGTAAGATAATGTACTTATAGTCAGATTTGTTATGGCTGTAGGAGTGGTGGTAGGTGCAATAGAGGGGTGTCACATTCCTATTTCTAAACTCATAGCTTCTCCCTCCACCCTTTTTCCTTTGAGGAAACTGTAGGTTGGACCTTCATTGGTGTATCTCAACACTGGGGTTGACTTCCTCATAAGCCAAAGTTGAAACTGTATTTAATGATGCTGTAGCCAAGTCTTGTCCTGAGTTAAGAGTGACCAAGTGTCCGAACTGGTGCTCCATCAAGTGGGAGGTGATGCATTTTCATCGTTGTCTTTAAGGAGGTGAGAGCACTTGATTAGCCCTATTAAGATGATATTTCAATTTTTCATTGTTAATCTCTTGCCTTATCATTTCTTGTAGGACGACATAGCTAGTAGGATCTTTGTTTTGCACGTCTTTCCAAAAAAAAAGAGCTTATGTCTAGTCCTCTTTTCAGGGCTGATAGTGCTTCTCTATCGGTAACTTGTACACAGTTGGTCATTTTATCAATGAAACGGGATAAGAAGCTTTTCAATGACTCTCTTTGCTGCTGCTTTATGTCTTGGATACACTATATAGGCCTTCCGCCTTCCTCTCTAGTTGCGAGGCATTTAAGGAAAGTCTTTTTGAAATATGACCAACTTCTGATATTTTCTTCTCGAAGTCCAGTGTACCACAATTCAGCCGCCCCACTTAGAGTCAAGTGGAAAGCTCTACATTTCATAGTAGGGGAGGAACCCATTAGGTTCATATAAGTTTTGAAGCCGTTAAGGTGCTTTACAGGATCGCCTCTTCCATCGTATTTGTGAATTTTAAGAAGTATGAAGTGGCTTGGGACAAAAACCTCCCTAAGTCCCTGAGAAAATGGTAAGATGTCTCATTGTAGTAGAGGTCACAAGACCTTTTGTGGTTCGTCCAAATCTTTATCTTCGTTCTTGAGGTCCCTGAGGTGGTTGCGACAGACATGCTTGATTTATGGCTTGTTCTGCCCTCTACTGTCGCATATTTCTAAGCGAAGGATTATGAGGCAAGTTGTTGTGGGTATGTTCATTTTGTCTTTCAAACAGAGACGGTCCCTACTGCCTATATCTCTCTATCAGCTTTTTCCACTGGTTCCTCGTAGTTGAATGTGTGGTTTCCCATAGACGGTGCCAATCTATTGACCTCATTTTTTTATAAGGATGATGTAATCAACAAATGTCAGGCCCACTCGCGTCCACGCAAGCAAATTTTAACACGTTCCGATTGGAGACTTGGACAAAAATGATAATATTTATGGACGTGGGTGATGCTTTATGACGTGAGACGAAGATGTTTAGACACCAACAATATGATCAAAGATGATTTCATATTAATAAACAATCAAAAACTACTCAATCAAAGCATGATAAGTTAAACTCAAGCAAACAAATGTGACATAAGCAATCGAGAATATCAACCGTGGCTTTTAGTGTAAAGAGTTTGTATTAGATTCAAATGTTACAAGAGTTGCTATTTATAGAATTTTGGCAGAAGTGGTAACTGTTAAATAAGAACCACGTAGCCTCATTTCCCAAGTCGAGGTCTTTCATCACTAGCCAGATACTCATTTAATGCATTGACAACAAGCCAGCCTCCCTACATACTAGGCTAACAATCCTGACATTCATTATTACAAATTAGAATAGTCTAACATACCACCCAACAATCTCACAAAATGAATCTTGTCTTGAAAGCTTTAGAGATTTACCTCAAAAATTGTAACTACTAAGGAATAAGTAGGTTTGATGAAAAATTGTAATTTTCAACAGTTTCATTTAAAAGTAACTATTTTGCTAATTTCCACAAAATTTGGACATATAATGAAAAGGACATGGTGTAGTGACTATTTAGTGGTATTTCCCCTTAAATAAAAATATATAAAGAAACTAAGAAGGTTATTTCATCAAGAAGGAAATTAATGGAAATAAAACAAAAAGGAAAAGTTTCAACTAGGGGTGTCAATGAGTCGAGTCGAGTCGAGGCAGCTGCGACGTAGGCAGCTATATTATTAATTGCAGGCAGCTGCTGTGACACAAGCAACTATATTATTATTTTTTAAAATTTTTTTTTTTGGCTAAGTTGGCTTGGCTCGTCCGAGCCAAAAATGGCATGTGACATGGGCTGGCCCGGGCTCGAGCCTTTGCCCCAAAATGGGCTCGGTCCGAGCCTCGGCTCAGTGGTTCCGAGCCACGAACCAGTTCAGCTTGAGCTTCTCCGGGCCGAACCGCGGGCGGCCAGAGCAATTTTGTCATCACTAGTTTCAACACATTTTTGTTGTTAACATTTTTTCATATTTAATTCGAATTTGAAAATAGGCATTTACTCCGTTTTGTAAACAGATTATTTATTTAGCTTATTTTTACCAATACAGAAATTTACAAGTGCATAAAGAGCGCTTCCAACACTTTACATCCTGTGAAAATGTTATTTTTAAAAGTAATGCTATGTAGCACAATTGGGGTTACAATCCCAATGTAGGTGACATAATTAATGTGACATTAAATAATAGATGAAATTAAATAAATCATTTAATTTCACATTCCATTTAACGTATGATTTAACACCACTTAGATTGAAGTTGTAATCTCAGTGGGGCTAAATAGCATTACTCTATTTGACAAATGTCAATCAATTTCGATTAAAACTACAAGTGGAATGCGTGCCCTAGATAGAAATAGATAAAAAAAACAAAGTCGACGTAACATATCATGAATGAAGGGCGCTTTTAAGGGACACCACTCAACTGCGACATCAATTGTGAATGACAAACATGTACACAACACAAACAAAATGACCCTTGGGAAGTAAAATGTCCCGTATGAATGGTCATTTTATGCTTGTACATTTTGTTTTTGTTTTTATTTTTTTATTTTTTGTATTTTCTCCAACTTGAACATTCTTGGTCTGTCTACGCCATTAGTCTCGACAAGATGACAATTTTTCTTTTCAAATTCTCCAATAGAGTCTTGACACGACTGAGTCATTTGATAGCACATGTAAATGAGTAGCAAGCAAAATGCAATTTCTGCACATAATGTATGCAAGCATTCACTAAGCAAGTATTCTTTCAAAATGAGGAAGACTAAGAGATGTACATCGATGGCAATGGCTAAGAAATAAGCATAACTTTTATTAATATATATTATATTAAATATTACAAAAAAATAAGCATAACTTTGATTAATCTATAATAATATATTAATTATCACATCAAATGAGAATAATTTATTTTTACGATTTTGACTCTACTATAATTCAATTTTTCAATAATACCCTACTTTTCTTTTTTCAATATATAATAAATACTACAATCAATTCTCAATTAATTAACATTCATATTAATCTAGACTCCATGAATCTTGACTTGATGAATTTATTTTTATTCATATATTTAGGAATTTTAATGGGGGTTTAAATTTATTTATTAGCAACTAATTCTATATACGAAATGTAGTATAAAATATTGCTAATATATTAAATATCACATCAAGTTAGAATCATTTTTGGACGATTTTAACTATATTATAATTCAATAATTTCAATAATACATTACTTTTCGTTTTTCAATATATAACAAATAATGCAATCAATTCTCAATTAATTAACATTCACATTAATCTAGAATCCATGAATCTTAATTTACATGAATTTAGAGTTATTTTAGATGAATTTATTTTTATTCATGTATCTAAAAAATTTAATGGGTATTTAAATTTATTTATTAGTAATTAATTCATATGTATCAGATGTAATATAAAAATGTTGTTTATTTGGAGTATTTCACCATCACACAAAAATTTGAATCATAGAATTTAAATTTTAAGAGTGCAATTTTCTTCTCTTAAATTTATATCCTAAATTTTGTTTTCTCTAGTTCGTTTGAGGTTTATCAAATCCTCCCAACGAATTGGTATCAAATATTATTTTTATAGTACTTATAAAGCATTTCAGAATAACACGCAATGTCCAATTCATATAAAAGTAACATCTTAATTAATGTTCGACCTAAACTTAGGAATAATACTATGTACCCAAAATAATGGATTAAGGTGTATAACTTGATTTATTCATTAAATTAGAGAGCAACACACAGTACAACAGTTTATTAGAAAATGTCTTCTTAAATGGTACAGGTACAGTCCATAGTAATATCAAATGTACCAAAAAAGCTATAGTCAACACCATGGTTTTGTGTTTAAGCCTGCATAGATTTTCACAATGTACACACAAGTATGAAAATATATTATACTAGTTGTACGGCACGGATGTCATGTATGAAGATGAAAACGTTTACACATGTGGCGCGATGCTGATTCATTTGCTGTAATGTGGTATAAATTGCTCTGTCAGGTGATCGAAATTATCGCTTTCCCCTTCAAGAAGACGCAACACCTGCAACCATTTTCATGTTGATGTAATACGTAAAGATACAATGATATGTTATGAAAATTAGAAGAAAAATGATGCATAACTTTTCCGCATATAATTCAAGAGCAGGTAGAAAATAGAAAATGAATGGAGGAATTGGGATCAGCCTCGAGAAATAGACAAGCAATATACTTGCATTATGAGTTAGCTAATTAATTAGTCGCATGCAAATGCAGATAGAACATTGAAAATTTACCTCTGCCATTGATGGGCGCATCTCAGGTTCAGTTTGGACACATAGGTATGCTGTTTTTGCCATGTGGTACAGTTCATACGTGTTATAAGAGTCCTCAAGACGGGGATCAACTAACTCATGCAATGCAAGTGTCTGAATCAAGTGTAATGCCTGCAATGCCAAAAGAGATGTTTTATCGGAAATAAAAAGATCATACGCCGAAAACTCAAGCAGTTTTCAAGATGTTTGGCTATGATTACAAAGTTCACTTCTAAGTAAATAAGTGCGTCAGTTGGATTAGAACAATACTAAAGGAATAAACGTACCCACTGTCTAAGGGACTGTTGATCTTCTCTTGCTGAATCCACTGCCTTACGTCCTGATAACAATTGGATTAGAACAATACCAAAGGAATAAACATCTGTTCTTACAGAAACAATGCCATTCTCCGCGTACTCTGGTGCAAGATATCTGCACATGGCGAGAAATCTAAGGCTCAGCTTAATTTATTTGGAAGGAAACTCATGCTTTACGTGATGTAAGAAGCGACCACATATATTTTCACTGTGAAGTATGAAAATGTACACTCACCCAAGAGTGCCAAGAATTCTTGTCTGTATATCCTCTTCACCTGTCTTCCACTTTGCGAGGCCAAAGTCTCCAAGCTGTGTTTGCAGAGAACGTGCATAACTATGCAGTAAAAACAAAGTTTTAACGTTGAAATTTATGTTCAAGTTATGATATTTTCCTGAAAAGTCATGACATCATAATGTCTTATTTACAATAGCCCAAGCCCGTAAGAACTACATCGTGCATTGAGTTTTAAGAAAGCTTTATAAATTAGTTCTGCCTGAGCAGCGGAGATTTTAGACCGTTAAAGGAAGTGACTGAATCAAGGCAATCATAATTGGACGAAGAAGGTAGGAAAGGGATTCAAATTATCACTTACAAGGATGGATCACTCTCTTAAATATCTTGAGTTGTAAGGAAATTGAGGCAAAACTAAGGATAGATGCACTATTGTTCTTGCAAATTAGAGTAGAGGGTTTATCATAATTTTTTTTAAAAATTAGACATTGAGAGACACTTTATAGTATCTTAATCAGGTTATAGATCAAGCATAAGGCTATTGGACAGTTTTTAAATATTTAATCAGAATATGGAGACGTACGGCTACAAAGGAGAGACTATGTTACCGTAATGCAATTAAGATATTCAATCATCCAACAAGAGATAAAGACAATGGCTAAGGTCCTAAGGATATAGACTATAAATATTACCATAGGAACATATTCATGTGTGAGCAATATATTACTTGGCCGCATGTCCCGATGAATGATGGGACTTCCTCTACATTCTTCATGCAAAAACCGCAACCCTTTTGCAGTTCCAATAGCAATAGCATGTCTTCGGTGCCATTCAAGAACACGATCTGTGTTTTCTGACCACACACACAAAATCATTTGAACATTGAGGGGATATATATATATATATATATATATATATATATATATATATATATATATAGAGAGAGAGAGAGAGAGAGAGAGAGAGAGAGAGAGAGAGAGAGAGAGAGAGAGAGAGAGAGTAATGTTGTTTCATATATACAATGTCCTACTTCAAGCAAAAAAATAATGATAAAAAAAAAAAACGAATAAAATATTGATGGAGGATAGATAACTTCAAAAACTTGTACATTTTTTTACATACCGAATAAATGCCACTCAAGTGATTTGTTGCAGATATACTCATAGACCAAGATGTTAAGGTTTTCCTTGCAACAATAACCAAGAAGCATCACAATGTTCTTGTGGCGTGCAAAGCTTAGGACATATATTTCAGAATGGAATTCTGGAAACCCTTGTGTACTTGCTTCCTTGCGCACCTTTGCAGCAATAAGTTGCCCATCCTTAAGCTGACCTTTATAAACACGACCATACCCACCTTCTCCCAGTAAATTATCAGATGAAAAATCATTTGTTGCAAGCTGTATCTCAGTATAATTATATCTCTTTGAATCTAACTCGGTCGTCATCCCACAAGCAATACAGAGAACAGGCACATCAGTGGATCTCTGTCGACTAAGCTTTCTTCGCTGTTTATTTATAGTTGGGGTAGAAACGGCATATTTATTTTCAGATTTAGAATAGCTACCTGCAGAAGCAATTCATTACAACTAAAAGTCTACAAAACATGTGAAAGACAGAAATAGAGACAAAAGCTAACAGAGATGCTCAAGACAAGCATTTCTTTTAGTTACAAGTTAAACATGCTACACGCACACATATAACCTTTCTAACCTGATTCATCTGGCTTAGGATTTGAACCAAATTCATCTTGCAAGGAAAAGCGGTGCTCATTGAAGTTGGATATGAACGAGTTGCTTTTAGCCATAACAGAACTTGCCAGGGAACCCATAGAAGCAGCATAGTTGATAGACGTGGATGTCTGTTCATTGTTATCGTTGTCTTGAGATGGGAGTGCGACAGGCTTCGACAGCGAGTAAAACAACTTAACTTCAATATTACCAATATCCTTTTCAGAATAATCTGATCTCAAAACTTCTATGGATAAGTTGTCAAGGACTAGTGCAACCTTGCAAGGTATATATTTAAGGTAAAACTTCCATTCCCGTCTTAGATGCCTGTAATTGTATACTATCAGGTACGAAATAAAACAAACTAGCAGTTAAAGAATATCAATGTACATTTTGAAATTCATACTTAAACATAAGAAGTTAAAATAGATATTCAATCTCGACATTAGAACAGCTCATGGGCACCAACCGACCTTTAGAAAATGATATACTTAAGTCAAGCCTTTGAGAATAATGAATTTGGCTCTTGCATAAGGGTATTTGAAGACATAAAAGGATCAAAAGCGAGAAAGGCATATTGCCCCTCTGTGATTCGAAATGAATTCCGTTCTCTCTTGCTTAAATATTTGTGGTAAATCTTTGTGATAGTACTATTATCACAATAATGTTTTTCCAAAGTTGATACTCATATATAATGGTAATGTAAAGCATTGAAAATTCTCTATATCATTTTGAGAACTTCAATTTTGCCTATATATCCCTCATCAATAATTTTTCATCCATCTCCCTTCTTCATTAAAACAAAACATTCTTCGAAGAAAATAGCATACAAATATTCTAAGTCAAATGTGATCCACATATGACAAAATCAAAAGCTACCTATCGAGTATAACCCAGGTTGCATTGGAAGTCAAAACTTCTTGTGCAATAATCCTCTTCATTGGAGTTCCAGCCGTAATCTTGACTTCAATATCAACCTATATAAAGAGGAAATTGTGGTGATGATTGACTTAAGGAACCAGTCTGCATTCTTTGAAGAGAAATCGTGATATTCACATGAATACTCAATAAGGAATACTTCAAATGTAGCCATGGTGTTTCTGCTACCGAACATACAATAAACGATATGAAAGTTAAGCATTACAAAAACTGTTCTCCGAAAAAAGTGTAGGTACAAACTGTGTTTGGCTGCACAAAAGTATAACAGAAGTGTAAATTTTAACATTATGACTTCTGCAAGATTGCAATCATATCTACAATTTTCATCAAGCAATGACTTCAAAGGAAATATAAAAGCATATATTACCCCTTCGTCTTCACATTCTTCAGCACTATGATGGAGCATGCCTACATATGCATCAGCCTTTTTCGAGACTTCTTCTTCCATGGCACGGATGTGATTTGTTCCAAGGAAATTCTCCGAAGCTACTTGCATGTGGTAACCCACTGTGCAGAAATACGAGTTAAAAAATTAAAACAAAAATTGAAGTCTAGAAACAATTTGACAGACCAAAAATGGTCCATACTCCATCTGACCATAGTCCTAATATAGATTATCTTAATACAAAAATGTAGATTATCTTCAATTTATAAAGAAACAAACACTAAAAAGCATAAAAACTTACAGGGATGAAGGATTCTGTGTAAAACCCCGAGTACAGTAATCGTGTCACCAGCATGAATTATACCCCCTTGCATCCTGATATTATGAATAGTGTGCTTAAACTCCTGATTAGTACGATCTTTAGTCCCATCACACACAATCAAAATCCGCGAAGGCATGAGCGGATTACCTCTATTATTATTATTATTACCGCTATTATGATTATCGCTTCTCTCCATGGTTAATGGTATATGAAATCATAGAATCTTGAATGCAATGTATTCACAAATTCTGGAACAAATATAAAGGAATGTTTGCCAGTAGTAACAAAAAATTTCAAAATTTGTGAGCGAGACTTTAACCAATCATAAATGACTTTACCCAGTAAATTTTTTCTCAACTTGTATCCCATTGTTTATCTCAAACTTTGTGACCGAGTCTGTGTATTGGATTTACAGAAAAAAAAAGAATATCCATGGTATATTTCAGTTTTATACGAGCATATTCGAGTGAGTGTGGCGGGAAGTGAAGCCATACATGGAACAATGACAAGAGAGATGATAGCAAATCACTTGAAGACGAGATTAAAGAATCATTTCTCCGAATTTTGTACAGCTTAAACTAACGAAGGTCGGAGTTTCCGAGGTAGGGAAAACCGCAATTGTTTTGTCCTCCTCAACAGGATGTTGATGACACTGTCCGTACAGGCATCGGTTCGAATTTTGTAACGGCCCGGGTTTTTTTTAACGGTCTTCTTATAAGTTTGAAATTGGATGAAATATATTTTTATTTTAAGAAAACAAAATAAATCTAGGCAGCAATATTTTGAGATTGACGGTTATTAATTAAACATTAATGTTACGTAAATGCAAATCTTTCAATTTGCATGCAACAATTCATAAAATGAAATTTATTTCGATTCTCGATTTCACATTTTAAAGAAAGAAATTGGGACATTGAAGCGTGTACAAAAATTCGAGCCACCCTATTTTATAGTAGATCCTGGTGTCTTATTTATACAATATATACAATTAAAATCCTAGTGTAAGAAAATATAAATGTTACTAAAATCCATAAAAATTATAAAAAATAATCCCTACAAATAATAGAAAACATCATTTATCCAAATGATAGAATTTGCCCAAAATTCAAGATGGCCAAAGGCTTTGCCATAA
This sequence comes from Fraxinus excelsior, assembly GCA_019097785.1. Lineage (NCBI taxonomy): Eukaryota > Viridiplantae > Streptophyta > Magnoliopsida > Lamiales > Oleaceae > Fraxinus > Fraxinus excelsior. Next base: position 1,954,135 of record CM032634.1, on the reverse strand, counting down.
GTGGGGCTGTAAATGGATCGAATATGAACCGAATCTATTTATAGACGCGAAATTTGTTTACTTATTAGTAACCTATAGTGACTTTCTGTATTTTTGTTATTAAGGAACCATACAATCATGGGAGATGGTGTTAAGATTGAAATGTTAAATATTAAGTTTGAGGTTTTTTCTTTTTTTTAAAGAAGTTTAAACCCCTAAAAAACCTATGTTGTTAGGATGGTAATTTGGGATCGGATCAATGAAGGAATCATGCGGGTCGAATCGAGAATTGTAAAATTCTATTAAATATTAGTTATTTTATATGTTAAGACTTTGATAAGCTTCAAAAAAATTTAATAAGAAATTAATAATTATAACGAACTAAAATTAAACTATAAAACCAAGGTTGCAACTAGCTTATAAAAGGCTCACGATTGATTTTTGAAATGTGAAAAAAAATTTAAAAAAAAAAATAAAAGGCTAACACGAAAACTTCGTTTAAATGCTGAAAGAAGTATGCTCCCATTTAGTTTATCATAATGGCTAACAGATTCAAGATTAAACATATTCCGCTGGAAGCAATTTTGTATTTAAATCGTCTATTTTATTTATTTATTTCATATTAGCTTGAGAGTTACTAAGAAATTGAAATTGAATATCTTTTAATGTCTTTTTTTTTTTTTTGTTAAAAACGCTAAATACTCTCGTTCAAACTCAAAATTATCTAAGATTTGTTCATATTTAACTTGAGAGTTCGTAAGAAAATTGAGTTTGAATATAATTTCAAGTTTTCCAGTTTAATAGGCACATTTTCAACTTTTTCATTCATTCGAAATTGTTTCTATTCAACCAAATATACCATAAACATCACTACAAAAGTCAGATAACAAGTCCACTCAAAGTGTATCAAAATATCAATTATGTACAAAGTGCAAAGATACTGCTCAGAATTTATATTCTTGTTCAAGAACCTCGAAATATAAAGCAATTCACGAGAGAGAACTATAGTATTTTGAAAAAGAGTATCATCCTCAAATTTTGAACTCATTAGATCACCAATTATTTCTATGAACGAACTCATTTGCTAAATCTAGCCACGCTTTCAAGCGGTTATTCACTGTTTGGTGTCATTTCAAATGCGTCATACTCAATGAGGGATGTACCACTAACGACATGGAAAAGAGTCCTGATTCTGCTAAAGCGTTCCACCACATATAGTTGAAAATCAACATCGAGAAATATCTTGTTTCACCTCACCAAGTGCCTCGGCTATGTTGTCTATTCTGTTATGTGCTATAATGAGGAACATATAGCTTTATTGATTAGAGGAAATGATCGTGTTTACCATCAAGAAGGTACAACACCTGCGTTTGTGAGGTGATAAGTTGAGGTAATATGAATAATTCACCATGATAGAGATTAAAATAGAGAATGAGATTGACACTGTTTACTAAGCTTAAAAAGTTCACTTTTATTTATGAGTAAGTTTTAATACATATTACTTTTTTTTTTTTTTTTAAGAATCCCCTATGTTTTGTAAAATAATTTGATTTTTGAAGAACTTTTCATATCATGTCCAGTAGTGTTTACCGAACATGCTGAAACAGTATTTTCAAAGCATAAAAAATCTATGTATCATGAAATTCCAATACTATTGATATTTAAAGAATCATCTATTTACCTCTCCCATTGACGTGCGCATAGCAGGGTCCATTTGGACACATAAGCATGCTGTTTTAGCCATATGGTAGAGTTCATAAATCCTATACGAGTCCCCAAGGTGAGGATCAACAAGCTTTTCTAATGCAAGCGTCTGAATCAGTGGTAACGCCTGAAACAACAGAAGATATATTTGGTCCAAAAATATAAGATTGTTTATGAGACCTCATAACAGTTCGCAAGAACTGTTTATTTCATCAGAAAGAAGTTTTCTGCGAAACAAATTATGTGGGTGAGAACAATATTACTAGGTATTTACAAGGTAGAAATATGGTCAGACAACCTACCCATTGTATGATGGAGTGTTGGCTGTCATCACTAGTTGAATCCACTATGCGGCGTCCTGATATTAGTTGTAACAAGACAACCCCGAATGCATAAACATCTTTTTTGACAGACACATTGCCATTTTCTGTGTACTCTGGTGCCAGATTTCTACATGAGGTGAGAAATATCAAACTCAGTTCATTGAAGGGCGACTAGGCATTTAATTGTTCATATTTTGAGAAAAACTGTTCTCGAATCTTTTTTGTAAACGGTGAACCTAAACTTACTCTAGAGTGCCAAGAATTCGTGTTTCCCTGTCAGCCTCATCCATCTTCCATTTTGCTAGTCCAAAGTCTCCCAGCTGTGCATCAATAAAGTGAATAAAATCGAAGACACAAACATAACAAATTATCACCTCTAAATTATTTGCAGGTCAGCATTTGAGATTTTTATTTGGATAACCTAATAAACTTGACCAGAAAATTCTTGGACCTTTGTGGGAAGAGTTTGTGTTCAAGACAATCAAGTAGGAAGAATAAAATGTGTGAGCGAATCAAATTAAGAGAGCGAAGACATTGGCTAATTGTACTGGGAATAAAGATTTTACCATGGGAACAAAGTCTTCCGTGAGCAATATTTGGCTAGGCCTCACATCCAGATGAATAATAGGACATTCCCGACACTCATCATGTAGATAACGCAAGCCTTGTGCAATTCCAATGGCAATAGAACGTCTTGTGTGCCACTCAAGAACATGATCCGTATTATCTGTTAACAAAATACATAACTGAACATGGCTAGAAGGGATACATTTTTTTTCCTCCTTACGACTAAAAGGATAAATAACTGTAGAGATGTAAAAATCGCCTATTATAGTTCATGTGTACTAAATTTGATTACCAAATAAATGCCACTCTAGAGATTTGTTGCAGATATGTTCATAGACCAAGATGTTAATGTTTTCCTTGCAACAATAACCAAGCAGCCTCACGATGTTCTTATGGCGTGCAAAACTCAGGGCATATACATCAGAATGAAATTCTGCAAGCCCCTGTGTACTTGCTTCTTTTAGCACCTTTGCTGTAATGAGCTGCCCATCCTTCAGTTGGCCTTTATAGGCAACAGCATATCCTCCTTCCCAGAGTAAATTATCAGATGAGAAATTCTCTGTTGCAATCTGGATTTCGGAATAACTAAATGTAATTGAATCTAGCCCATTATTCATGCCATTATCAGTTGAAAGAACAGGCACATCAGAAGATTTCTGAGAAATTCTTTGTTTCTCCATCATTGGAGGAGAGACAGCATATTTATTTTCGCCTTTAGCATTGCTACCTGTTGAAATCATTCATTACAATTGAAGACTAAAATACACATGCACATACCCCTCTCTAACCAAGGGCGGATCCAGGAGTGGACTAAAAGAAATTTTAAGCCGGCTAATATGTAATTAAAAAAAAAAATCCAAATAAATTTTTCAGAGCAGGCAGAGGTCGTGAGTTCAAATACCACTGCTGCACATTTATGAAAACTATTAGACATTTGAGCTGATAAGTGATAGTCCAAACACAATTTTTGAATCAGATAGTGTGGAATGTCAAGTAAAAAATGTTTAAAAAAAATAAATTTAAACCTGGTTTCTCTTGTTTAGCACTGAAGATAGATTCATCTCGCGACCGAAATTCCATGCACTCTTGTATAATTTCTTCCTTGGGCACCTTTGTTGTTGAATGAGAGGATCTCTGTGGACTTCTTTGTTTTTGCTTCATTGGGAGAGAAACAACATATTTATTTTCCACTTTAGTATCATTACCTGTTGAAATTATTCAATAAAATTGCAAACACGTAAGAAACAGAGATCGAGGTGTGCTGCCTATTTTGCTATTTCAGTACGTAAGGAAAAGCTGTGATCTGACTCCTAGATATGTACCCGTATCCGACACCCGCACCCGAGTCCGAGCAACATAGATGTTAGAGCCCTCCAAGGTACCGATAGATGCATAGGAGCCGGCAGAAAGGACAGAATTGTTGATTGTCTCATTATCTTGATCAGGCAGTGGCTTGACAGGCTTGGATAGCGAGTAAAACAGTGTATATTCAATATTTCCAGCATCCTTTTTAGAACAATGTGGCCTCAGAACCTCCAATGATAAGTCATCAAGAACCAGTGCAACCTTGCAAGGTGTGTGTTTAAAATAATATTTCAACTCCTTTCTTAGGTGCCTGTCATTGTAAATTATCAGCTATCCTTGTAAAATACGTTTGCACTTGAAGAACACAAATGAAACAATATGAAATTCAAACATGCCCATAGTAAGCTAGGTAGAAAGTTCATTATTGATATTAACAATTTCATAGAAGCAGCTTAAAATTAAATTAAATAAGAAGAAAATAATATATACCAAGAAATTGGGACTGTGATCAAAGAGAACAAATATATTCTCGTTTCAGCTGAAGTGTAAATGGAAATAAATTTTTCTTTGCTTTTCACATTAGAATTTGGTGAGATCTTCAATTTTATAAATGTAGAATTTTCAAGAAAAAAAAAAACTCTTACAATATAGGAACATAGAGCACAACATCACTTCAAGACTTCATTTTTCGATCTTTTACGTCCTTAAGAAAATCACATTTTTATCTTTTCTTGCTTCTTTGTGAAATAAAACTGTGAATAAAGTTTTCTGGAAGAGAAATAAATAAATAAAGATAGACGTGATAAAAAAAATGTCAATTAATCGAATGCTACCTATCAAGTACAACCCAGGTTGCATTGGAAGTTGCAACTTCTTTTGCAACAACTTTCTTCATTGGACCTCCAACAGTAATCTTGGCTTCAATTTCAACCTAATAAGAGATTGTAATGCCTTAGTATTGAAAACTATAAAAATATTGTGGCTACTCTTTTTCTTCTAACAAATAAGTGAGAAATAATAAAAGTATCCTCCCAAATCATGGAAAGGTTTCATTGTCTTTAGAGAGTCTATGTGCTATTAAAAGTAAAATTTCTAAAGGAATATAAAAGTGCATATTACCCCATCAGCTTCACATTCTTCAGCGCTATGATGGAGCATGCTCACATAAGAATCAATCTTTCTCGAGAATTCTTCTTCCATTGCACGGACATGTGTTCCAAAGAAAGGCCCGTGACCTATTTTCATTTGGTAACCCACTGTACACAAATATGAGTTAACAAAACTAAACACCTAATAACTGAAAAAATATGCAACGAAAAAAAGACCAGTCAATAAGTAATCCAACCATATTCCTAATAACGCACAATTGCATAACAAATGTCTTGCGCCATATATTGACCTGATTGTTATCTATAATTTTCGAGATTTAAAAAGAAATGAATGGAGCAAAATTGTTTGACAAAGTGTAATATAACAGAAGAATAGGCAACAATAGCAAGATCTTGCATAATTTTAAAAAGCTATTTGTATAAATTAATTTTGACACCAATAGTCAATTTGAGCTGAGGTTAGAGCTTCTCAATCTCAACTCACTCTTGAACGAGCCTAAAGATTCTCAATATTTGCTCATTCATTATCCAGGATACAATGGTAAGAACTTTTAATGAACAGTGTGCAAACTAAGGTCAGAGTTTCGTTTAAACTGTTCAATGCTTTCTGATCATCCTACCAGACAAACTATAAATTATTAGAAGAGGACATTGGCCAAATATCTAATTGTATGCACTGAATAAAATCCATGAATCAAAGAGAATTTCAACTGTGCTAACTGCTATATTATCTCCGCCTAAATTAAAGTTCCCTTAGTTTTAGATTATCTAATCTTAATGTAATAATTTGAGTGAAACCCACCTTTAAAGTCCCCAAAAATTGAAAGAAATTCTAAATAACATAAAATGCATAAAGAAACACAGACTTACTGGGGTGTAGGATTTTGTGGACAACCCCAAGAACTGTAATTTTATCCCCTGCTTTCATTATCCCACCTCGCACCCTGATATTACTAATCGTGTTCTTGAACTCCTGCTTATTGCGATCTTTAGTCGCATCACACGCAAAAACAATGCGCCCTGGCGTGTGAGGACTATCACTGTAATTGTCACTTCTCTCCATAAAGGTTGGTGCAAAAATCAGAAAAATCCAAGTCCCTGAAAATGCTCTAAATTGAGAATTTTTCTACGCCTTCCTCTATCCTTACCTTTGACAAATTGTGTATGTGATAGGGAGAGGGGGGGAGAGGATTTGGAGGATAAGTTTGTGATATATATCGGTAGCAAGTGTGGCGAGAATAAGTCAAGCCCTCTATGCAACAAGGAGATAATTGCAAAGCAGCTGAAGATAAAATCAATGACTCCATAGTTGAGGGGTTTATGCTTCGGAATCTTGGTCCTTGGGCGACAAACACCTGCATAGGATTCTCAGAGAAGAAAAACGAGGTTATTGTCTGGGAAGGACGAGGTCGGGGAGAGAAATGAAACGTTACTGTTTTTCAAAATTCTGCAAAGCTAGAAAATTTTCTAAATTCCCTTCAAGTTTGAGGTTATTACAGTTCGATCCCTTAAGTTCTTTGTTTTCTCCTGCATTTGATTGGAGAGTGCAGGTCAACTACATCAATAATTTTTTTGTCACTCAATTTGGTTCTTTGTTGCATTAATATTTTTATTGAAACAATTGTTTACTTCAGGAAGTAGTATTTTTTAGGCTTTTACTGTTAATTTTCAGCATCCACCCTCGATTTATTGATATGTTAATCTTCTCTCCAATGACTTTATAAAGGACTGAAGGGCAATTTTCGTGTGCTTTGGGAAGAAAAGGAAGATATATTTATTATTTAGTAGAGGGAGAGAGTCATAATCCTAGCTATAAGATAAAGATAGGAAACAAAGCTGGAACTTATTATACAAATAGAATATTTGGGGATCCAAATATCTGCAGAAACTAATAGTGTTACTTTCAATCGGCCCCTCTTTTTTACCATGTTCATATTACCTATCTGTAGACTATGAGTTATGTTACTTATGCACATCATCTAACAATGTATTTGTGTGAATTGGAGAAAAACAACTTCAACGCAAAGCCAAATTCCACGCGTTTGAGATGATTAAATTTGTAATAATAGAAAAATTAACGTAGCACTACATGAATATCGCCTTCAACAATCATATAAATGGCTTTGTACTGCTCTAATGGTACCATATTTTCTATTAATATGCAGCAAACAAGATATTTGTGGTTGTTGATCAAATTCAACGACCACAATCAGTTGGTTGACAAAGTGCTATTGACAAATGTATTCAACTACTAAACTATGTTTGGTCATTAAACGTATTATTTCAACACTAAATAGTTGATCATAAAATGTTCGAATCGATTCTTTTTTCAACAACCAGTTGTTTGATTTTTGTGTCAACTTTTTTTTATCGTTAAAATACAATAAAAACAATCAAATTTTAGTTGCCTTTCATTTCAACTACGAAAGAAATAATCGTTAAAAATTAATATTAACAACTGATTAATTTTACTTCAACAACTGTTTGATTTACCGTTGTATTAATTATTTTTGTCGATAAATATGCAATTAAAATTTAGTTGCCTTTCTTTTTAACAACGAAAGAAGTGTTTGTAAAAAGTTTGTTTTAACAATCAAACTATTAAAATAACGAGAAACATTAACTAAAACTATATGTTAATATCAAATATCAGGATTTTGCCAAGGACAACCAGTTCAGCTAGTGGTGTTAGTGTACGAAGATCTTGAACCTTATTTCGTAAAGCAGCATTTCACAATTTTCCAACCTTGTCTTCTTTGGATGTTTATGTAGATCAACGTATTTTATTCTTGTAAAAGGTTGAGCATTTGATCTTGTGAATCCATGTAAATTATAAATTAAAATTTTAAAATATATATTATACCATTGTAAAAAGTAAAACTACTTACATAATGGGACTCCATTTCTTTAGTTGTCTAACCACGTTCATGGCTATAGTGCACGTCATAGAAAAATTTGACGTGATCCGATAGCCCTTTTGTAAGCAGATACCTCTATTAAAAAAAAACGGTTTTTAACGATCAGATTGATTTGGTTGTTGAAACATTAGTTATAAATTATCATTTTTTCCAATAATGATTGTCGTGGAAGCTCACTCCAAGGATAGTCAAATCGGTGAATTTCGGGCTAACGTTACCTTTCTTTACCAAACAACCAATCTAAACGGCTCCAACCCGCAACCAATATATTCAACTTGTTTGCTCCTCAATCTCACCCACAAAGGACAATATAAGAGTGATAATTTGTAACCACGAATGCATGAAGAAAACCAATGAAAGAAACAAAATGGAGACCGAAGATGAAGGAAGCAATCACCAAATGGTAGTCGGATTTTTTTCTCCACAATGCACACATGTTCTCTCTTAATAGGGCTGCCCTTTTTTCTTCTTTCACACACAAATCATACACACACGGCTAGGGTAAGAAACAACATATATATAGGATTAGGTTAGACTTTAGTTGGACCAATAAAATACTTAAATGAGCCAAGATTCAAAGTCATCAAAGAGGTACTATATATGGGCCGTGATTAGCATTAATTTCTTAAGTTACTTCCAACAATCCACGTTGTTTTCAGATCGACCCTTTGGACTTGGTTGTTGGTAACAATTTCACACATCGACCAATGCCTATGAAATTCAATCCGACATTTACATCATAACTCGGGATCCATTGGGTATCAAAACCCAATAATGATGTTTATCACCTTGAGAACATGTGGTGGGAAAGTATCATCTAATGAGATGATTATTATCATTTAGATTCTTTAATTTGAATAAGGACTTCACTTTGTCTAATCCTATTCAAGAAAGTAAGTGTGATTATATTTTATTAATTAAATGGCAAACATTTAAAGAGTTTTTGTGGTTTAAATGGAACCATAAATAATGCAATATAATTTTATGTAAAGAAAATAAAGCTTTAGGTGTCATAAGATTTTATTTAGCAAAAAAAATATTGGTTTACACGAAATTCTTATTTTCAAAGCGAAAGAGGAGTATAAAACAAAAAAAAACGGAATGTTTTGGAGTTAAGGAATTGACATACTGGAATGCATAAGGAATTAAGCCATAAATACTGTCAGTTTAATCATATGTTTGTGAAATTAGTCCTGTTTAGCATATCAAACATGACATAAAAGCCGAGAATCAGATATATATTAGTACTTGAGTTTTATTCATTTTATGAGAAGAAGAAATAACACTGGCATAAGTTTTGTACTCAAGAAATTACAGTGGAATCATTAAGTTATCCTAAGAATTCGATTGTCTACATACAAACTAGACATATCTTTCTGTCAATGAAGGGCTTTACATTTCATATATCTATGCATGTGAAATCCCAACTCTTGGATCATCAATAAGATTCTCTTTCTTCTGATTATGTATATCTACAGTGTATCTTGGCAAGTGACTCTCATCAGCACTTGAAAGCAACCTACAGATCTGATCGACCAGCTTGTCGCAGGGTCCGCGACAAAGGCTTCTCGTCTGCAGAATTCGTTGCTGTGTAGAAGACATTGATAGAGCTACCTACTTAAATCAGGCTAAACCTTTCCATCTGATGAAGGGAGATTTCTCTCCATTTCTACAGCAGTAGAAGATGTAGTTACAAAGTTTGTGCCTTTGGAGGGAGTTGAAGAGGGAGAAGGCAGTTTTTTAGGTAGCATTTGGTCCCAGTGTACCTTAGGCACTCTTGATGCTTCTGATATGAAAATGAGTGCAAGAAAACTCAAGATTAGCCACTTGTGACGCCAAGAACCCGACATGACGATTATGCCACCAAACCTTTTTGGGTCAAGACTTTTGAAAGACAAAAAATTCTACCAGAGCTATCTGAGACGAGTGTTTTGATAGTAGGAGGAAGGGAGACAAATCAAACACTTGCACAGAGTCTCTATTTTAACTGCCAAGGATTGCTTTAGAGAGTTTGCAGCAGGCTGCAGACATGATGAGCAATGTAAGAAGACTGCCAGTTTGTTTATTTAAGGAAAGATGAAACAGTGGCAGACAATGCTTGTATATAATTATTATTAGCTGTTAGCTGTTTGTGTTCTTGTTCTTGTAATCTTTACTCCAACCAAAAGATGAGCCTGGTAATAAAGTAAGTTATGGAATGATCCTATTACATTAGACCCCACAGTAGTTGGAACTAATCCTTTTTCAATATGCAGGGAACAAATCTTTGGAGTCAGAATTAGTTAAAATACACAAACAGTAATATATACTGTATATCATGCTTGTCTTTAAAATTTTATACCATAACATCTCTACACCTACATGACATTTTATTAAGATCGTATCACTTTTACAAATGAACCCCATCCATTGCTTGAATTATGTTTTGCTTCATTTATCTTCAAATGGTATCATGTTCACTTATTCATTATATTCTCATTTCTTCTGTGTTAGGAATCAAGAAAAACTCCCTTTATTTATTGATCAACCACACGTTCCATTAATTTTTATCAAAATTATAGTCAAACAACCCCTGTGACTCTTTTGGCACTTTTACTTTTTCATTTCAATTGAGATTTTGAGACAACAATCTCAACATTATTCTATCCAGATTAGAATGACAACAAATTTATTTTAACGTCCTCATTTCTTCTATATTCATCTCCATCTTTAAAATGGCATCTTAATTTTACTTAACCTAAAATCTGTATATTCTAAAATACACCTCCAAAGTCTTTGAGACATGTGAAAATTCAATACCTACAAAGTTCCTACCATTAAAAAAAAATTGATTCTTCATATTCAATCATTCAAACATGAGGAGAATAGAATTTAATAAATTGGAGAAACAAAAGAAGGGAGACAAGCCCCAGTTCAAAAGGGTAAAGTGTTGTTGAAGAAGTCCCAAAAGCAACTTGACCACTTTTTGTCTAGTCTTTTTGCCAACATTGAAAATATTCAATGCAAAAATAAAGATAGTGAGTGCCAGTAGTGTTCTTTGAGCAGCTCTTCCTGAAGTTCATGGGGCTGTCATTATGAAATCAGAATTGGAGAGACTTAACACTATCTAATTGATTTTGTGATGACACCACATACTAGTTGTTTGAGCAGTCAGACCGATAATTGTTTCTAATCAACTAACTAGTCTAAAAATTTAACAGTTCTGCTACGTGTACAGAAAATGGCCGCCAGAATTCTGCAGAATACACTTGCAATTTTCTATTGGAAAATGGCAAAAAAAAAAAAAAAAATTAATTGAAACAGATCAGAATCTGTTGAAATTCTGGCAGCAATGGGGAAATGCTGAAAATTTGAATTAGTTTTTAAAGCTTTTCTCTCGTGGCAACTGTTGGGATGGTGAAATATCATGTCCTGGCCTAGTCTGTCCATACTAATTTTTCTTTTTTTACTTTATTGTGTTTTTATGTTTTTAAATTTAAATAATAAGTAAATGTGAAGATTAAAATGAAGGTATTTGAAACCTATCCCACCTCGCCTGCCAAAAATCCCTAATGGGTTGGGAGACATGGAAGGTCGCTCCAACCTCCTTGCCATGTTATCATCCCTAATTATTCAAAATTATTTTGCTACCTTAAAATTGTAAATTGAACATATTGCCTAAAATTGTTTAAACTATTAGATTATAAATAAATTTAGTTTTGTCCTCAATGCGCTTTGATGTGGGCAAGTTAAATTTATTTTTTATTAAAAGCTTGATAAATACACAATACTTACAAAAAAGAGTGACGACGAGGAGTGAATTTTCGATCTTTAACTACTATAATAACATGATATACCACTTCATTTAAAGTTTTAAGGTAGTTCGGAATGACATTCATTGACCCAGGTGTCACTAGCCGACTACCCGATGCCATATTGCTTTTTAGTTGATTCAAGAAATATATTTCCACTTGCAAAATCAAAAATCCATTAATACATAAATCCAAACTAGTTTCAAATATGTCACAATCACATCATCAATTTTGTTGTATCAATTTTCTAAGAGTTATTCCTAAGTGCATTCCCTTTTTGAGTTATAAAACCTACACGCACGAATGCTTCATTTTTCTACCTTTTTCAGCCGAAAGCACTAGGAATGAAAGAAAATGAGGCAATGAAGAATGAAAAGAGTGGACCATAATTTTTCAATTTTGTAGCCAAGCTTTCTAGACAACGTGGAGTTGATCCATTGTGTCTTTCTTCCAATTGGGGTGGGTGGGTGGGGGGGGGGGTGCAAAGTTTAATATCCAAAGCATGATATGTTTTGTAGATAAATTTATTAAAGTTTAAGTCATTGGTGAAAGTTGACATTTTTGATATGACAAAAGCATGAAGTATGCACTTATGGTATTTGTCACACGTTGTCTCTGTCTAATTTAATGTATTAAGTCCCTGTTTGTTATCCATTTTCTTGAACATTATTTACTACAGTAAACAATTTCTTCTCCCAAAAATGGGAGTCAAACACGTCCTAAATATGTTCGTAAAGTGTGAGTGTTTAAACTATATGTTTTGTCCTTCTCACACATCTAGAGAGAGGGGCATAAGGTTGCAAATTGGATGACGAATATGGGCTATTGGGCTTCTAAGACAAACAATTCTTTCTCCCACATGATTTGGTTGGTGAAGTTAAGGGACTGTTGAGGCTTGACAAAAGGGATATGCCTAGCTTAAGATTGTAATAAGTTTGATTGAATGTGTTCTCTTAATTTCTATCTTTTTGCTTTGGATTCAGTTAGAGGTGAAGCTATGTATATTTTCACATCTCAATTGTCCATTTATTAGTATGTGATACGTTCGATGTAATTCGTTGGAGGTAAGGTGCTCGATTTCTCGCAGTTTATCTAATGGGGGATGATAACAAACTCTCGTTGAAGTTGAGACGAGTAGAGCTTAAAACCCTCTATCTATTATTTTGTTATGTTTTACATTGAATTCATTTCTTGTGCAATTTTAGATTTGAAATTCTACGAAACGAATTTGTTTTCGCAGGTTAAAGTCGTGTCTATACATTCAAAAGTTTAATCAGTTCATTTTAAAAGAGTACTCAAAGGTCATTTATCTCCAAAATAGATGGTTAAAAATACGAGAGCCCAAGTGCTGTTTAGAAATATTATTCACCTCATTTCAGTGCTATTTGCCTCAGTTTTCCTTTTTCTATCTTCTTAATTCAAAGCCCATCTCATCATGGTTTTAATTGAGGCTTTTCAGCCTTGTTGGGTTTAGTCCTCAAAGAGGGCTTAATAGCGGGTCTTCGAATTGTTCTCATGGCAACCGAAAAATTTAAGGAGTCGGATTTGAGGTCCCAAACTTATATTTTCTTAGTCATTCCACCAATACATTTTTAACGTCTCCACTCCTGATGTCATCTAATTTGTTAAGAAGAAGTGATATGCCTAAGTGTCAAATATTGTAGAACAACAATTCTCAACTCAGAGAAGAAAAGCGATTATTAAGCTCGAAGACTAGTCTATTCCGACAAAAATAAAGAAAATATAAAAAATCAACTATTATAATATTGGAAGAAGGTCAGCCTCCATACAAAGGTCGGGAGTGATCAGGTTCGAGTGACTGTTTACCAAAAATTCAGGCATTATAAGTCGTAAGACTATACAAGGCTGATGTACGTATGGCGCTAGAATGTAGAGAACATTGTGTTTATATAATTGTACATAGAGAGAGAGAGAGAGAGAGAGAGAGAGAGAGAGAGAGAGAGAGGCTAGAAGACGAGTGGTGCCATTGGTTCATGATGGATTTTGTGGGCCCACATGACCCAGAAGAATTTGTCAATCCATTTCTCTTCTTCCCTTGCTGTCCACATACCTGTTTCTCTCTCGGTCACAAACATTTTCACTCACAAAACACTCATTGATAGAGAGAGAAACAGATAGGAGAGAGAAGTGAAAATGTTTGTAAAATATTTAGGCAAGATAAGAGATTATTAATGCAAGAAAGAGGATGAGTTTGTTATGCCGTCCATGGCCATTCAGTATTCTGCTCATTATTATTATGCATTTTCACCATCTCCTCAAAGGGATCTTTCTTACATTCATAATTGCAAAACCAAGCCTTCACCACCTGCTATTCTGCTTGACAGAAGACAATCTTACAATACCCTTGGTTTCCAGGTTCTTTTTCTCTAATTTTGAAAACCAATGTGCATTACTTATTTTTATAGTGTTACTTTTACTTAAATTGAGCATATTTCTTGCTTTTTCGACATGCTAAAATATTGATTGTGTCCAATCTCGACTAGTATTAGACATGCACTTCACGGCTTTTTACTGTTTTTTTTTCCTGTAAGGGAGCATTAAGTAGCACAGGATCTTATAGTGTCTATCAAAATGTACTTAATGTTATAACTAGTTTGTTATGCTGGCTAGTCGAGTCTTTGTTCTCTCCATTGCAATTATTACAATTGGGCAATTAGTTAGTAGCTTCAAGATTTTGTAATTAGGCAGAATGCTGTATGATTTTAAGGATGATATCACAATTGAATACAACACAATTACCCCAACTTGGATTTTAAACTTATAGCAGATCTCAGTCTTTTTATTGGATACATGAATTGGTAATATGATTCTATTAGATTAATAGTGAACCAATATGAAATTTGTCGTTTGGAAATGCGGAATTAGTTCTTGTTACATTATTCATAGAATGACTTGTCAATTTTTTGCTGGTGCAGACACCATTGTGAGTAGCTTGAAATGAAGGATCTTGATATTTCCATTTAGAACATTATTATTATTATTATTATTTTGGTTAGATATTGTTCATTACAAGCTGCCATTTAAGAGCATGTGCAGTACGTGGCATAGGACAATACAATAAATGAGATTTTAATATCCTTTCTTCTTCAATACCGTTTGGTTCTGTTCAATGAAAAACATCCTGAGTTAAGTACATATTCTCGTAGGCTGCAAGGCTTTTGGGTCCTCCGGCAAGATTTGAAGCTTCGAAGTTGAAAGTTGTATTCATGGGAGAAGAATCTGATAGGAACACCAGAATTATGCCAAGAACATACACCCTCTCCCATTGTGACTTTACAGGCAACCTAACACTAACCATCTCAAATATAATCAACCGAGATCAGGTAATACAAATCATTGTTCTTATAAATTTTAGAAGTTTGTCTCATTTCCATCCTGGGAATGTATTTTCAGCTGAAAGATTCAATTTTGCTTTAAGTCCATCTTTATTCTTCGACAGTTGAAAGGATGGTATAATAAAGATGATGTGCTTGCCGAGTGGACTAGAGTAAACGGGAACTTGTTCCTCGATGTCCATTGTTATGTGAGCGGGCCAAATCGCTTCCTAGACCTTGCTGCAGAATTTAGATACTACATATTTTCCAAGGAATTGCCTTTGGTAAGTTCGTCTAGTATCTGCATTCAATCTAGAAATGTTGAATTCTCGTCTAATCTTGCTCTGAAACGTTCTTGCAAAACTAATTTTTAACATCATTTGAAACTTTTAAGGTATTTGAGGCTATGCTGTATGGAGATTCATATCTTTTCAGAGAGCATCAAGAACTAATGGATGCCCTAGTTCGCATCTTTTTCCATTCGAGCTCAAAGAAATACAATCTCGTTGAATGCTGGGGACCACTCAAGGATGCTGCTCGGGTAGTTTATCTCATTAATCGTCTCCCTTTTTACTTTTCTTCGTAAATATAATAAACAGACTTCATATTGTGGCTGTAATGAAACCCATTTATTTTTCAGGGAAGAGGAGATAAGATTAATGGGTTTTCCTCTGCAAGCAAAGAAAGTTCTTGGGCTCCAATAACTTTGGGAATTCCAAAAGCTATCTTCCAAGCATTTGTTGCCTTCCTTCTTTAACTATATGCAATACAGGCAGGCAATATAAGCAGTATTGGAATTTTGGGGAGATACATTTGAATCCAAATTCTC
Organism: Fraxinus excelsior; assembly: GCA_019097785.1. Classification (NCBI taxonomy): domain Eukaryota; kingdom Viridiplantae; phylum Streptophyta; class Magnoliopsida; order Lamiales; family Oleaceae; genus Fraxinus; species Fraxinus excelsior. Next base: position 1,938,275 of record CM032634.1, on the reverse strand, counting down.
AATTGTCTGGTACAGACAAGAATTGATTTTAAGGTCATCTGATTCTTTTGCACCTGTTAAGATTTATTCACGAGTTCTTGACTGACAATTCTTGTAAAATCAAGAAAGCTATTCATTTTCAGAAACGATTTTGATGTACAAAATTATAAACTTGAATGAGCCATTGTGCTCCCCTGCTATCTTAAGTTATTGACAATTTAATGAGCACTCAAGGTACACAGTATTGGAAGAGACATATATCAACAGCAGAATTAATTGATCCCCTGCAACAGTACTGCACAAGATTAACCAAATTTGATCACAAGAATTAATGTTGGAACATAAGTAATGCAATCGATTAACATAAGATCAAGAGTATCCTATAAGTCAGAAAAAAGAAACAAAATATATTCGCAAACGAGTCTCCAGGAAGCTGTTCATCGCAGCTACAGCATGGACCAACTATACAGGACGGAAATTCCAAGCCAAAAAACATAATGTTGGCAATTGACACTCAAACCCCGTTCACAAGTCTTCAAGGTGATCAACAAACAACGAAATAATTGAGAAATCAAGGATTACTCTGTACCAACACAAGATAATCTGCACTGACTACTCCCTTATGATGGCCTATTAGGTTTAGGTGATGATGACTTGGCTTTTGCAAAATCAAGCAGATCTTTGAAAATGGCATCTTCTGGCTTTTCTTGTTTGGTAGAGGAGGCTGGAGATTTGATTGAGAGATTCTGGGTTTGACCAACTACGCCATCATAAGAACCCGGCCCACTACGCGAATTAGAGGAGCCACCATCATAAACAGGTGATTCCTCAAAAAACTTGTGTCTCTGGTTGTACCTAGAAGGTGGAGGTGGAAGGACATCTGGGGATGGAACATCCCAAGGAGCTGGAGGCAATTGGTCAGCAGATTTGCTTGTAGGAGCAGGCTCTTCGTACGCAGTTTTCGGCGCGAACATTGATGCTGTGGGATTAATGAACTCATCAGGAGGAGTAGAAGATTGCGTCGGACTCGGGGGACGGACCAAATTACGGTTGTTTGAATTGTCTGGGACAGCAGTGCGTATAGATCCCGATGCACTGGAAAATCGTTCTGTCTCATAAACATCGCCGCTGAGATAATCAACCATTCCCGAGTCTGCACTAGTTGGTTTCCTTGATGGAGGCGGGGGAAGAATGCGGCTGATCTGAAAGGGTTCGCTCTTAGCAACAACTGGCTTCTGCCCAAGTCCTTGCAATGTATCCCTTGATGATCTGTAATTACGTGAGGTTTTATCAGTCCAAGTTGGAAATAACTCAACTTTTTCCAAAGTGAAGAGTTGCTTTAAAAATAAGCAACTTTTTCATTTTAAGGTTCAAAAATTTAAGTTGTCCAAATTTGGAAACAAAAAGTTATAACCCAAATGTTACCCTTCTTAACTACAGAATGTATGTGAGAGAGATAACCAGCTTAAATTGATTAAGAAAACCCTACTATTCATGGATTTGTGTCAACTCATGTTAGACTAAGTTAAAAAATCATTTTCCCCCTTCATTTATGTGTACAACATGCATGGGTGAATTTAAAATATCAAACTTTTGAAGTAACTTTCCAATTATATTAGGGTCACTTTTATCTTGGGATTAGGGCTGGACATGAGTCAGTTCGGTTCGGTCCCAAAATTTTCGGGATTTAATAAATGAAACCGTCGGGTCCAAATATAATTATGGAACCGTTCGAGTTCGATTTTGTTCGATTCCGTACCATAATTAATTTTTTAACATTTACAGCAACACTATATAAATACAACTAATGACATGTTCATAACTTTTACAAATTAACGTAATCCAATTTAAAAACATATAAATAACAAGCTGTCCAATAAGATTAATTTAATGTATACAAATACCAAAAAGTAGATACTAATATTAAAATATCGGTGATCCATAACAATAATTATTTTACTTTAAGCAACCCGCATAAAGAAAATGAAATATAAATTAAAAGTTATAAAAATAAAATATTTTTAAGTATTGGTAATACTTACCAACTATTTGATTTAATCAGTAGCTACCGCCGCCGGTGAAATAAATAAGCTTCAAAATCGATTTGGGAATGTGGATGTAGGTTTTAAAATTGTCAAATGATTTGGGTTTACACGGGAGTTGGCTGCTTATCAAATGAAATTGGAATGGAAAGGGAAAGGATAAAGCCTAAATGTTGGGCTAATAAAAAATTAATTTGGCTGGATTGGCTGGTTTGTTTAATTAATTTGCTAATTTGTTTAGAAAAAATTAAAATAATTTAATTAATTCAATATAAAAATTAAAAACATATTTAGATTCGATTCTTCGGTTTTTGGTCTAGAACCGAGAATCGATCCAAACCCATCGGTTCTCGATTCATATACATATTCGGATATTTAACTTATGAAGAACCACTCAATTCGACTCGGTTCAATTTAGGGCTGCAAGCAAAAACCGCCAAACCGAAAAATCGAACAGAAACCGCATTTTAGAAACCATTGGTTTGGTGCCACGTGGACCCGTCAACGAAATGGTTTTGAACCAAACAAAACCGATCAAAAACGATTTGGTTTAGGTTTGAGAATTTTAATTGTGGTTTAAAACCAAACCGGACCGGCAAAAAAACAAATAAAAATAAAAAATAAAAATAATGAAATTTTTTGAAAATTCATCCAAATATGTAAAATTCAATATTTTTCTATTACATATATATTATTATTATCAAATAATACTAATTTATATCTAATAATCTCAAAACTAACATAATCTATCAAAAACATTTTTCCTCTTTAGAATTCAAATTTTTATAGTTGCTTCTAAGTCTGCATTCTCAACTGGAGGTTGGATACTTGATTTCTTTAGGAGTTTATTAGGTGCAATGATGGTTGAGACTTGTATATGCATAAAAAATTGATTGCAAATTAAGAATGAACTATAGTGCTGCGCCAATATTTAGATGAAGTAGAAGCATTTGATGATTTAATGAAAGTTGTGACAAGTGGTTTATATTTTCTATTACCATATTTTTAACGATTCTCTTATCTATTTAGTATCCAATACTATGATGATGTAACAAATGCATTTGTTTGATAATGGAGATTATGAATTATGTGTGACAACAATTGATGTTTGAGTATATATGAGAAACTGAATTCGTAACAATATATAACGGCAAGCTTGTGTAATTGTTATGTTTAGATATTATAAACAATTGATTTATTATTATGGTTGGTTATTCTCTCTAGCTAATAAGTAGTTTTGTTTTTCAGATATGATGATCACGAGATCTTGTTGAACATCATTATGTTTTTTAGGCTTTATATGTTGTTCGGTAGACTTTTATGGTAACGTTATCATAACGTCTTAGTCTAAAATGACAAACAAAAAACTATATTTTAGTTTATTGTAATTTCACTTTGATTTAGTTGGTATTTAAATTTGTAGTAGATATATTTAGTTTGTTTTAGATTTATTGCTAGTAAGATATAAATATATATTGAATTCAATGAATTAATGTCATAAAAGTAGACGACAAAATATACGGCGAAACCCGCGGTTTAAAACCGGACCAAACCGTTAGGTTTGGGTTTGAATTTTTTTCAAACCGTTCAAAATGGTTTGGTTTAGGTTTGAGTTTTTCTCAAACCGGTTTAAACGGTTTGGTTTGAAAATTTGTCAAAAATCGGACCGCTTACACCCCTAGTTCAGTTCAATTCGATTCGGAAGTTTTGTCGAGCCTTACTTGGGATAGTTTACATGAAGGTGGGTATATCATTATGAGAAGGAAATGTCATCTTATGTTTAATTATTCAATGATTTTGATTCCGCTCAAAATATATTAGTGAAGAAAATCTGGGAAACTCAGATGAATTTGAGTCTTTGATTCCGCTCAAAATATATTAGTGAAGAAAATCTGGGAAACTCAGATGAATTTGAGTCGAGAAATTGAGCACGAGGAGAGAGAGTACTAAATTGAGACTGCAATGCTTAATAAACTAGAAATCCAAAATAAAGCAACAGAGCAAAAGGAGTTTGAGCATATCATCCTAGCAAAGTTTTTAAGATTACCTGTGTGCTAACTGAGAAAAATCTTCTTCAGACTCATCATCCTCATGATTCATATTCATAAGAGGTGCAGCAACTGGAGTTTCTGTAGTCCCCACTGAAACTGTGGGTTTTCCCCCGGCAATTTCATCATGTCGACAAAGAACTCGCTGCAAACTATCATTCAAAGCTAATCCCTTACAAAGAAGATCCTCGTCCCTGCACAAAAAGGAAGCAGCAGCTAAGCGTTAATCCCAATATAAATGGATAAATCCAATTAATTCACTCTATAAAATAACCAGAAAGATATACTTACACAGTATTATTCACAAGAGTCATGACACGCTTTTGGTATGAACGACATTGTTCAACCAGGTCAACAATCACCTCATCCTTCACACCCTATGCTCAAATATCAACATATTCAAAATCCACAAGTACAAATTTCGCTGAATTATCTTATCTCTGAGTTACTTCAGGTGCTACATTTGAGCTTAGCCAAAAATGCTCTGAGTTACTTGTTATGACCGTAAGGCGAGAGCTACTTTCAGAATTAACTTTTTTTTTTGTTTTTACTTAATGTGTGAAGAAAGTAAGTTATTCAAAATAAAGGGAAAAGAAATAATAGATTAAACAATTTATAACCTGCCGATCATGGGGGTTTAAGGCACCAAGCATTTCAAATAAAACATCTGCAAGTCCCTCTGCATTTTGAATTTCTGGCAAGCTGTATTAGGCAAAAGAGGACTATAAATTTCAAGAAGGTGCAACTTTCATCAACTACTACTACTAAAAATCATAAAGTGACCAAAGAGAACAGCTATTTGTTGAATATAATCTGGCAAGTAAGTTTAGGATATCCTTATGATTGAACTTGTGAAAATTAACATTAACAATTTGAAAAGCTTCGGTGGGGGGAAAAAAAGAGAGAGAGACAGAAGTAGGATATGATATACCTCAGTCCAGTAGCATTGGACTGAAGAGATGCCTGAACAGCAGCTTCTTCATACGCAGAAGCAGGGTTAGCGACTGGATGCGGTTGTACTGGGTGCGTTTGTGGTGGGGTGAACAATGGTACGCTATTTTCCTCTCGTGGTGGAAATTCCACACCAGCAGACTGTCAATATTTTGATACAAATGACTCAATGAGTGTAACTCTAGCTTAAACATGAAGCATCAATCTATTTTGAGTAAATAGAGATGATTCTAAGTAAGATGGGTTTCATAAACATCAAACTCCTTCCTCTACAGAAGAATATGATAGACATTGAGTTACAAATAACTAAACCGAAAGAGAAAGAAAAAAGAAATGTAGTCAACCTTCAGTTCATTGTAGGCAGCATGGTACTGGGGAAACCTTCCCCTAGGCCCACCTAAAGCTTCTTGCCAAGTATCTATCAATATTAAAATCTTCTCCCTTACATTTAAATCTGGCTGCAGAAGTATAATTCAAGGAAGACGCTAAAGTCATATTGGGATCACAATCAGGAGAAAAGATGAAGATATCAATAGGCAAAAAGACTAAACCACCTTCTTCTTTACAATTTTGACCATCTCATGTAAAATCTCTCGTTCAACAATCTGCTGAAACACATTCTCCCCACAATTTTTGCTAAGAGTCTCCAGCACCTAAATCATAAATTTTTTGAAGAAAAACATTTTCATGAGGCCACGCTTAAATTCTCGATATATATCTTAAATCAGCCAAGATATGTAGCACAATCTTAAATAGCTAGAAATCAGTGACAGTTGTAACAATGCCATACCAGGAAAAATGTATCAAGTTTTGAATCAGAATAAGGAAGTAAATATATTAGACAATGTTTAACAGTCTTCAAATAAAAAGGAAAAGTTCTCTCTAAAAAGATAAGGTTTGCTGCCACGTGCCAGGTTCATGATTGAAGGGGCAAGTATAGATTGTCCATAAAGGCATAACAATACTGGAAAAGGGAATCAAAAGAAGAAACTAAGGATGTCCAATCCCACTAAGATCATGTCATATATAGAAATAGTAAGTTTGAACCAATAGTGCAAAGTAACAGTAAACTAATCCTTATGGCCATTTCTTCTACAACTGGAGATTCGAAGAAATTCTAATAACAATTAAATTTAAGACCTCATATCAATCTACATGAGAGTCCATATTAATTTTGTATTTTTTAATCCACAGCTACCTCATCAGATTTCTCAGCACTGTCTCTTGACCAAATACCACGTGAATCCTTTTAAATTCCCATAAATGATTCCCAAATAGAACAAATTCCAGCAAAGTAAAACAGATTAATGGATCTAGGGAAACTGTAAATAGAAAAGTCTTATATAATGCATCTTACCACCTCAATTTCAGAAGATATGAGTACCATTTCAAAACCTTAAAATAGCCTCATTTTGGAAACAAGTCACCTAGGTGTAGATCCTAGATCACACAGATTCCAATGCAAGACAAAATAAAATTAAATGACCTTCAAGACCCCAGCCACTTGGTTTGCAAATACAAGAAGACAGCACCAAGAGTGTCCACACAAGGTTTTGAATTTTTCACCAGAAGTTTTAAAATTTCGGCACTAACATCTCTTTAAGTGCCTACAGGCAGCAACCAATTATTGGTTCCGATTAAAATCAAGTTTCCATAAGCATTCTTAAACTGTTACCCAAATATACTTCCGAAGTTTGCATACTGAAACCTGAAACATTTCCAGCAATTGACTTCCTAACTTCCCAAAGTGAGCACACTGAACATATTTGGAAAAGAAATGGCCTTGTATGAAAAAAATAAAGAAGGATATATGGCTATTCTTACAAATAATGCAAGGAGCTGTATTTGAGGGTTTTTATTCCCCAATTTTTTCTTGAGTATCTTCAGTGCATCTTTTGCTTGCCTGCAGTTCAACTCAACTTATAAGAATGATAGGAATTTGTGGATAAACAACTTACACAAGTCACATTCTTCAAGTGATAAATATTATATTTTATACACTGCCCAGTAGTAAAAATCATAACTTATAATACAAAATTACTTAAATCAAAACAAATCTGTGAAGCCATAATCGGACAGTTCCAAATTATCATTAGATGACCCACATTTGAATGGAATTTCGACTTGTACCCAGGTAAAATTCTATCTAATCTGCAAAATATCACGAAAGAGAAAACAAAAAATGGCACTTATGTCCTTACGTTCAATTTTGAAATTTACCACTAGAAATTTATACAATGAGATAGAAAGCAAATATTTTGATACATGTAAATAAAAATTCTTTTTGCCACCTACAACCTCTTTCAAATTACTTTCACTGGCGTCGGAACATCAGTGAACATTTTTTATTCATTCTTACTGGAGTCGTTATAATGAAACTAACTTTGATTAAAAATAACGAAATAAATTATAAATCGCATTCCATTGTTCAAGCAAAGGAAACAATACCCAGGATCTGAGTTTATTATGTCGCATAGCTCTAAATTCACTCCCCAGTCTGGACCAATCAGCAGATCACTAGTGGCCCTCTCAGCAACATCTGCAGCATTAGCCATATTTGTCTATTTCTACTACCACTTCCTAAAAACATGCAGATATCAAACTGTTAAACCATGTCGCCAATTGAATAACGTGTATATTCATAAAATAACGACTAACAGAACCACATGCACACAATTTAAATCACGGTATCCACTGAAGAAGACAAATAATACTGTGTATATATAGAACAAAGATGCCAAAACTGAACGGGTGATAGGTCTCACCCATACCTTTTTTAGTGGGATATGGTCAAATGACGCCCACGCTGCAAACAAAAACAAAAGATAAGTTTTAAAAAGCGTGCAAACTCAACATCTAAAAGGAAAAGGGCAAAAAGGAAATTACATTATAATTGCACTCTTTGAGATTTTTTTTTTTTTTTGTGTAACCAGAAACATAATCTAGTGATATACTGAAATCAAGAGTCAACAACGGTAAATCAACAGTGCATGAAAAAGCCCACCAAAAATTAATTGTAAAGGCAAACAATACATCATCAGAACCGAAAACCAATGCCAAACAAAAGCTAGCTCCTTTCCTCTCTTGCAATAAAACCAAACCCACCAAGAATTCAAAATCCCAGACTGTAAAGTAAATGATAAAAAAATGTCAAGTAAATAATCAAAATCAAGAGCGAAGTCTGACCAAAAGCCTAATTCAAGATTGCAAAACACGAAAAATTGGGCCCTCAAAGTCCAAAACCAACCACCGGGATAGAATTAAATAAAACCACCCAAAAACCTTAAAGATCGAGTCTTTTCAACAAAATAAAGAGAACCCATTTGAATTCAACAATAAAGATCTAGAAATATCGAACCAAATCAAGAAATATAAAATTCAAATGAGAAATGAATCAGGATGTTTCCAAGATTACCTTTCCGAACCACCTGCAGACTAGTATAGTCTATGGAGAGAGAGAGAGAGAGAGATTAGTATAATTTTTTTATGAGAGAGATAATGCCAAAATGGAGATGGAAAATTATTTTGCCAGGTTTCTGTGTATTTAACGCTTGTTATCTGCCAAAGCACATAGCTCTTTTCCAAGCCGTGTTTGGTATATTGAATCGAGGATGAGTTTAACTACGTCAACGAGCTGAGCAAAAAAAAAAAAAAAAGTTTGGATGGGGGGTTTTTTGGCTCGAGCCGGGCAAAGCCCGACCAAAAAAATGAAGCTTGTCCCGAGCCTTAGCAAGCCGAGCCGACTCGGGTTTATTGTTTTGTATTTTTTTTAAATGTGAAAGGCAGCAAGCTGCCGCACAGAAAGCTGGCGGTCCTGGCTACTGCTGGCAGCTTGCTAGTGCAAGCAGCAAACTGCATGTGCCTGTCTGCGCTGCCTTTGCAGGCCGTTAGATTGCAGGCAGCTCTTTAAAAAAATTAATTTTTTTTTTGTGGGGGCAGGCTAGCCCGAACCATGAGCCGGCCCGGGCTCGAGCCGACACCACAAAATGGAGCTCAACCCGAGCTAGGCCCAACTCGAGCTTTTTCCAGACCGAGCCCGAGCCGTCAAACTTTTTTTCCATCCCTAGATGAGTTGGTTTATAAAAATAAGCATGTTTGGTTAAAGCTTTATAAGTGCTAAGTTTAACTAAACATCTTCATAGTCGACCTGGCTCAATTTTAAATCCTCATCTAGTGTCAGTCTCTTAAAGGTTGACATGCGCAATGGCATGAGAACACCTTGCACTCATGTCAGGACATTGCGGGAATAGTGTGTTGATTGTGCACACTTCGGATTCAGAACAAGGAAAACGTGAGAAAGATGCTTCAATTTGGTGGAGTCAGATTATTGACAAAGAGTTGCAGACAGACAATGTATGGGCTGATCCAGCTTGCTGTTAGTAGGTTGAAGTCCACAAATTCGGGTGTCCAATTGGAGCACATGCTTGGCACATGTGTTGGACAGTTTTCGGAGTCCAGACTAGTGGAAAGTGTGGGCAGTTGCTAGAACTAGTTGAGGGATGCAGTTTTAGGCCAACTGGGTTAGTTTATTCCTTTGGCAGTTGGGGATGTCAACTACATACAATTTTAGGTCTATAAATACTGAAATTCAAACATGTTGAGACATAAGAGTGATGTGATCTTTCAGTGTCTTCACTCGTGTCTTGCATTATTGTTGAGTAATAAACAAGTTGGGTTCTCCCGCAAATATTGTGTTATGTTCCTTTTACTTCGTGTGGGTGTGTTTTGTGAATTCGGGTTGGCTGACTAAGTGTGACTTAGTGCCATCTTAGGTCGAAATTTGGCTAAGTATTTTACTTGGAATTCGTCCCTATGATATCTAGTGAGATGATGACACTTATGGGATCGACTTGGATAGATCTATTAATTTAAAGAGAAATGGACCAGCATTATTAAATTTTTATACTACATTAATGTGTAGTTCTTGTAGAAAAATTAATCACTCCTCGTGAGTTGAGAATTCTTCGATTGTAGTGGTCGAAAAGGAAGGGTGGGATATAGAATTTTTCTCTTTTTAATAAGAATAATTGTGTTTTACCCTTTCGGTTAAGGATAATAAGAATTGGTTATACACAGGTCATGTCATACTAAGATTTAACAAAAGTTTGAACTAGTCACGATTTGAAGCCTCAATTCACATTCACATTTCCAATATATGACAGTTGTTTGAGCAGAAAAAGCAAAGACCATAACAGGAAGGAGGAGAGGGTTGTCATGGTCATCAGAGTCAAAAATTGGGAAGGCTTTAGATTTCTTGTACTTGAGGGAGGATACAGAAAGTGGTATAATGGATGGTTCATTCACTCTGTTACACACCCGGATGCCTAATGCCCATGGCAGGATTCACTCTCGCCCCAAGGCCCCCAACACCTCTTCCCTCCAACTCATCTACAATAAGTACCAGAAGTTTGTCGATCATATCCGAGCCTCACCTCTTTAGTTATAATTGTACGAAAAATTGTTTCAACGAATAGAATAAAAACTGTATTTACAAATACAGTTTGCGCATATCATAACAGGTTGTAAAATGTATATATTGCAGTAAATAATGAAAACAATTGCAGAACGACAATATGCAAAATCGAAAAACAGAATCTGTTAAAACTGTATAACACTTTTAACCCGAGGCCTGTGTCAAACACAATTTCCTTAAAACAGATTCGCCCCCTCACCGTACGTGCTTGAGGATTGATATGAACGTCTGCTTCCCAGGATACAACGGTAGAACCAGTAGTTTCTGAGCACCACAGAGACTACTCCGGCGAACTGACTATGTGCCTGAATTATATCACCACCGGACACGAACAAAATCGGGAAAAAAAAAATGCAAAAACGGAGACTGTATGTAGGAGAAACAGAAACTGCAGGCAGATGAATATGCAGATGAATTCGTGGACTGCAGACTGGAAAAACGAGATGACTATATAGACAACTGTAGAATAATTGATCAATAACTTCATAGCAATTAACATGGGAGTTTCAGGAGTTTCAACAGTTTTGGAAAACCAAAAGTCTATTGAAAAAATTAAAAAATGTGGACACTCCTAAGGGGCCAATTTTGCTCCTTTCGGTCCGACATTCGTGTACGCAGGTCGCGCTCGCACACAAGTTCAAGGTCTGAAGCCAATTTCGGTCCAAGATTTGCACCCCCCTGCGCGCGCACGTGGAGAGAGCCTCTATGCTACACATGATTACATCATTCTAAAGTGCAATCCTTTATAAAGTGGTTTTAATTTTCATCCACTTCCTATGTGGGACAAAGCTTAAATTTTTGCTTTCCCACCAACATAAACTCCTTTCACATGGCATACTTTGAGCTTCAATTTCTCATTCATCCAAGCATCATTTTTTACAAGTAAGTATATGATTTCGATGTACTCACGGAGGAGAACACAACTCAACTTTCATCTTTCAAAATAGCCAAGCGGGTCCCACTCAAAACTAGTGCCAAAGTCAGCCCATTTCCAGTTTTTTTCCAACAATCCCCCACATGAATAAAAATTGGGAGCGACACATGAATGTGACACATGAAGACTAGGTGATATAGTTCAACAGTTGAAACCTGCATAGGATAGGTAGGTGTTACCCCTTGAACCTTCCCTTGTGAAAGCATATTTACTTTACTAGCTGACCAGTAGACGCGATGTCCTTGAACTGTTCTGTCGGTTATGTAAACGATGATATACTCTACACAGGATTCTTCCTAACACATTTTCGTTCTCATTATTATGTTCGTTTTGGCCATGAACATACGCCTGGTTCTGTGAGAGTTCACAAGAATTGCACCGCACACAATTCCCTTAGAAGCGGCCCCACTTCTCTCTCACATAGGTGATTTCTTATTACAAGTAATCCACGTTACTTGGCTCGAATTTTCGACGCATAATAATCATTAAAAGCCTATTGCTTATCCTTTATCTTTCGGGCATCACTGTGCATCATAGGAATGGACATGAGGTAATATCCCCCACAGTGATTCTATTAAGTCTTTACAATTAGGTTGTCCCTTTGAACTTAGATCTTGGGATCTCCAGTCAACTAAGTTGGGTTTTCCTTTGTATTAACTTATCCATTCAAGGGCTTAAGTCCCATTCCTCTCGATGATTTTTCAACTAACTCTCTATTTAACCCTTTGGTTAGCGGATCCGCAATGTTATCCTTTGATTTTACATAATCAACAGTGATAACTCCAGTTGAGAGTAATTGTCTTATGGTATTGTGTCTACGACGTATATGTCTAGACTTACCATTATACATGTTACTCTGTGCCCTTCCAATTGCTGATTGACTATCACAATATATGCAAATTGCTGGCACAGGTTTTGACCATCTTGGAATATCCTCTAAGAAGTTGCGCAACCATTCAGCCTCTTCACCACTTTTATCTAAAGCTATAAACTCAGATTCCATAGTGGATCTGGCTATCACAGTTTGTTTAGAGGATTTCCAGGATATAGCTGCACCTGCCGATGTAAACACAAATCCATTCGTGGACTTTGAGTCTTTTATATCAGATATCCAATTTGCATCAGTATATCCTTCAATGACCGCTGGATATCTAGTATAGTGCAGTCCAAAATTACGTGTACATCTCAAGTACCTTAGTACTCTTACTATTCCTTTCCAGTGATCAGCTCCTAGATTACTCGTATATCTACTCAGTTTACTCACTGTGTAGGCTATGTCTGGTCTTGTACAACTCATCAAGTACATCAGACTCCCAATAACTCTCGAGTACTCTACTTGATGTACACTTTCACCTTTGTTTTTGGATAGATGTTGACTTGTATCTATCGGTGTTCTAGCCATTTCAGTATCATCCTTACTGAACTTTTCTAGAATTTTATCAACATAATGTGACTGGTTTAGAACAAGCCCATCTGACGTTCTTGAAATTTTTATTCCAAGTATAACATCAGCTAAACCCATATCCTTCATGTCAAACCTCGAATTTAACATATCTTTAGTGTATTTAATCATCTTATTGTCACTACCAACAATAAGCATATCGTCAACGTAAAGACATAAAATGACATAACCATTTCCAGTGTCTTTAACGTAAACACATTTGTCACACTCGTTGATTTTAAATCCACTCTCCATCATGACATTATCAAATTTTTCGTGCCATTGTTTTGGTACTTGTTTCAAGCCGTATAACGACTTCACCAATTTACAAACTTTCTTTTCTTGCCCTGGAGATGAAAACCCATCGGGTTGTTCCATATAGATTTCTTCATCTAAATCTCCATTCAAGAATGCAGTCTTAACATCCATTTGATGTGCTTCAAGATTTCGTAGAGCAGCAATCGCAAGTATCATCCTGATAGATGTTATTCTCGTTACTGGAGAATATGTATCAAAGTAATCAAGGCATTCTCGTTGTCTATAACCTTTTATTACCAATCTAGCCTTATACTTTTCAATAGATCCATCTGCTTTCATTTTACGTTTGAAAATCCATCTATAGCCTAGTGGTTTACTTCCAGGAAGATCCACTAGCTCCCATGTATGATTTTACAAAATGGAATCTATTTCACTTTGAATGGCCTCTTTCCATTGAGGTCCTTCTGATGAGTTCACAGCTTCTTGATAGCTTTGAGGTTCACTTTCTAGCATATAGGTCAAAAAATCTGGACCATAAGATTTTTCTGTCCTTTCCCTTTTGCTACGTCTTGGTTCAACCTCAACCTCATCTTCTAATTCTTGGTCCGGACTATTTTCAGTCATAGTCTCATATGTCCGTTTAGAAGAGCTTGCCTCTTCTTTGGACTTGCATGGAAATACATGTTCAAAGAAGGAAGCATTTCTCGATTTCATTATCGTGTTTTTGTGTATATCCGAAATTTTAGATTCATACACAAGAAACCGATAAGCACTACTATTTTGAGCATATCCAATGAAGATACAATCTACAGTTTTCGGTCCTATGTTCACCTTCTTTGGTGTTGGGACAGCCACTTTAGCAAGACACCCCCACACTCGTAAGTATTTATAGGAAGACTTTCTTCCTTTTCATAACTCATAAGGGGTCTTCTCCATTTTCTTTCGGGGCACCTTATTTAAAAGGTAATTTGCTGATAACACAGCCTCCCCCCACATGTTCTGAGGTAACCCAGAACTTACCAACATCGCATTCATCATTTCTTTTAAGGTGCGATTTTTCCTTTCAGCAACACCATTTTGTTGCGGGGAATAAGGTGCGGTGGTTTCATGTATGATTCCATGTTGTGCACATAATTCAGCGAATGGTGCTTCATACTCACCACCTCGATCGCTTCTTATCACCTTAATTTTCTTGTTAAGTTGGTTCTCAACTTCATTCTTGTAGAGAATGAATTTCTCTATCGCTTCATTCTTGCTTTTTAGCAAGTACACATAGCAATATTTTGTGCTATCGTCGACAAAAGTAATGAAATACTTGTTGCCACCTCTTGTTTGTACAAATTTTAAATCACATATATCACTGTGAATTAAATCAAGTGGTTTTGTATTCCGTTCAATTGATTTAAATGATGACCTTGTCAATTTTGCCTCAACACAAGTTTCGCACTTATGTTTGGAATCAATATTGAACGCGGGTATACAATTCAAGTTAACTAGTCTACGTAAAGAATCATAGTTAACATGTCCTAGTCTACCATGCCACACATTGGAAGACTCAAGCAAGTAAGCGGAAGAATTCACTTTATTCATTTTTGGTTTAACAACCATTACATTCAACTTAAACATACCATCGGAAACATAGCCTTTTCCGACAAACATTCCACTCTTAGACAAAATAACTTTGTCTGACTCAAATACAATACAAAAACCATGCTTATTTAAAAGCGACCCGGACACAAGGTTCTTGCGAATTTCAGGCACATACAACACATTGTTAAGAGTTAGCTCTTTCCCCGAAGTCATCTTCAGAACCACTTTGCCTTGTCCCTTGATTTCAGAAGTTGCTGAATTTCCCATGAACAACTTCTCTCCATTTTCAATTGCTTCGAAAGCAGCAAACAGTTCTTTATCAGAACACACATGTCTTATAGCTCCGGTGTCAATCCACCATTCTTTTGGGTTAGAGCCCACCATGTTCACTTCAGAAACGACGGCTGCTAGATTCATCTCCGCCACATCATGTGCCATATAGTCAACCACATTTGCTTCTTTCTTCTTCTTTGGCAATCTGCACTCCGAAGACTTGTGACCCACTTTGTCACAATTGAACCAGTAGTTTCTGAATTATATCACCACCGGACACGAACAAAATCGGGAAAAAAAAAATGCAAAAACGGAGACTGTATGTAGGAGAAACAGAAACTGCAGGCAGATGAATTCGTGGACTGCAGACTGGAAGGACACTCCTAAGGGGCCAATTTTGCTCCTTTCGGTCCGACATTCGTGTACGCAGGTCGCGCTCGCACACAAGTTCAAGGTCTGAAGCCAATTTCGGTCCAAGATTTGCACCCCCCCTGCGCGCGCACGTGGAGAGAGCCTCTATGCTACACATGATTACACCATTCTAAAGTGCAATCCTTTATAAAGTGGTTTTAATTTTCATCCACTTCCTATGTGGGACAAAGCTTAAATTTTTGCTTTCCCACCAACATAAACTCCTTTCACATGGCATACTTTGAGCTTCAATTTCTCATTCACCCGAGCATCATTTTTGACAAGTAAGTATATGATTTCGATGTACTCACGGAGGAGAACACAACTCAACTTTCATCTTTCAAAATAGTCAAGCGAGTCCCACTCAAAACTAGTGCCAAAGTCAGCCCATTTCCAGTTTTTTTCCAACAATAATTGATTGGATGAATTTACCATTTTGATTTAAGAATTTGGGAGGAATGTGGGGAAAATGATTGAATCTTTTTAAAAACATTGAAGGTGTTTGATACGTGCGTTATCTGGTTTTGTGGAATGAATTACATAGACAATGAGAACTATAATGAATGTTGGAAGCATGAAGCAGATGTTAGACAGATTTTCTGATTGTTAGGAGAGAAAAATATTATTCTTTTTGTTTTCGGAATTTTACTCATGTTTGATATTTTCCTGCTTCTGTAATCTTTATGGTGGATTGTACGGGAACCAGAATTATAACGGATTTTGAGGTGTGATGAACAAACTACAAGGTTTGCAGAATCAATGCTAAACTGGAAGTATATTGAAATTTATTGGTTATTTAGAATTTTATGAAATGGGAATCCCTTCAGTACAGTTTCCATTTTTTTAGTATGCTGACTGCGGAATCACTCACAAATTTTGATAAAAATGAAAAATGTTGCTTGATATTGGAAAGTAGGGATGCTTAGACTTGTTCATGCCCAGTATATAATCTTATTTTGGGTTTCTAGAGTCGTGATAACTGATACGAGTGATAGAATATATTATCAGGCAGAAGCGAAGTTTGAAATTGTGAATTCAGAACTTTAAAATCTGTGACTTCAAAACAACAATGTGGTAAAAAAGGAGTGGAGTAAGCTATAATACGTGAAGGTGTAGTAGAGCATCGGCGTACTTTATGGTTTCCATCAGTTTGCAATGTTTGTGTGTAAGCTTAAAGTGTCTATGTCTGTGTTACTCCAATCGATGTAAGTTAACTACGAGGTTACATTTTGAAAATCTTTTTACCTGCAGTCAATACATTTGCAGTAAATGTTGAGTTTGACTTATGCTCTTAGGCCTTTGATGTTTGTAGGAGTGGGAAGGAAGATTTAATGTTGGCATGTCTAACTCTATGACTACTTCAATGCATGAAAGTGTTCGTGATATGACAATCGATAAGACCAGAATGAATAAGAAATAAGTTTGATCTTAGATTAATCTTACAATTGTTTCCATTTTCGATGAGCAGTCTTAATCGTTCGGGCAATATTACATCTAACCTCTATATCACTCCGACGACCTCTACCATCTACCTCACACTAAAAAATCTAAGTTGGTCCGTGAACTTTCAAATTGGAGCAAGTTATCCCTTTCTAGTACCCTCTAAGTTTTACTCTGGCCGCTTCTATTATTATTGCAATATCATAATCATGATCATGGGTTTGAGTCACAAGACCCTCATGTTGAGGGAGGGATTGTTGGTGATTATGGTGTTGGCACCCGTTGTTTGAAAGAAAATCCTATTATTTTCCCACTAAATTTATTTCCATTACATTTTCCAAGCCTTCGAGTGCGACTGGGTTCTTGCTGTAAGGCTAGCCTTTGGCTCCATCTTTGAGTGGATTGCGGGTAATCCCATGGATTTTAGGAGAGCTATTTTTCTACTTGTGAGATATGCCCCCACCAAATAGTCATGGTGGACAATTGTTTTCTTTCGCACTAACTTCTAGTCCTTAGTTGACTTAGTTGGCATGCAATGTAAATACGATTCTGAAGTGTGATTTAAATCTTGAAAATAATTATTTGTTCAGGTCAATTTAATTTTCATACTCAATTTGGTTTCTATAATACTGTATTAATTTTGAGGGGACGTTGAAGATACGAAAATGTTATAAGGTTATCATTTCATATAGTTTTTCCAGTATTGTGGGATTATTTTCTTAATAATTGATTGTGTGTTTATCACACATTCTTTCGCCCTATAAATAGGGTCTTCTATTATATAACATTCACATAAGTTTATTATATACAATTTATAATATTGTTCTAAAACTTCAAACAATCTTATTTTTTCCTTATGCTGTCTTCGCCACACGATTATGGCAATGCGAGCGCTATATCAGAAATGTAAACTGATGCATGGAGAGTACAACGTTATTTTGAGGTGAGCATTCATTTTCTCTGGTTTGAACCATTATATCCTTGATGGTGAACAAACTCTAATAATTTCAGCCATGCAGGGTCACTTGTGCATTATCTTTGTTTCACAAGCAGTCAATCTTGATCATCCTCACGCCCTTGATTTCTTTTGAGAGGATTTTGACCATGTTTCAGTGAGTTATTCTCCTTCACCCTGTTATATTGTTTTATTGACTTTTTCTCTATCTTCATTTTTTTTTTTTTCCTTCTCATGATTGCGAGTTGAATAATTTCATATTAAGGAAGAGGGATTTCCGTGTTTCCTTAATGCAGGATTTCTTTAGAAAACAGTGTAGCCATCACGACAATTGGGGAATTGTTCGATTTTATAGTGGATCTTATATTGAAAGACGATTCAGTGGAAAATTATCTGGAGGAGGTGTTATCATGTGCACAAATGTTGTGTCTTCAAGTTACTGGAAAGATCGCAACCACAAAATTTGCTAGAGGTGATGTGATATCTGCAGAGGACTTGCACTTGGTCTCTAATGGCAAATCTTTTTGTATGCCAATCCTTTCAAACCTCCACTTAATTCTACTAGGTTCGTGTAAATGGAATTTTAAGCATTAGCATCTTAATACCGTAATATTACATGTTTTTAGATGACTTTTGTTCATTCTATTTCAACTGATCAAAGTCGGAACTATAAGATTCCAGTTAATGTGAATCCTGAATCTCTGATGCGTTACATTTTTCCCCCTTTTTTGTGTTCAGTAGTCATTCATTCTGAAGACACCAGATCACATGAAGAATGCCCAGGAGGATGTGCAACGTATCATCAGTGTCTCAGTGGGAATGACACTGATGGCATGTATTATCAAACCATTATGGGGTCTTAAATAGGCTCTTTCCGTGGCCGACTCTGCCCAAGCAGAAAATGGGCAGCTTCAGTCAAATGGAAATCCAGTAAAAGAGGTCCCTGCTGTGACAGCGAGCATCCCAACTTACTAGGTCGAGAATTGGAGTATGAAACTGAGGAAAGTGAAGACTCGATTCAAACTCGGATGAGGGTTGTCTTCTCAAAGCAATAAGCAGGTGGCTGTTGACAGAAAAAGAAAGAGAACAAGAAGAAAATTGAAGAAAAGAGGCAGAGGCTCGAAAGAATAAAGTTCTGAAGTATGTGACAAAGAAAAAGAAAAAGTTGGCGAAAGCACGGGCGGACCGAGCATAACAACAGCGATGTAAGGACGATGTCGTTTATTAATATTTAAAACTTAATATATATTATTATGTTAACAATAATATCAAACTCAACAAGTATCCTAATGGTAAGAATTTTAATAATTTTCAAGGATAGTCATGACTTCGACTCCCCCCTTCTTATTGTCATTATTCTTATTGTCATTAATGTTGGTAAAAATTTAAGAACTAAAAATATATGAATTGCAAGCTAGGGAATCAAATCAGAGACATTTCATAAGAATTGCATGCTCTAACCAACTTAACTGTATGAGACTTTTGAAAATGAAATGAAATAACAGTTATATAAGTTAAAAAATTTATCTATTATAAAAAAAAATGTTCCCGACTGATACAGCACGGACGGTCGCGGAGGCACGTCGGGTGCTGGGTCCACCCCTGGGCGAAAGCCAAGAAGTACAGGTATATTGTTCACGAAAATATGTTTCGAATTTAAATCACCGTAAGTGCACGGTTTGTTGACAAATAATAAAGTGAAAATTCAAGAATTTCGAGTATCGTTCCCACGATGATTGATTTAACGTGATTTCTATTATCTCGACCTTAATCGAATCTATTCAAATTTGGAATGAGTTCTCAAGTTTTATGATTAAACTAAAACTATTATGCAAATTAAACTAAAATCACTAACTAAATGCAAATGTAATGATTGAATGCAAAAGTTGAAGACATGAATATATGAAAAAAGTACTAGGATCGCGAATCACCAAACAAGTTCACTTTTAATCTATATTTCACAATTTGATAACACGATGAATTGGTTGAAGAATCAATGTTTCTAACATATCCAACAATCTCTTTCGAGTAGAATTGAACATATTCTAGCATACCATTTGACTATATTTCTATGACAAATGCAATATACAAGAATGCATGACGTTTTGTAAACACGTAGAGATTCACGTAAAGCATATCAGTATATTTATATTCTCTATGAACTAAAGGATGATTTATACCTTATTGAGTTTATTTCCCTTCTTTCGAATGCATAAAATAAACCACTCAAACTCATGCAACTATTGTGCTTATAATTGTAGAGGCAAGAAAGAGTATATAAATTATTCAACATCTATCACATGTGTTAAGTAAAAATAGAAATTAAAAGATCACAATGCGAGATTCATCGTTCACCTAGTACATAAAAAGTTTAGCCTAGTATGGATAAAATTAAAGAACGAGAAAAGTAATAAAGAGAAGATATCACCAAAGAACTAGAATTTAAAGTTTGAATCTTGAAGTTAAACCCTTGTTCTAACATTTCTCCTTGCTCTTTAATGGTCTTTTTCTCTCTAAAAATGTGTCCCCCTCAATTCTGGATGAGTTTAGGATTTAATAGAGTCTCAAGATATCATTCCATAAATGGTTGGATTGAAAAATGAAACAAATTTTTCTCGTGTCAGAAACATGTCTTGCTATCGCAAGGTATATTCCCATGCTATAGCATGGGAAAAGTAAATGCTACCTAAAAATCTTTGTTGAAGTCTGGGCTATAGCAAGGTATATTTCCATGCTATAGCATGGTAAAATTTTCGCTTCTAGTACAAATGGTGCTCAATCTTCTTTTTATTCCACTTTTTGCTTTTCTTCATCTTCCATCCTCCTCTAGTCATCCATATTATTGACAATTAAATCCTTAGCGAGATTCCATGCTTGATTCATCGTTTGAGTCAACTTATGAATAATTGCATTTTAGTCCCTGAACTTTCATTTCCTTCCATTTTGGTCATTTTCGCCTTTTTCGCGCACATTTCATTAATTTCATCAAAGTAGGCCTACAAACATAATTCATATCGGATTAAGTCATAGTCAAGCATTTATATCAACAATTAATTATGTTTTGTCGCACAATTTAGTATGCAAAACGCACTTATCATATATTGCTAGCTGCATGCAGCGGTTCGCCCTCAGCGATAGGAGGCTAAGCCCATCGACAAGTTTAGCGGTTCGATAAGTTCCCAAATTCATATGGTAAGGCTCCCAAGTTATACGCTGCCGTTGGATGATTCGATATAGCTTATCCTAGTTTTTAGGATTAGCACGCACTCCTGACGCTTGTTCCAATTTTCAAACCCATCGAGCTTTAGAACAAGATCTCAATTTTTCATATATTATAGTTTAGTAGTTAGCCACAGAACGGCAGGTGGGCCGTACACTAATTTAATTAGTCAAACTAAAGATCTATTGGGTAGACCTTACTTCTTGATTAAACAACACTTGTATGGTTACAATTTTGCCTTGGAATTCAAAAAATCTACAATTTAAAACTATTTTTCATATGATTTTCTGCTGATATTTGATTGAGTTATGTTGTCATCCACGCAGAACTCGCTAAATTCCAGTGTATATTCATTTTTTTAATATTTTAATCTGCCATACCTTGAGTGTCGGCACAGTTAAGGATGGGTGGCTGCAGGTTCGGACTTCCGTTATTTTAAAAAAAAAAAAAAAAATCATATTTTGACCGTATTTTAAACATATATAATTCTTCATTTGCTAAATATTATATTCGACGATAAAATCAGTCACATATCATTAGTTAGCACATATGATAATAAATAAAAAAAATTAGATTTGTTTTGAATTTCACAATAAGGAGTAACAAACTGTTGCATAAGATGGCCTATATTTGGTACTCGACTTGGATAGAACAATGGACAAAAATTTAGCTTTTTGAACAACGCATAAAACTTTACATTGGCATGCAATCATTAGCAAAACTTAGTACTTAAAATCCAATTAAAATTGAAAATATCGATATTATTGAGTCCTACTCGTCTAATAAAAGTCAACAATAACAACCAATTTTTCAATTTTAATTCGATTTTAATCTCTACCAAACACATTCTTAATATTACGATTTTTCTTCCTTAATACCGTCGAGTGCATACTGAAAATATACACATGCTTCCACTTCAAACTTCTTGTCAAGAATTGTGCTTTCCACCGAAAAAGTTAAAGAGGAGTTTTCTCTACTCTTCAGGTTTGTTTCTCCTGGATTGAAAACAGGGCAAGCAGCTGCTTAAGAAGCCATTTCTTTTCCTGCATTAGAACACAATATATAGTTAACTAATCTTTGACTTGATAATGATTTCGCAAATAAATTCTGAATTCAAGGAATTCCAGTGTAGTGAAAGTGCAAAAATACGAGATGTTATGTCAAAAACTTGTTGAATTTATGAATAATCAATGTGTTTTTGATTACCAAACTCCAGGGTATTTCCTAGAATGAACAGGTTTTTGGCATGATGGTTCATATCAATTTTTAAAGTACTCTCACAAGGGGAAAATCTACTGGTGGTACAGGGCAAATGGAATTTCTGTTTTGCTGAAAATCTTGTTCTTGTTTAATTGTTATCTGGAAACTTCACTGCTGCTTCTATGAACAAATAGATTTTCTTGATTACTGGGATTGAGATTTCTTATTCTGATTAATCTGCAAACTGAATTCTAAAGCAGTCACTTTACCAGATTCATCCAAAATTCACACAACTCTCCAATTCCCTTAATCATATAAATTATGATCCCGTATACTAAATCTGCCCTCAAATATAAAAATTCTGGTGCTTTGAACTCAAAATTCAATCAATCTCTCTGCTGAGTAACTGCATAGATGTGATTGATTTGCTTCCTACATATAATCTTTGCTGGGTAAATATTGAAATTTAGTGTTTATAAACTCAAAATCCTGAACTATTTTCGTTTGAATTCATGTAAATTTAAATTCTATGGGTATGAATAACTCCCAAAGATGGGGAGATCATGAAATTCAAAATACCTGCTGCTGTCTTTGCGTACACTGCCGCCTCTCCCGCTTCCTGTGCTGCCACTGCTGCCGGTTTTACTTCTGCTGCTATCACTGTCGCTTGAACCGGAAAATCGTTTCATCCACCAGTCCTTATCAAACGATCCCTCAGGTTTAGGCGAAACTTTGCCGCTAGAATTGTTAACAACACGCTTTTTCTTCTTCGATTTCAAAAAAGTAGGAAATCCCATTTTGAGAAACAATCCCCTGTTGTCAAAACTCCCATTTCTAATCATCTTTTCATTTTTCTTTGACCTCTGATGTAAACCCTGAATCCCATGATTTCTCTCTTTATTCAATCTTTCTGCTTGATCCTGATCTTGATTTTGAGTTTCCATTCTATGATGTTCAACAAGATCCTTCAAGGAGAGTTCATAAGAAGATTCAGGCATATTCTTCACCATTTCCATAAGTTCCCACTGCCCTCTAGCAATAGCTTGTGCTCTTGAATTTGGGGAATATACCCTGTAATTCTGGTGGTGGAGGAGGGGGTGTGAAGGGCTTTTTGGTGGGCTGGGACTATTTTTCCATAGAGGTGGTGAAAAAACACCAGAATCATCTTCTTCCGTAACTTGATTATGTCTAAATTGAACTCCCTGGTTATTCAAATTCCAATGATTCTCATAGTCTTGTGCTAAGTTTCTATCAAAATCAGCAACACCCCAATTGCCATAACTTTCATTTCTGTAATCAACTGTGTGAGAAAATTCATTTCTTGGATTGTGCATGACTTTCCTTAGGAGGGTTTGAGTGGAGAAGATGGACAAATGGGTGTGGGTGGATTGGGGGGTAGGGGTTGTTGTGTGGTGAGGATGTTATCAATGCCTCCATTGTCGCTTTCCTTTTAATAACAGCAAAGTATTTTGCTGTATAGGCTTGTGAAAGAAGTCAAGGAACTTCTAGATGTGGTGGGCGCATAGGGAAATATTTGTATCCCTATTTTTCTCATTTCTGTCCCCGTTTGTACATTTTTACCCACACATTTTTCTCTAAGTTGCTACAATAGTACAGGCAGGGGCAAATATATGATAAATAGATACATTTCGTCGACTGTTACTAACGACTAAAAATGAGACCATGACGAAGGGACTCGTGATTATGAGTCACCCAGATGCTCGAAAGTGTGAATTAATGAATTTGGTAGTCTATAATGCTATTCATTAACATACTGTCGGATTAGCATAGCAACTGAAAATTTTCAATTTGATGGAGATTAAAATCAGATTTTTAATAAATTATTGATAAAAGTTAAATGAAATATATGATTAAAAAGTCGTGGATCCCATAAAATATGTACTTAAAATTAATTGTTGATTTTGACTTAAATTAAAATCTGAATTTTAATTTCTAAATATTTATTGTGATTGTCATTTGGCCCCTGTATGAGCCACACTATTTTTCTCATTTTATTCTTCTACTCATTTTCAACAATACATTTTTTTTAATAAAATAATATTTTTCATCACATCGATAATTATTCCATATTTTTCAACCACATATTCACAATCAGTAAAAATGATTCTTACTCTCAAAATGTGTCACAAACAAGAGCTTAATGTTGACTTTTTGATTATTTAATTAAATTGCTGAATGGACAAATTAGCAAATATAATAATGTGGGTATCCGTGTAAATTAAATGAAATCAATAACTTACTAACCTAATTTATATTTGGTGGAGATGATTTGATACAGGTGGATAATAGATTGTCACATCATTAATATTTCATAATTATAATGATAAATAACATTATTCTATCAATAATTACGATTGATAAAGACCATTTTTACCTAATTTACCAAAAAACATAGGAAAAAAAAAAAGATTTTTAATTTTTTTTTTCCCCTTAAACTTAATAAATTCCTCAAGATTTTATTTTCTTTACTCAAAAATTAGAAAAAGAGACAAAAAAGGACAGCGGCTTGAAATGATAACATAGCATATTATATCTCATGATTATACTGATGATGATGGAGTGCATTATGGCGCTTTTTAATTATTGCCGAGAAGATAAATTTAATTATATATATATTCTAGCATTAACATGTTCTCAAATAATGAGTTAATGACAATAATTTTGCAAAACACAAATAAAAAAGAAAAAGAATGACACCCTTCCTCTCCCCCATCTTCAACTTCCTTAATCGTCCTTTTGTCATCTACTTCTAATCGTCTAATTCTCTTCATGTCATTTTTTTTAAAGAAAAGTGACATAATTTTTTTATTTTTATAATTAGAGAACACGTGTTTAATTGTTTTTCAACTGAAACATCTCGTTCAAAAACCAACTCGTCCATGGAGAATCACAAAATAGAAAATATAAAATATAAAACCTAAATCCCATTAGAACATTGTTGAGAATCTAAATACATTTATAAAAATGTCTTCCAGACTTTAAATTTCCCAACGATATACGCTCGTCATTTCTAAAAATTAAGAAATTGATAGATTTTTTTTGTAGAATAAGAATATAATCTTGTTTGATGTGTGTGGTGGTGTGAGGGGGGGGGGGGGGGGGGGGCTAATTGTGACATTATGAATGTTTTGTAACATTGTGATTAGGATGGTTTGAAGATGGTGGCTTGACAACTTCTTAACGTGTTCAAATTCCCAAGCTCTTTCAGTATCTTCCTTTGGGTTTAGTATTTTATCGTCATTAATAAGAAAACTTGCACAATTTCTCTTCAATTTATGATACAATAACAAGTTAGTCATTAATCTATAAAAAGAAAAAGATTAGTCTATAATCTTTTAGTATAGTTACTCGATAAGTTTGTAATGACATAATTGTCTAAATTTTTGTTACGTGGTCATGTGGCTCTATTGAAATATGTCTCACTTCAAATTTCTCAACAGCTCCAAGTTGGCAAGCTCATGTCACATAATGATACAATGATTATCCTTTTTCAATTTATTTGTTTTTAAAGGTTTGGACTAACTTACTAAGGTAACATTTAACAACGGTTTGAGTAACTGATAACGTAATTTTTCTTATTAATAGAACTCTTAGCAGGAGTTTTAGTATCAATTCAGCCCTTATTAAAGTTTTAATACATTTTTCTCTCTTCTTTTCAATCACATATTTTCGAATAACATAATATTACACGTAAATCGAAAAATTTTCATTCTTTTTTTGACCATTCAATCTCCAAAAAAATAATATTCCAAAAATTATAATCTTAAATAATGAGGACCAAATGAGGGCTCAATTTTAAATTGAGTTTTACTTAATTTTTTGTAGTTGGATGTAGGACTGGATATGGGTCAGTTCGGTTTGGTTCTCTTTAGAACGGAACCGACCCAAAATTTTCGGGTATTTAATAAATGGAACTGTCGGGTCCAAATATAATTATGGAACCGTTCAGGTTTTATTCGATTCCGTACCATAATTAATTTTTTTAACATTTACAACAATACTATATAAATACAACTAACGACATGTTTATTTCTAACTTTTACAAATTAACGTAACTCAATTTAAAAACACATAAATAATAAGCTGTCCAATAAGATTAATTTAATTAACACAAATACCAAAAAGTAGATACAAATATTAAAATATCGATGATCCGTATCAATAATTCATTTGCTTCAAACAATTTGTATAAAGAAAACGAAATATAAATTAAAAATTATCAAAATAAAATATTTTTTAAGTATTGATAATACTTATCAACTATTTGATTTAATCACCAATTGCTTGACTTGTTATAGTAAGAAACTCTACAAGCATTATTGAAAAAACACAATTAACAAGCACGATTAAACTAATAATTGTTCAACTAAAATATTTAATAATAAGGCCAAAATGTTGGGCTAACAATGTTACAAAAAAATAATTTGGCTGAATTAATTTGTTAATTTGTTTAAAAAAAATTTAAAAATGAAATTAATTCAATATAAAAAATAAAAAAATTATTTATATTTGGGTCTTATTCGGTTCTTCGGTTTTTAGTCTAGAACCGACTCAAATCAATCGGTTCTCAATTCGGGTATCCATTCGGGTATTTAACTTATGAAGAACTGTTCGGTTTAGTTCGAAATTTTTGTCCAACCCTAGTCGAATGTCTTAACGTCCATGCTATTTGTTATTAATTAAAAAAATCCACTTCATTTTCTACCTTGTGACATTTTAATCTTCAATTTCGTTGAATTAAACTTAGGTAAAAAAAAAAAATTTCTTATAGAAAAAAAAAAAGTTGTGCCTTTTTCGAGTTTGATTTATTTAGCTACAATTTCCAATTTTTCCAGATGAAAAAATTATGACAAACTTAACAAAAGTCTAACGCAGTATGCAACAAGTCTCGATCGCAGTCTGGTAGAATTGGCATAGTCAACCCTTGGACCCAACTCTGGAGTCTTGGTTACAGACATACACACGTGTGCTGTTAATTATTTTTTGAACAGCTAATCTATCTAGAAAATGAAAAACTGGACCCAACTCTTGAGTCTTGATTACATGCATACACACGTATGTTGTCAATTTATAATCATTTCTTGAACAGCTAATCTATCTAGAAAATGAAAAACACCCAACTATCTAGAAATCTTCCTTAGTTATTTTCGGGTATTTTATTATATGCATATGATCAATATATTATGGGCTTGTTTGACCCCTCCTTTTTTTTTTTTTTCAAAAAATACATTTTGCAATAGTGTTATAATGGAGAATGTGTGGTTAAAAAATAAAGAAAAAAAATTGAATTTGTATGTAATATTATTTTATTGAAAGGTATGTAATTGAAATGAGATTGGATCATTGTTCGAGAATTCATTTTGCTGAAAAAAAATGGGTCTGAAACAATATTTAAATGAATTCTCTTTAATTACTTAAATTTTATTTAGATAGTTAGCATAATACGAACTTAGATAAATGACCTAAATTCAATTCTATTAGTCGTCGGGAAGAAAAAATTTCTCATCGCTAGAAACTTCTAAATTAGGATCAAAATAGTAGTAATCTTACACGCAGTAATTTTTTTCCTTAAAAAAAAAAAAAAAAAGGATAATTTTCAAAATCCAAATTATGAAATTTTTTGTGTCGACTGCAAAAAGAAGGAGGAGTTATTTTCTTATTAGTAAACTAAGAATTGTTTTTAAGGAAAAAAATTATATTTTAAAAAGTAAGAAAAAAAATCATCTAAAAATATTTGAAGACGAAAACTTAAATAAAAGTAACTTCACATTTTTTAAGTTTAATCACACATGACATTATGTTGTAAAAAATGGGGGCTTTTTTTTCTTTTTTTCCTTAAACTTTGTTCGGTCGTGCTTAAAATCTAATTAAAATTGAGAATATACTCGTTATTAAGTCTCACTCGTCTAATAAAAGTCAACAATAACAGCTAATTTTTCAATTTTAATTCGATTTTAAGCTTTACCAAACACACCCTTAATGAGAAACCTCAATGTAAGATAGCTATATTGGGCATGATTCATGAAGTGGAAATACTAATGATGCCATTATATTTAATAATTTGTACCACCAATCTTAATTTAATTCACAGATGGGTCCTTCAAATAACTAAAATAATTGATTAAGGTAAGATATTAAAGGGAATATAATCTCAAGTTCCTTCGCATTCATGCCATTGGTTATTTTTAATTATAAAAAAGAATGCGTAATCTCTCTCTCTCTCTCTCTCACATTTTAATCCCAAGTGAATGGTGTAAGAGAAACAAAAGCAATAATGACTTTCTAGCGTTAAAACCGGGCATTTGTAAAGGCATATAAAATTAATTTTATTGAACTGAATTAAAATTTATTGTCTTCTTGATTTTCTGCTTTTCTTAAATTTAGAGCCAATCTTATGAGGATATAAATTCTTTCAGCAGAAAACATTGAATTTTGTTAGAATCATTCGTTGATACATTCGTTAATTAATCGTTCTAGAATCAATGAGTTGGATTTATTGTTGTAGCCTAGATTTTTCAATAAAAATTAACGAGAAATTATACGTCCATGTTTAGTAAGGTAAGTGGTTCGAAGATCATTTTATTGTTCTTGATAGACCAACTCTCTTAACAAACTCATTTGTGGTCTGAACCCACAAGCCTTGGATAGGCCTATACAAACACATTTGATGTATGATTTTGGTGAGGAGAAACTGCGCTAATCATAAAAGTTGTACAAGAATTATCTTTTTTTAGAAGGCCAAATTAAAATTAATATTTTTGTTCCATTTTTAACACTTCAAGTGTAAGAGATGAAGTTTTACACAACTGCTCAAACAACTCTTCATCACAATTCTAGAATAGACGTCCCAATTCTCGCCTCCTCAACTCCAATTCCACTCCTTTATCTGGTAATACCAACAATAACCGCAATAGGGGATAACATGGTCGCTTTCAGATTTCGGTGTTCAAGGACATTCAGTCCGACAATTATGTCCACTTGCTCATCTCTACATGATGCAAATGTATATTGTCAAGTACTCAGGTAGTTTGTAATAACTTATCAAGATTCGACATTGCCTACCTCTGTTTACAAGCTTTCTCACTTCATGCACAAGCCAATCACCCAACCTTCACTGTGGCCTTTTTCTTTGCAGACAGTCACCTCCGTTTTTCATGCTTTCTCGATTCTGATAGGACCGGCAATGCTGATGATCATACATCCATCAGTTCTTGTATTGTGTTTCTTCGTCACAATCCCATCTCTTGGATGTTGAGAAAGCATGAATTGTAGTTTGGCCTTCCACTGAAGCTGAGTGTAGGGCAGTTTCCTCGACTGCTTGTGAGATCCTTTAGATTAAAGAAGTGCTTTCAGGAACTTGGAGAAACTACCTATTGTACTCCTACTATCTATTGTTACAATGCCAGCACAACATACCCTTGCTCTAATCCAGTATTTCATTCCAAAATGAAGCATGTTGAGGTTGATGTTAACTTTGTTCAGGATAAGGTTCAATCAAGGGTTGTTTGCTTTTCACCTGTTGGTTCAGCTGATCAGTTGGCCGATTCACTCATTAAACATGTGTCTACATCTCAGTTTCAAATATCCATGTATTAAAATTGTGTATATTTTAGATCTTTGGTGAGAACTGAATTTGAACAATCACGCCTAGCCCCCCTCCGAAGTTTGTACCATTTTATTTTCATTATTAATAAAAGATGCCATCATGATCAGTTTAAAGAAAATTTAAATATACAAGTTTGTCTCTTCTGTAGCAACGCACAGTCATCCATGTGTTGCTTGATAGGAGGTACACAGAATACACCTCCCTTGTGGCTCCATACCCTGATGAGAACCTGTAGCATAAATATTACCACATCGTCTTTGGTTTTGATAGAAAAACCAGATTACTGCAGTTCATGGCTCATAGGGAAACAAAATAGCACACAACTACATAAAGACTATAGAAGGTTGTCGTCGAACACAAAAGAGTGCATTGTTTGAAGACTAAAAATAAAACGTCTTCTGAAAAATCAACTTCGCTAATTTCTAATTCAAATATTCTATGTAACCCACGGATGATAGGAACTGCTCTATTATTTCTTGTTGATTCAAGTATTCATCTTTCCATTGATGATTCTCCACTGATCTCAATGCTTCAAGCTCCACTGCAACCTCCTTCATACTAGGCCTCTCTTCTCGTTGTGATCTGAGGCAACATTCAGAAAGTTTTGCGACTTGTTTCACCTGCTCAATTTGGTCCTCTCTTATCAAATTCTTGTCAAGAATTTGTACTAACCGATCATCTCGAATTGCATTAAGAAAGTATGATGGAAGAATTCTATCCTCTTCTGGTCTGTCACGAGAAAATGCCTTCTGGGTGGTTAATAATTCAGCTAGAACAACTCCAAAGCTATAAACGTCGCTTTTCTTAGTCAGTTGGCCAAAATGAAGATAGTCAGGATCCAAATATCCTATTGTTCCTTGCACCAATGTAGCGAGCACAGAATCATCAAGTGTGTCAAATCTGTTGAGAAAAAAACACCACACATAAGAAGCGCAATAAAGAATAAAAGCATATAGAAGAGAGAAAATACTAATGTACACGGTCGGACAAAATCGCCAATAAGATAAGGGAAATGTCCAATTTCTGTTTACCACTTTTTCTCCTTTTTTTTAGTCATTATTGTTGGAAAAAACTGAAAATGGGCTGACTTTGGCACTAGTTTTGAGTGGGACTCGCTTGGCTATTTTGAAAGATGAAAGTTGATTTGTGTTCTCCTCCGTGAGTACATCGAAATCATATACTTACTTGTCAAAAATGATGCTCGGGTGAATGAGAAATTGAAGCTCAAAGTATGCCATGTGAAAGGAGTTTATGTTGGTGGGAAAGCAAAAATTTAAGCTTTGTCCCACATAGGAAGTGGATGAAAATTAAAACCACTTTATAAAGGATTGCACTTTAGAATGGTGTAATCATGTGTAGCATAGATGCTCTCTCCACGTGCGCGCGCAGGGGGGGTGCAAATCTTGGACCGAAATTGGCTTAAGACCTTGAACTTGTGTGCGAGCGCGACCTGCGTACACGAATGTCGGACCGAAAGGAGCAAAATTGGCCCCTTAGGAGTGTCCACGTTTTGCTATAATATGCGCAAACTGTATTTGTAAATACAGTTTTTATTCTATTCATCAAAATTGGTATCAAGTTGTAAATCCGGTATTGAAGTTGAAACAATTTTCTTACAATTATTATAAAAAATAATTTGAGTATATCAATAATCAAACCTGGAGGCTCCAAAATCAGACACTTTTGCTGTATAAGTTTGGTCGAGCAATATGTTTGCACTCTTTATATCTCCGTGTATAATTGGAACCATATGCATATATGCAAGTGCCGCAGCAGTTTCTGCTGCTACTTTCATCCTCATTTCCCACGAAAAATTGGAAGCAAGAATTGGATCGTGAATATGGCTGAAAAGGGTCCCGTTTGTAATGAATTCATAAACTTGTAGAGGGAACTCCATCTCCAAACAGCACCCCAATATTTTCACGACATTCCAGTGGTTGCTTTGGGAAACAACTCGAACTTCATTGATGTACTTCTCAATTTGCCCTTGATAGCTTATTCTTGACTTCTTAATGGCAACCACTCCATAATCAGGTAAATTTCCCTTGTAAACTGTTCCATAACCCCCCCGACCAATTATGTTTCCTTCGTCATAGTTGTTTGTGGCCCTTTGTAGCTCTTCTGCAGTAAAAATTCTAATTTTTTCATTCGCTAAGTAGTCCCCAAAATTTTTATGCTGTAAAAGAAATCCACCATTGATATTTGAAGGGGTTGTAGGATTAAATAAATTCTCCTTTATTTCTTCCTCATTCAAATCTTCATCTCTCCATCAAGAAAAAAAATATAGCAAATGGATAATTTGAACATCAAGAAAAAAAATATATGTAAAATATTTCGGATCGGATAATTGGATCGGATAATATAGCAAATGGAAATGGATTTAACAATCAAATATCCGTTGAATTATCGAATAAGATCCATGAATTATTCTTATCAGACTTGATCGGATATGGGCAGATCTGGTCCATATCCGATCTATTTGCAGCCCTACTCAAAGCCCATAAATTGTGCACGTATCAATAAAAAAAAAAAAATTTGAAACCGGTGTGCACACGAGGGAACATGGTAAAGAAAAAATTTAAATAGATAGTTTGTCTTATTGCATCTTAAACTTTTAGAAGAAATGATTTATTACCTGGAGAAACGAAAACTAATCACTTTTGCAGTATAATGCTGGTCCAGCAATATGCTTTTACTGTTTATATTTATGTGAACAATCGGGGTTGGTGTAGCCGAATGAAAATATGCAAGCGCATAGGCAGTTTCCGCTGCTATTTTTAACCTCATTTCCCATGAAAATCTGGAAGCAAGAGTTGGATCATGAATACGACTGAAAAGAGTCCAGTTTGGGATGAACTCATAAACCAGCAAAGGGACTTCTGTCTCCAAACAGCACCCCAACAACTTCACCACATTCCGGTGGTTGATTTGGGAAAGAATTGTAACTTCATTGATAAACTGCTCAATTTGAAATTCATCAGTTACACTGGACTTCTTAATGGCAACCACTCTATTGTCAGGTAAAATTCCCTTGTAAACCGTTCCACAACCCCCAACGCCAATTATGTTTCCTTCATTATATTTGTTTGTGGCCCTCAAGAGATCTTTGCTAGTAAACCGTTCCCCTGAAAGTATCTTTTGTAAAAGTAATCCACTATATTGCTGGAATAACTTCTCTTTGCGTTTCGCCAGCCATCTTTTTGGGATTATCCAATCTAGAAAATAACTTCCTGAGAAAGGAACTGCACGGCTATTATTCACAGCTGCAAAAAAAGTCAAAGCATTACTTGTATCGTCAAAACTTTTACTCTTAAGAAATTTGTAGAGGATAGTTAGTTACATCCATTAGCTTAATTCAGTTTGATAGTTAGCGGCAGTTAATTCAGTTCACATTCAGTGGTAAAGTAGGAACCTAAATCTTCTACAAATATAGTCATGTCCTCTCTGTAATGTATCACCAATTGAATAAGATTCGAAGTTAGTTCACAGAAGTATTCTTCATTTTCTTAATAAAATTGTGCTAAATCTTTGACAGATCTTATGTTTTTAAAGCATCGTATAAACGAGCACAAAGAAACACCGATCATAATCCAGTGATAAATCTTGCCTGAAAAGAAGACACAACAGAGTCCTAATTGCTTCATTACAACACACAAAAGTAAAATAGATGTACCTTGAGGGTGCGAGACAGGCACATGCTCGAGAGGAGGAGAACTGAAACTCAACCTGGAATTGAGATCCGAAGTAATAGAACTAAAACTTAACCCGGTACTGACATCACTCGGGTCCATTGAGGGGGCACGGGCAAGTTCCCGAAGCTCTTCATTCCGTAAAACGGCTTCAACCAACCTTTCCCAGTTGTCTCTACTCATCCCAAAATATTGCTGCTTGGTTACAGCTTTTTGATTTTTTATTCTTTTTGTGAATTAAAGCTTAAGAAGTGTAAGGTAAAATTCAATTTCTTTTCTTCTTCTTTCGACTTTTCAAAAACGCGTTCAATTGCTGACCAACTGCCTTTTTTTTAATACGAGTAATCACACACGCATATGTAGTCTCCGATTGCAGACATGGAAAATGACTTTGTGGGAAAATAGACTATTCTATTCTTCTTCTTTTAACTTTTGTCAAACACGCTTTCAAATTGCTAACTGAAGGCATAATTCACCTCAGGATTAAACCACTTTGTCAGATGACAGAATCCTATGTGGCGAAAAATGATTTGATGGAAAAGATAATTGTGTTTTAAATAGTCCAACGATAGAGCGCAAGTGATATTATGTCAATCGTTGTGTCGATAATTCTGATATTGTAGCATAATTGTTCACCTAAACGCATTCTTACCAAGTTGATTGATAAAAATAATGCACTATGGATTTTCCATCTACATGAAAATAATTACATCCACAAAATTGGGATAATTAATTTTACACTTTCACAATTGTATCACACAACTCACCCTTCCAATTTTTTTCCTCTCTCTCTCCCTTTACACTCTTCCACAAGCTTTTTCTTCACCTCTTAAGACTTTGCATGTGTTTTTTCCTCCACCAGCAAAAGTGTGTTATAAATATTGCCAGTATATAAAGCAAATTCAGGTTGTTCAATTACTTCTAGCTCCACTTGTAAATATTTACACTAAGTTCAAATTTCATTGCTAGTTGTTGAAAGGTTTAATCATCTAACTAAAGATGCTGGAAGAATGAGGAAGCTCCTGGAAGTTGGCTGGAATCAAGGGTAGTGGTGTAGTGCTGCCAACTGAGCTGAGGGACACTGAAATTGATTTCATTTTGTTGTAACAGAATTCTGTTATTTGCCACATAGGCAGTGGTGTTGTATTTTTGTATATTTATACCTATGTAACTTCCTCTAATTGATCATCAATAAAAATCATTACAAAAGCAAAACGTTTATTTGCTGCTCATTTGGTTTCTCTCAAAACTTGATTTCATTTGTCAATCAAATTGTTTTATGGTATCAGAGCAATGGCTGATAATGAAGGAGCTAGCATCACTGATACTGATCAAAACCAAATTCCACATCAAAACTCAAATCCCATTCAAAACACTCATGATCCATCTCTTCTCAGCAGCCCCTTTTTCATTGGTACAAACGAAAATTCTGGAGCACTTTTGGTAACCCAAATGCTTGATTCCAGCAACTATCACTCCTGGGCAAGATCGATGAAGAGAGCACTTCGAATCAAAAACAAACTTGGCTTTATAGATGGAAGCATCTGCGAGCCTTCTGACATTGATGACCCACTGATGGAGCATTGGCTCCGATGCAATGACATAGTCATTACTTGGCTACAAAACACGATGGCAATCGACATTAAGGCCAGCACACTCTATGCAGAGACAGCACACCAGCTTTGGCTGGAGCTGGAACAACGCCTGGCTCAACAAAATGCTCCCAGAATTTTTGAGGTCAAGCAAGGGATAACAACTTTGATGCAGGGGCAGGATTCTGTCAGCACGTATTTCTCAAAACTCAAGACATTACTTGATGAACTCATGAACTATGAATCAATTCCTAATTGCATTTGTGGAGGCCTACAAACTGTAATCACTAACCAAGAAAGGGACTGGGTGATGAAGTTTCTTATGGGGCTGAATGATTCCTACAAAAGCATTAAGGCTCAGATCTTATTGATAAAACCATTTCCTAAGCTGAATGAAGTATACTCTATCATACAGCAGGAGGAGAAGAGGAGAGACATCTCTGCTGATGTACCTATTTCTGATGGAATGCAATGATGGTGAGAAGAAATTCCATAAGGGAAACAGAGAGGAAGGATCTTGGACCTCAAAGAAAGTACTACTGCACGTTTTGCAAAATTTCTGGGCACTCACTTGAGAGGTGTTTTAAGGCAAATAAAGATAAACCAACCTGCACACATTGCCAAATGCCTGGCCATAGCATTAGCAATTGCTTTAAAATTCACGGCTATCCTCCAGGCCACAAATTTTATGGGAAGATGAAAGCAAATGCTGCTGTTGCTGATCAAAATGCAGAAGTTGTAAGGACTACACATGAGCAAGTCTGTGACGGGAGTCAAGTTAGTTTAACCCAAGAGCAATACACTCAAC
Source organism: Fraxinus excelsior (assembly GCA_019097785.1). NCBI lineage: Eukaryota > Viridiplantae > Streptophyta > Magnoliopsida > Lamiales > Oleaceae > Fraxinus > Fraxinus excelsior. The sequence goes on along the minus strand of CM032634.1, from coordinate 1,902,344 downwards.
TAATGGCCTTGCTTAAACCACCAATCAATCACTCACACTCCCTCTCTGCCAGCCATGGTTCAAATTCTTCTTCCACCAAACATACTGATGCACTCAAACTATCTGGTATTCATATTTCTTTATCTGCTCGTAGTAATGAAGGTAGAATGACTTCATCTAGTCCTTGGATCATAGACACAGGAGCCACTGATCACATGATATGTTCCATCTCACTCTTTACAGAGATAAAATCTGAAGTTTCACATCCCATTAGACTACCTAATGGAGGTTCCACTATTGCCACTCACATAGGGAATGTTAGGATTACAGAAAATTTGCACCTCCATGATGTTCTTTTAGTTCCATCTTTATCATTTAATCTGTTGTCTGCTAAGAAGCTTGCTGAGACATCCAATTGCTGCCTTATTTTTTCATCTAATTCATGTTTTATGCAGGACCTTTCAACCTGGAAGACGATTGGTCTGGGTGAAGTGAGGCAGGGCTTATACCATTTAGTGCAAAATAAAGCTTCTCCTGATAGCTTGATCCAGAAATTACCAGAACTCACCAAGAAAATCACTATGTCTGTTGCTGCCAATCAGAAGGGATATGACTCAGATTGGGTCACCCCTCAGATTCCAGGTTGCATTTAACCAGCCTACATCAAAAATCATACCTCAAACACACCATGAAACCATGTTCTATTTGTCCCTTAGCTAAGCTTCATAGGAAACCTTTCAGTACTAGTTATCATAGGGCAGAAAAGTGCTTTGATTTAATTCATTGTGACCTATGGGGACCGTGTACTGATACCTCTCATGAAGGATCAAAATACTTCCTTACCATTGTTGATGACCACAGTCGATGCACTTGGGTCTATTTGCTTAAATTAAAGTCTGATACTTCAATTGCCTTACAAAGTTTCTATAATATGATTGAAACACAATTTTGTTCCAAAATCAAAATAATTAGGACTGATGATGGGGGAGAGTTTAACTTAAGATCTTTTTATTCTAGTAATGGAATAATACATCAGACTTTTTGCGTTGAAACTCCCCAGCAAAACGCTGTGGTTGAAAGAAAGCATCAACATATATTGAATGTAGCCCGGACACTAAAATTCCAAAGTGGATTGCCTATGAAATATTGGAATGATTTTATTCTAACTGCCGTTTTTCTGATAAACAGAATTCCTACACCTATTTTGGATAACAAAACTCCTTTCGAAATCCTTTTCAAAAATAAGCTTGCATATGACAATCTCAGAGTCTTCGGATGTTTGGCCTTTGCCACCACACTCACACACAACAGACACAAATTTGATCCAAGAGGGAGGAAGTGTGCCTTTTTGGGATACCCTTTTGGGATTAAGGGGTACAAATTACTTGACTTAGAAGCTAATAAGGTTTTCATATCAAGAAATGTCAAGTTTTATGAGAATAACTTCCCTTTCAAGGATTGCAAAAATCAAAAGTATGTTGATAATTCAAGTCCCAGACTGCCTACTCCTACTCAATTGTCTTATCCAGAACCTTTTAATGAAAACATAGATTATCCCCCTACTCTCAATCCTCTATTACCAATAGAGTCAGATCAAGAACCTAACCAAAACACAGAAATTTTAGAAAATGATGAGTTCAATTCTGAACCAGCTGTTTTACTTGAGTCCTCCAATGGTTTCCAGGTTCCTCGAAGGTCTGAAAGAAACAAGAAAACACCTGCTTACCTGCAGGACTTCATTTGTCAACAAGCTACCTCACTCACCCACTCTCAAGCGTCTGAAAGGAAGAAAAGGACTATGACTTCAGGTACTCCCTTTCCTTTATGTGCATCAGTCTCATATCATAAATTATCTGATCATCATAAGGCTTTTGCATCATCCATCCTTATACATTCTGAACCAAGTTCTTATCAAGAAGCTGTGAAAATTCCTGGGTGGTGCAAGGCTATGAAGGATGAAATATATGCTCTTGAGTTAAATAAGACTTGGACCGTGACTGATTTTCCATCTGAAAAAGTTCCTATAGGGTGTAGATGGGTTTACAAAATCAAATTTAATGCAGATGGAACCATTGAAAGGTATAAAGCAAGACTCGTTGCAAAAGGATATACTCAATTAGAGGGAATCGATTATCACGAGACATTCTCACCCGTGGCAAAATTGGTGACGGTGAGGACATTAATAGCTATAGCAGCAGCAAAGGGATGGTATTTACATCAATTTGATGTAAATAATGCATTTTTACATGGAAATCTAGAAGAGGGGGTGTATATGGAAATTTCCCCTGGATACTCTGTTGATCAAACTTTAGATTTTCGCAATGATGGAGTTTTAAAGGTTTGTAAACTCAACAAGAGTTTGTACGGCTTGAAGCAGGCATCTCGCCAGTGGTATTCAAAGCTATCGTTATTCATTACTGAACAAGGATTTCAACAATCAAAGGCAGACTACAGTTTATTCACCAAAAACACGAATAACTCCTTCACTGCTATACTAGTTTATGTTGATGATATAATAATAGCAGGAAGCAATGTGAAAGTAATTGATTCTCTTAAAGATCTTCTTGATGAGAAGTTTAAAATTAAGGATCTAGGGAATCTGAAATTCTTTCTTGGAATAGAAGTTGCTAGGTCGACTAAAGGTATACAAATCTGTCAAAGAAAATATGCACTGGATATTTTGTCAGATTCAGGGACAATTGGGGTTGTTCCGGCCAAAATTCCATTTGATCAAAATGTTAAATTATCCAAAGATGAAGGGGAGGAACTCTCTAATCCAGCTTCATACAGGAGACTGGTAGGCAGACTACTATACCTAACCATCACCAGGCCCGACCTGTCATACTCAGTACACTTGCTAAGTCAGTATATACAAACTCCTAGAACGTCACATATGAACGCTGCACACAAAATACTTAGGTACATCAAGAAAGCACCAGGCTTGGGACTATTTTTTTCTTCAACTTCAGATTTGCAACTTAGAGCATACACGGATTCAGATTGGGGCGCATGTCCAGATTCTAGGAGATCGATAACAGGTTTCTGTGTTTTCATATGGACTTCACTGATATCTTGGAAGTCCAAGAAGCAAAGTACGATCTCTCGATCATCTGCTGAAGCAGAATACAGAGCAATGGCAGCCACTTGCTATGAATTAACTTGGCTTAGGTACATTCTTGATGACTTGCAAATTTCACATCCACAGGCGGCTGAGTTGTTCTGTGATAATCAGGCGGCTTTATATATTGCGGCTAATCCGGTATTTCATGAAAGGACCAAACATATTGAATTAGATTGCCATTTAATTCGAGACAAAATACAAGAAGGAAGCATTATCACAAGACATGTGAGGACCGGTTTACAGATGGCCGATATATTTACTAAGCCTCTTTGTTCTGCTGTGTTCCATTCGCACTTGTCCAAGATGGGAGTAGAAGATATCTACTCTCCACCTTGAAGGGGGCTGTTGAAAGATTTAATCATCTAACTAAAGATGCTGGAAGAATGAGGAAGCTCCTGGAAGTTGGCTGGAATCAAGGGTAGTGGTGTAGTGCTGCCAACTGAGCTGAGGGACACTGAAATTGATTTCATTTTGTTGTAACAGAATTCTGTTATTTGCCACATAGGCAGTGGTGTTGTATTTTTGTATATTTATACCTATGTAACTTCCTCTAATTGATCATCAATAAAAATCATTACAAAAGCAAAACATTTATTTGCTGCTCATTTGGTTTCTCTCAAAACTTGATTTCATTTGTCAATCAAATTGTTTTAGATTCACTATCCATGTATTAAAATTGTGTATGTTTTAGATCTTTGGTGAAAACTGAATTTGAACAATCACGCCTAGCCCCCGATACATCATGAGCAGTTTAACTGAAATTTAAATATTCAAGTTTGTCTCTTCTATAGCAACGCAAAGTCATCAATGTGTGTTGCTTGATAGGCTCCCTTGTCGCTCCATACCATGAAGAGAACCTGTAGCATAAATAATACCACATCTTCTTTGGTTTTGATAGAAAAGCCAGCTTATTGCAGTTCATGGCACACAACTACATAAAGTGTAGGGATTATTGGATTAAAATACCAGCTTACATATTAGTGTAGTGTTTGTTAAGCCCCGTTCGGTAGGGATTAAAATCAGATTAAAATTGAAAAATTAACTGTTATTGTTGACTTTTATCAGACGAGTGAGACCCAATAACGATCATATTTTCAATTTTAATTCCTACTGAACGGGGCCTAACTAACAAACACAAATTATCCTTGTAGTTGGATATAATTTGTTAGGCTTCATTGATGGATCAAATATAATGGTGCAACCATTTCAAATCCTGATTTTGCATTATGGATACATTAGGATCAACTTTCACTAAATGCAATGATTGATTCTCTTTCCTCATCATAATCCCATTCATCACATTTTCCATTATGGTGAGGAAATGTATATAGAAGAATTCATCCATATATATTACAGTCATTAATTAATATTTAACATTTAACTGTTAACTGTTAACGGATGAACACATTAACAGTCCTCTAGAATACTCACCATGGAAATACATAAGCAAAAGCCACAAAATATTTACATACTATAGCAGACATGATGAAAATATGCCATTAGGCATCACTAAATGAACCTCAATTGGATGCAGATTTAGGAGTATGTCCAGTCCAATCAGCAATGATCTTTTTTAAAACATTTCCCCTCTGCGGCACAACTGGCCGCCGCACCGCCCCTACCCTGGCCACGATTTATGGTGATAGCAGCGGCGACGCCGGTTTCCCCCTATATCCAGAATCACTCATTTTCCAGTTCTTTTTAGCCCAGCTTCCTGAGAATTTTGCACTCAACTGAACTTTTACTTATGGAGAGAAAGAGGCAACATGGAGGGGTACAAGATTCCCACATTCAGCATGCGCAAGATAATCCTATTAACTCATGCCACCTGGAGAGAGAACTATGGTGTCACGTTAGTTGTTCACGTGGTACAAAGAATTTGGACAACGAATTTGGAAAACTATTTTTAAGATTATAAGTTGATATATCTATAATAATAATAATATATTAAATATCGCATCAAAACGATTTTAACTTACTATAATTCAATTATTTCAATAATACCCTATTTTTCTTTTTTCAATATGTAATAAATACTAAAAAATCCTTCTTATTTAGTCATGTTGTCTGAATCCTCACTATTGATATATTAAATATCGTATGAGAACTATTTTTTGAACGATTTTAACCTACTACAATTCGATTATTCCAATAATACTTTATTTTTCATTTTTCAATACGTAATAAATACTACAAAATCCTTCATATTTTGTCACGTTGTCTGAATCGTCACTATTGACGTCAACTCGTTGGAGTCGATACTTCCATAAGATCTTGTGTCAGCTATTAAAATACAAAATTAATTAAAGATAAAATAAACGAGTTTTTTTTTTTTTTTTTATTTGGTCTAACACACCAACATGCTCAAAATAATCAATTATAAAGATAATTGATTTCTTGTTCTAAAAATTACAAAAAAATATTTAAAAAGTTAGAAAAGATAAAGAAATTGAATGAGAAATACAAATATTATTTATTGATCGAATTACTTCACATTTGTGCAGGTTTGAGCTTAAAAAGCAGCTTATTAGCTGCTCAACTTAACATCGTTGTATGCTTATTTTATCGCAGTCCAAAGAAGCACTTTATGAGCTACTTTAAAGCTTAGCGAAACATGTGTAAGAGTTCTTCTTTATGTTGTCATGTAGAGTCGTGTTCGACAGTCACCACCCTAAAGCAACTGAAAATGGAATAAAAAATGAAATCGAACACCATTTTCTTCACCAGCCTCCTCTTTGCCGGAAAAACACTTCCTTTCTTGGGCTTGAACACTGGCTGCGCCAGCGCCACCACCGTAGACCTTGCCTTTTTCTCTGCTGCAACCACCACCACCACTTCGGCCACCATCACTGCTTCTTCACTCTTTTTTCTTCAACACTAATAACGCTTATATAAATTCGGTGATCTAAAGTAGCTTGACGGGGAAGGAACTTCTTGAAGGGTAGAGAGACACGTGGCGTTCGGAATCTAGGATATTTGGGATTTGTTTGGATTGCATACTTTGACTTCAGTTGAGATACACGTATGACAGTTGTAAAACATAAGCCAGGTAGTGACGGGTTTGTTTTTTGCTACGTGGGAGTTGAATCCTTATAAGTTCCAAATAATCCTTTTCTTAGATTTTGTTTTCGAGGTGTGAACTAGCTGAAAATAATGCTATATAATTGAAACGTTCGACAAAGTACAAGACCATGAATTTCCTTTTGTCATTTCCGCGTGAGATTACACGACAAAAACTTTGGTACTGATCCTACTCTAAAAATTAGATTCGCGAGTGAATTTTGAATACAAAGTATATGTTTCGGAGATATTTCTAAGATTACATTACATGAATTTTGGTATTGGTCCTACTCCAGAAATTAGATTCTAGAGGTGGGTTTTGAATTTAAATTATGTTTCCGAAATGTTTATAATCAATTTAAATTATAAATAATCTTTTATCTACCAGTTACCCGTTTAAGGAGGGTCATGGCCAGGGACGGACCCAACACAAAAGTTCAGTTCGAGCGGACGTTGACCATTGATTGTCGACAATGAGCAATCTTCGTTTATTGATAACGAAAAAAAAAAAAATAGCCAAAGACATGAAACTGAAAAGAAACAGAAATAGAAATTGGGCCTTATTTTAAAAAAGAAACTGAGAGTCTCCGCCCAAATTAAATGGGCCAAAACACAAAAAGGCCCACATGTGACCTGTTCTTCTTCCTCCAGTCTTCTATGTTCTTCTCTGGACTCTGCTTTTATTTTCTCCAGTCAGAGGCGCTGACGGAATTGAAGGCTCGGCGGACCCAGCACAGGCGGCCACCCCCCTCGTAGGGTGCTGGGTCTGTCCCTAGGCAGGGCGAGGCACTTCCCTTGTTTACTAACCTCCTTTTTTTTTTTTAATTCAATTTATTGTCCTCATTTATTAGACTAAGATAATAATATGTATTTTTATTTTTATTTATTTTTAAAAGTTAAATTATTCAAATATATTTGATAAACTTATGCTTTTATTGTTTGTCATATTTTTTAGATAATTTTAGTTGTCATTTTCCATTAGAACTAAGGAAATTTTGTGAATTTTTTCATTTAAAGTATTGAATTATATAAAAAAATATTAAATGGGGCGGGGACTTGCAAAGTTAGCCGACCCGTCCCGTCCCTGCCCAAATACCAGATTAAGCGGGTAATCTTCACTAGGGCTGGACAAAAGTCCCGAATCGAATCGAACCGAATCAAGCGGTTCTTCATAAATTAAATACTCGAACGGGCATCCGAATTGAGAACCGAACAGTTTGGGTTGGATTTCGGGTCAGACCAAGAACCGAATAAGACCCGAATCTAAATAATTTTTTTTTTATATTGGATTAATTAAATTTTTAAATTTTTTTAAAACAAATTAATACATTAATCAGCCAAATTTATTTTTTATAATATATTTATTTACTAGGTTGTTCAACCTCATTTGAAAAATTATTTACAAAACTCAATTTGATATTTAGTAGTTTGTTCAAGCCCATTTTAAAAAATTGAAACCCAATTTGCCATTTATAACTTTGTATAAAACTAAAACAAATTCTCAAACTCTTACCATGTGCACGATTTTTTGTCGAGTTCTTCTAATTCTTCACCATCATCAAAAGTTCGAAACCCTTATACCGTCAAAGTCCGCCCTCTACCACAGCCGATTAAGCCCAACTTGCTTTATTCAGAGAAATAATTTTTTATTCGAGTATAACGAAGGCACGAAGCTATTGATGATTTGATTCTACATTTTCTTCCTTTTTTTTGTTGTACTGTAGATTTTTTGAATGTATAGTGAGGAAATTAGTGGGTCATGAATAGACAACAAAATATTATTTTAGCTTCCTCACAATCTGAATTTGTGGTGCCGCTTTAATAAATTCCTTCCTGTTTCGATTTCTTTGATCCGATCTGATGCCATTCATTTGATTTGTGTTTAACATCTTGTTTCAGTTTCAATTTTGCAATGTCTTTTAACTCTTGTTTTGTTTCAAACTTTCAGTGTCGGCCCTTGTGTGTGCAGTGCAGTTGTGTTTTTGCTTCAACCTTCATTTGCACTTTGCAGCCTGCAGTGCAGTGAGACATTTTTAATTTATATTTCATTTTCTTTATGCAGACTGCTTGAAGCAAATGAATTATTAATGTGGATCATCGATATTTTAATATTAGTATCTACTTTTTGGTATTTGTGTTAATTGAATTAATCTTATTGAACATCTTATTATTTATGTGTTTTTAAATTATGCTACGTTAATTTGTAAAAGTTACGAATGAAAATATCGTTAGTTATATTTATATAGTATTGTTGTAAAAGTTAAAAAAATTTAATTATGGTATGGAACCGAACTGAACCCGAACGGTTCTATAATTATATTTGGACCCGACTATTCCATTTATTAAATACCCAAAAATTTTGGAACCGAAAAAACCCGAACCGACTCACAGCCAGCCCTAATCTCCACCCCGTTCGGGGCGAAGCCCCGCAGGTATCTAGTTTGTCAAATTTTTTTTGTCATTCCTAGTTTGAATTTAAGCTATTGTTTGGCCCTCATTTTGTAGAAATTATAATTTTTGGAACAGTAATATATTATTTTAAAATGAAAGTGACACCTAACACAACCATAGCTTGAAAAATGCACAACCACCCCTTTAAAATGTTTATAATCATTTTTGAAATTATTGTGCTTTTTAATTATTGTTGAGAAGAAAAATTTAGGGTCCGTTTGATTTGGTCGAATTTTTCATGGACTTTTTGACTGTTTGATATGCTAAATTTTTCATAAAAAAATGTTTTCCTCCCTTTTTCTAGGTACAGCCATCTGATGCACAAATGATGGAAAATGATTTTTCACCTAATGGGTGGGAAAACATTTTCCACTTTTTTTTTAAGCAATGGCAACCAATTCTATCAACCATTGTAAAAAGAATTTTCATTTTTGTTGACAATTTCTATACAAAACAAAGTCAAACGAATATGGTAATTTTTTCTAATTGTTTTAAAAAAATTGTTTTTACTTTTTGGTAATTGGAACAAATTCTAGACGTATTGGTAGAAAAAATTATCACTTTAGCTCATGTTTATTACTCATTAAAATTTTCATTTTCATTCTTCTACTCATTTTCAACCACATATTTTTCAATAAAATAATATTTTCTATCATATCAATAATTTTTCCTTCATTTTCAACCACACATTCTCCATCAATCTACTATTCCAGAATACATTATTTCACAGTAATGTGACTCAAACACGCCCTTAATGGTCAATTTTTATAAAAAACGAAGTCAAATGGACACCAAACTTTCAACATTTTTTAGATAAAAAATTATACCAATCAAACACAATTAATTACAATTCCCAATAAAACAAATTTTAGGCAATTCAATTCTCAGTAAAACATTTTCTTTCCACTCATTTTCCACATTTGCAATCAAACGAACCATTAATTATGTTTAACATGGTCAAAATTTATATTTATTCTAGCATTAAATGTTTTACACATTTAAAATTTCAACTAACATGTCCTCAAATAATGATAATAATTTTGCAAAACTCAAAAAAAAAAAAAAAGTATAATATGTTGGTGCGGTTTATATGTAAATGGCTGTTAAGACAAAGAAAATATTCAAATTTAATTTGTAGGAGTGTAATTACATTTTAAAGAAAGAAAGTAAGAAGAAGAAAATAAAAGGGAAAACGAAATTCGAGGCGAGTGAAAACATTTTTTCCTTAAGATAATATTTTCCCGCAACAGTACTAACGTACTACGACACTTATCTCCCAAGATACAATGGATACAACTTATTATCTATTGCTCGAGCGACAGTCTCATCACTCGAGCAATAGGCCAGCGATGGAGATAACCATATTTCAGCCCGTATTTCCTATTTTCTATTCAACTTTGAATCATAATTTCTCATTCATCCAGAATTAGTTTTGGGATTCCAAATATATCATGAAAATTTACTCGATGAGTAGAACAAATTAGTCTATTTATATTCATAATTTGATTATTGGATCAAGTCCGAATATTTGATCGAAGTTGACACGAAAGTTATTTTTTCATACTTAATTTCATTCTCTAAACCAAATTCCAACAATCCCCCACGTGAATGAAAATTAGAATATGATCATGCTATGCACAAATATGATGCATTGTAGATAGAGAGAGAGAGAGAGAGAGAGCAGAAAAATACTGCATCGGGTAAGGTAGCTTTTGACCTTGAACCTTCCTTAATGAGCAACTATCGGATTTACTTGGTTAATTGGTGAATGTGATATCTTGAACCATTCAGTCGTTAGTGTAAACCAAGACAATAATACTCACACGGATGTCTTACGTAGTAGGCTTTAATCTCATTCCTTTCAATAGGCAACGTACTTGATCTCTCGATAAACTTTTTGTAAGTGGATCTATGATGTTCTCCTTTGATTTCACATAGTCTATGGAGAAAATACCATTAATCTCAATGGTATTGTGTCTGCAATGTATATGAGCTCTTCCAATAGTCGATTGACTATTACATGTATACTAATTGCAGGTACCGACTTAGGCCAACATGGAATATCTTTCAAGAAGTTACGAAGCCATTTCGTTTCTTCTCCAGCTTTATCCAAAGTAATAAACTCTGATTCCATAGTTAATCAAGCTATACACATTTGCTTTGTCAACTTCCATGATATAGCAGTTCCACCAATGGTAAAAATATAACAACTAGTAGGTTTAGATTCTTTTCTATCAAATATTCAATTTACATCACAATATCCTTCTAATACTATGGAATATTTTTTGAAGTGTAATTCATAAATTAAAGTATACTTCAAGTACCTAAGAACCCTTATTAAAGCTTTCCAATGATCATGTCTTGGACTACTTATGAATCTACTGAGTTTATTCACAACTAATGCTATGTCAGGTCTAGTGCAGTTTGTAATATACATTAGATTGCATATAACCTGTGAATACTTTAGTTATAACACACATTCACTCGTATTTTTGACTAAGTGTAAACTTGTGTCAATAGGGATTTTCGCAAGACTGCCCTCAAGTTTATACCTTTTAGGTATACTCTCAATGTAGTGAGATTGAGAATGTATAATTTCTTCCGATTTTTTAGAGATCTTAATCTCTAATATTACATCAGTCACACCCAAGTCTTTTATGTCAAAACGTTTTGTTAACATTCTCTTAGTGTTTAGCATTATTTCGTGATCATTGGCCATTATCAACACATAGTCTACATATAGACATACAATCATGTTGGCCATTGGTGTATGTTTAATTTATACCCACTGTAACACTCATCTATCTTAAACCCATTAGACAATATTGTTTTGCCAAACTTTTGATGTCATTGTTTAAGAGCTTGTTTCAATTCATATAAAGATTTAACTAGTTTAAAAATGTTTTGTTTGTGATTAGGATAAACGAACCTTTCGGGTTTTTTCATGTACATCTCCTCTTCTAACTAATCATTTAGGAATGTCGTCTTTACATCCATTTGATGAATCTCAAGGATATTTAATGCTGGAATAGCAATTAACAACCTTATCGAGATGATTCTAGTTATAGTTGAATAAGTACCAAAAAAGTCAAGTCCTTATTTTTATATATATCCACTGACAATCAATCTAGCCTTATATTTGTCAATGGATCTATATGGACTTGGTTTCCTTTTGAAAATCCATTTACACTCTAAAGGCTTGTTCTCATGAGGTAAATCAACAAACTTCCACGTATGATTTTACATTATAGAGTCTATCTCACTATTGATAACTTCTTTCCAATGCAGTGCTTTCGGTGTAGACATTGCTTCATCCAAAGTCTTTGGTTCATTTTCTACCAATAGATTAGAAAATTCGGGCCAAATAAGTAGATATTCTAGCCATTTTACTACACCTTGGTTCTTCCTCATTTGAAGTGCTATTTGTAGTATCATAAGTTCTTCTATTTGAACTTGAATTTTCCTTGTTCTTATATGAAAAAATATTTTCGAAGAATGATGCATTTCTTGATTCAATTATTATTTTTTCATGTACATCTTGAATTTCAGATTTATGTACAAGAAAAAGATATGCACTACTATTATTGACGTACTCAATAAATATACAATCAACCGTTTTATAATCGATTTTCACTTGTTTAGGCTTAGGTTCAACTTTAGTCAAACACCCACAAATTTTCAAGTATTGATAAGAAGGAGGATGACATTTCCATAGTTTATACGGAATTTCTTCCATTTTCTTAAGAATGCTATTTGCTGGTAGAATAGCTTCTCCCAACAAGTTATGAGGTAGATTCGAATTTATCAACATTGAGTTCATCATCTCTTTAAGAGTTATATTTTTGCGTTCAACAACACTATTTGATTGAAGTGAATAAGGTACCATTATTTGATGAATGATTTCATGCTCAAAATAATACTCTTCAAATTGTGTCCCACATTCACCACATCTATCACTATGAATACTCTTTATTTGTTTACTAAATTGATTTTTAACCACAGTCCTATAATGGATAAAGACTTCTAAAGTTTCATCTTTACTTTGTAGTAGAAAGGCATAACATTAATACTTTGTACAATCATCAATAAAAGTTATAAAATATTTCTTACCATCTTTAGTTTGTACAAATTTCAAGTCACATAGATCGCTATATATTAACTTCAAAAGTGTCGTGTTTCTTTGAATTGAGTGAAAATGTGTTTTGGCCAACTTTGCTTCAACACATACTTTCTTTTAGGAACTTTGTCCTTTCTTGCACAACAGGTGCCCTTTCTTTTTTTAACTTTGTCAAATTCAAAGTAGTAAAATAAAACAACATCTTTGGTTGTCATCTTTTAAAATCCATATCTCTAAACTTTTTTGATTTTTCCCCATGTGGGATGTGAGAGTTTGATATAGATATGGCCAAAGGTGAAACCACATGATTCGTACATTTTTTGTTTGACTCGAAATAGTCTCAACATAATTCAATTATGTTATAAACAGAAATTCAACGTACAAAAATATAGAAAGAAGAGAATAGCATACAAAGGCTTATTCCCAAGATAAAAAAAAAAAAGGATGTAGCGACCAAAAACAAACAGATATTGTCTTAAGATTGTTGATGTTGTATATATGTAAATAGTTGTTAAGACAAAGAAAATATTCAAGTTTAATTCACATGAGCGTAACTCTAAATAAAGAACGTAAGAAGAAGAAAACAAAAGGGAAAACAAAATCCGAGGCAAGTGAAAACACTTTCTCCTTAATATAACATTGCCCTGCAACGGTGCTAATGGACTATGGCACTTGTCTCTCAAGATACAACTTATAGTAGAAACACTTCAAACTACAAGCAACAACGAACTTGGAACGAAATTTTCTCTCTACTCGAAAATGGTATTAGAATGACTTTAGGAAAGTATTTTGCAAGAGTTTTTAATGTAACACTAATGAAAATGATATGGGATGCATAATAGACGTCCAAATGGTCCTTTATATAAAAGAGGAAATGTTGTAAGTGAAATATCGCACCTCAAACTCAGCAACCTTTGCTAAAGGTCACGGCATTTGATATCGCTTGTCTCTTACTCGAGCGACAGTAACACCTTTCATCAGAACTTCTCTCGCTAGCATGTTGCTAGACTATCGCTTAAGCGACAGTCTCATCGCTTGAGCGATAGGCGAGATGAAGATAGTCATATTTCAGTTCATATTTCTTTTTTTTATCCAACTTTGGACCGCAAATTTTCATTCATCTGAAATTGATTTTGAGATTTCAAATATACCACAACGATCTCCTCAACATGAGTAGAACAAATCAATATATTTTTATTCATAATTTGACTATTGGATCAAGTCCGAATATTTGATCGAAATTGTCGAGAAAGTCACTTTTTCATACTTAATTTCATTCTATGAACCAAATTCCAACATAATCCATATTTTCTCCCATCGCCCCCGATTTCCAATTTTCCACGTCTACTCTTATCATATCACCCTTATTCTCCCCATCTTCAACTCTGTTATTCGCCCTTCTGTCATCTACTTCTAATCATCCAGTTATCTTCAAGTTGTTTTTAAGATAAGTGAGAACACATGTTTAAATGTTTTTTCAAATAAAACATCGCGTTCAAAAAACCAATTCGTCCGTGGAGAATCACAAAATAGAAAATATAAAACCTAAATCCTAGAATAACATTGTTGATAATCTAAATAACTTCATAGAAAGGTCTTCCGGATTTTACGTTTTCCAATGACATACACTTGTCAGTTCTAAAAATTAAGAAATTGATAGATATTTGACAATTTGAAAACTCGCAAGTGAACGGGGTCGTAATCAAATAATATAATATTGTGTAAAGTGTCGAATCCACGAGGACTACATATTTTATAGAGTTAAAGTTAATAATACTGTTAATCGAATAAGAATAATAATTTGTAATAAATCTATGTCTACTTTATCGCGTACTATAAATCAAAATAAAAATTTATCAAATTTTTGAGATGCATTGCTAAGATGTAAAATTTCTTTTGTTAATCCATTTTTAGTATAACAATTAAAATGACTCTTCGTTATCATGTGAGTTGGTCGAAGTTCCATATTTATTTAAAAGTCTCTCTCGATATAAATTAAATATAATCCTATATGTGACCTTCTATATCCCTATAAAAGATACCAACATATAAAAAAACATTAAACGAGCTAGAACATCTAAAAAAATCATGCAAAGTATAGAGGTATATCTTTATCATCTATCAAACCTCACAATACTTATTACTATGTACTAACAATTCTATTGTCTCTCTCGATGACAATAAAATTCACAAACAATTCAACTAATAGTCAATTAATTGAAAAGTGCACTAAATCATAATAAACATCCACGTATTCAAACAAATTAACGTCAAAATAATTAATTAATTCTAAAAATTTTAAAATAATGATTCATCTATATCTTTAGCAATGTAAAAATCTAGCATACCATAATATTGAAATTAAACACGCAAGAGTGGAACGATATCACCAGAAATTGACCAAACATGAACAAATCCGGAATAAATTCATTTCTGCCTACCTTTGTATGTTTCTGCCTCGGTTGCCGTGTGTATATATAAGGCCCGTTCGGTAGATATTAAAATTGAAAAACTAACTATTATTGTTAACTTTTATTAGACGAATGAGACCCAATAACGACTATATTTTTAATTTTAATTGAATAGTCTCTACCGAACGAGACCATAATATATTCAACAACTTTTTTGCTTCCTCCACTTCTGTCTGATGTGTATATTTAATCTCTCTTTCCGCGTGCATCAATATATATATATACACACACACACACACACTAGGTGCAAGTAACGTGCAATGCACGTTTGCTTAGTTTATATTTAATAGTTTTGTTTATGAATTAATTTGTTATTAATAAAAATGTAATTTTTTGGGTTAATTAAATAATTAATGATGTAATGTTTATGTAATTGATAAATAATTAAATAAAGTGATTCTCTGTGTCATCTCCAACCTAAAATCATAAACAGAAAACTTAAGATATATTAAGGGGTATGAAGATGAGTTTACTTAAACTCCGTTTGATTCTCATTAATGTAGAATGAGAATGAAAAATATAGTCGTTATTGGACTCCACACAAGATATAGAAATTCAAAATTGATAGATTGATGTGATGGATAACGGTTATATTTTTCATTTTTATGAGTTTTTAATGAGAAACAAACGGAGACTTAAACTTTTTGCATGGCTTACATCTTTACTCTTTTTTAAATAATAATACAATTCATTTTATCGTTAAAGTATGATATGTATTACGATAATATATGTATATCATGTGTTAGACTTAGTATTGGTAAGTGACGGGTAAATTTTCGAGGACGAAAATATTTTAAGGGGGTGAGAATGTAATACCCCGAAAATTTTCATAAAATATAATTCAATTTTTATATACTATATTTTAATATTTTGAAAGTTAGGGACTAAATGAGACATTTATCAAATTATATTTTATTTGTGTCAAATATTTAGATATTGATGGAGTTATCGTAAATATATGAATATTGGTCTCGTTGGATAAATCGTAATTAGATATATAAATCAGATTCGAGAAAAATTCGATTCGGATACGTTAGCTCCAAGATATTTTAGTTTGAAGGAATTATCAAAAGCTAATTTATTTTTATTATTATTTAATTATAATTTTCAGTTAAAACAAGAAATTCCGTTAGTTTTTCCGTTAAATCAAGAAATTCTGTTAGTTTTTCCGTTAAACCAACATATTCCATTTAATAGCCACTTTTTATATACTAGGTTTAAGCAACGTGCAATGCACGTTTGCTTAGTTTATATATAATTTTTTTGGTTCATTAAATAATTAATGATGTAATGTTTATGTAATTGATAAATAATTATAAACTGTGATATATTAATTTTAATTTGAGTAGTGTTAAATTCTAAATTAAAATGTATAAGTTTGTATTTCGTACTATTATATTATATTAAATTTTGTATTTAATCATGAACTTTTTGTACATAATAAAATAATAGATAACATTATGATACAAAACTAAATAAATAAATATTTTTTTTTCATTGAGTTCAATGTACCTTACCAAATAAACTACTAGCATTTTTAAATTGATAATCCCTACATCCATTTTATTTTTTTAGTTTCATTTTTTCCTATTGACTAAAATGTAGTAGTACAAAACTTTTTGCATTTTTCATTCATTTATTAATAATGTTTTAAAAGGCGTAATGCGATGTGAAACGTCGATATTGAGAATCAAGAATCACAAGTTTAGAAATGTCAATACGAAAAATAAGCGTCATAATACGTCTCGTATTTTTAATATTATTTTAATTATTTTTAAGACATTAAATATATTTTTATTTTAAAAATAGTTTTTTTCTATATTATAAAAAAATAGTTTTTTTACTATATCATAAAATCATCTAATATATAAAAATAATACTTACTAAACATTTAATATAATACTATAATATTGCTAAATAGTGTTAGAAGAATTTTAATTTTTTTTATTAATTAAGGAACTAACATGAGCATTAATCATATGATTTATATGAAAAGTCTGCGAATTTGATAATTTCGATATCTGAAGATGGAGATGAAGGATTTTGATTCACAATCGAAAATGATTCAGACGTGAAGTTCGTGGAAATTCAACTGGGGTCGAACCGAATGCAATAAATACATAAAAATAATTCAAAGTAAATCTATCTTTATTAATTAGATTCATTATATATATATCCTACAATTAGTCCCAACACTAAAAATTAAAAATAAATATGTTAAAATAGTTTACTTTGTTAAATTAAAATATTTTAAACTTATAGAAAATAATATCTAATATTAATATTAATAATCAAGTGCAATTTAAATTAAATTTGAAAATTAAATAAATGAAAAAATGAAAGTGAATATTATAATTTAATTAGTTGTAATTCAAAATCAAATTAGTTAATTAGACATACATTTGAAAATGATTTTGATGAGTATTTTAACATTTTTTTTTGTCACTATTCCACATTGAAAATTTATAAAACTATTAGAGTTAAGAGTATATATAAAATGCACAATCCCACATTGGAAGTTTATGAAACCTTTGGAGAGAAGTGTATCTATAAAATGAGCATGACATCCAATACTTCTACATGGGTTTTAGAATTGTAAATTTTGAAACCCAATTATGGAGTTAAAAGATTTTTAAATTAAAAAAATTCCGTTAGTTTTTCCGTTAAACCAACATATTCCGTTTAATAGACACTTTTTATATATACTAGGTGTAAGCAACGTGCAATGCGCGTTTGCTTAGTTTATATTTAATAGTTTTGTTTAAGAATTAATTTGTTATTAATAAAGATGTAATTTTTTTGGTTAATTAAATAATTAATGATGTAATGTTTATGTAATTGATAAATAATTAAATAAAGTGATTCTCTGTGTCATCTCCAACCTAAAATCATAAACAGAAAACTTAAGATATATTAAGGGGTATGAAGATGAGTTTACTTAAACTCCGTTTGATTCTCATTAATGTAGAATGAGAATGAAAAATATAGTCGTTATTGGACTCCACACAAGATATAGAAATTCAAAATTGATAGATTGATGTGATGGATAACGGTTATATTTTTCATTTTTATGAGTTTTTAATGAGAAACAAACGGAGACTTAAACTTTTTGCATGGCTTACATCTTTACTCTTTTTTAAATAATAATACAATTCATTTTATCGTTAAAGTATGATATGTATTACGATAATATATGTATATCATGTGTTAGACTTAGTATTGGTAAGTGACGGGTAAATTTTTTAGGACGAAAATATTTTAAGGGGGTGAGAATGTAATACCCCGAAAATTTTCATAAAATATAATTCAATTTTTATATACTATATTTTAATATTTTGAAAGTTAGGGACTAAATGATACATTTCTCAAATTATATTTTATTTGTGTCAAATATTTAGATATTGATGGAGTTATCGTAAATATATGAATATTGGTCTCGTTGGATAAATCGTAATTAGATACATAAATCATATTCGAGAAAAAATCGATTCGAATAAGTTAGCTCTTAGATATTTTAGTTTGAAGAAATTATCAAAAGCTAATTTATTATTATTATTATTTAATTATAATTTTGAAAGTATGGGGTGGTGAAAAAAAATATTCCGTTAAAAATAAAAAAATTCCGTTAATTTTTCCGTTAAACCAACAAATTCCGTTAAATAGGCACTATATATATATACTAGGTGTAAGCAACGTGCAATGCACGTTTGCTTAGTTTATATTTAATAGTTTTGTTTAAAAATTAATTTGTTATTAATAAAGATGTAATTTTGTTGGTTAATTAAATAATTAATGATATAATGTTTATATAATTGATAAATAATTAAATAAAAGTGCTTCTCGCTGTCATTTCCAACCCAAAATCACAAATAGAAAACTCAAGGTATGTTAAGGGGTAAGAAGATGAGTTTACTTAGGCTCCATTTGATTCTCATTAATGTAGAATGAGAATGAAAAATATAACCGTTATTGAACCCCACACAAGAGATAGAAATTCAAAATTGATAGATTGATGTGATGGATAACGGTCATATTTTTCATTTTTATGTGTTTTTAATGAGAAACAAATGGAGGCTTAAACTTTTTGCATGACTTAAGTCTTTACTCTTTTTTAAGTAATAGTACAATTCATTTTATCGCTAAAGTATTATATGTATTACGATAATATATGTATATCATGTGTTAGACTTAGTATTGGTAAGTGACGGGTAAATTTTCGAAGACGAAAATATTTTAAGGGGGTGAGAATGTAATACCCCAAAAATTTTCGTAAAATATAATTCAATTTTTATATACTATATTTTAATATTTTGAAAGTTAGGGACTAAATGAGACATTTATCAAATTATATTTTATTTGTGTCAAATATTTAGATATTGATGGAGTTATCCTAAAAATATGAATATTGGTCTCGTTGGATAAATCGTAATTAGATATATAAATCAGATTTGAGAAAAAGTCGATTCGGATAAGTTAGCTCCAAGATATTTTAGTTTGAAGGAATTATCAAAAGCTAATTTATTATTATTATTATTTAATTATAATTTTGAAAGTAGGGGGTGGTGAAAAAAGATTTTCCGTTAAAAACAAGAAATTCCGTTAGTTTTTCCGTTAAACCAACAAATTCCGTTAAATAGACACTTTTTATATATAGAAAGATAACCTTATTTTTTAACCCTACAAAAGTCCATCCAAATTGAGGTCCAATTAATTAATGTTTGCTTTGCAAATTGTCAACTCTTTCACGTAATGCAAGTTAGTCCTTGTACTTTAGATTTTGCTTCTTTCCTTCAATTCTTTTTCCATTCAAAAATTTTCACATATTAAACATAAAATACAACAATTAAGTCAAAAATAAATAAAATTAAATATCGTTATTTTAGATCGTAAATAAATGTAAAAATTACACTTATCATATTTTTATAGAATAAGAATGGAATCTTGTTTGTTGAGGAGGAAAAGGGGGGAACTAATTGTGACACTGAATATTTTGTGACGTTGTGATGGTGGCTTGACAACTTCTTAACGTGTTCTAATTGCCAATCTCTTTGAATTTCTTCCTATGGGTTTAGTATTTTATTGTCATTAATAAGAAAACTTGCACAATTTTTCTTCCATTTATGATACGATAACAAGTTAGGCATATAATATTTTAATATAGTTACACAATAAGTTTGTAAATGAAATAATTGTCTAATTTTTTGTTACGTGGTCATGTGAAGTCTCACTCCAAACTTTTTAACAGCTCTCAAAGTTGGTCAGCTCTTGCCACATATGATGTAATGAATATCTGTTTTCATAATTGTGATCGTCAGCAATATTGAAAACTGGTGATCAATTTATTTATTTTTAAAAAATGTCTAATTTCTACCTTGTGACATTTAAATCTTCAACGTTGAATTAAACTTAGATAAAAATAAATAAATTCTCATAGAAAAAAATAAAAATAACTTTGAAAATGAAAAAATCTCAATAATTATTTTTTGAACAGTTGATCTATCTAGAAAATGAAAAACGGCCAACTATCTAGAAATCTTCTTTAGTTAATTAATGGGATTTTATTATATACTTATGGTTCATATATTATATATGATTCATAAAATACGGTCTTAATTAATTATATTTGGTCGAAAATAATATTTAATTGTATGCATGTGAATTCTCTTTAATTCCTTAAATTTTATTTAGATTGATAGCATAATATGAAATTAGATAAATGGCCTAAATTCAAGTCTAATACAGTAAGGGGTTTTTTTTTTTTTTTTAAGGGATAATTTTCAAAATCCAAATTATGAAATTTTTTGTGTCGACTGCAAAGAGAATGATGAGTTATTTTCTTATTAGTAAACTAAGAATTGTGTTTTAAGGAAAAAGAAATTATTTTAAAAAGTAAGAAAAAAAAAATGTAAATCATCTAAAAATATTTGAAGACGAAAACTTAAATAAAAGTAACTTCACCTTTTTTAAGTTTAATCACACATGACATTATGTAGTAAAAAAACAATTATTTTTGTTATTTGAAGGACCCATCTGCGGATTAAATTAAAGGGAATATAATCCCAAGTTCCTTCGCATTCATGCCATTGGTTATTTAATTAGGAAAAAGAAAATGTAGCGCATCTCCCTCCCTTCGTCGAGCCTTTCCCCCCCCCCCCCCCCCCAAAAAAAAAACCCAAGTGAATGATGTAAGAGAAACAAAAGCAAAGGCATGTAAAATTAATTTTATTGAACTGAATTAAAATTTATTTTCTTCTTCCTCTCGACTTTGAAAAACAAATTATTTCTTTCTGCTTTTCTTAAATTTAGAGCCAATCATATTGAATATTGTTAGAATCATTAGTTGAAATAATAAAATAATTATGTTGATACATTCATTAATTAAACGTTCTAGAATCAATGAGCTGGATTTTTCAATAAAAATTAACGAAAAATGATACATCCATGGTTTCGACTTTTGAAGATCATTTTATTGTTCTTGATAAATCAAGCTTAAATTAGATCAACGTGTTTAAATAGGTACATGAACTTACTCTCTTAATACCTTAATAAACTCATTTGTGGTATGAGCCTTGGATATGCCTATACAAACACATTTGATGTATGATTTTGGTGCGAAGAAACTGCACTAATCTTTACGATTGTGTTGAATAGATTAATTTACATGGTATCGAATTGCAACTCCGACTCGGAAGAAAAAAATAAATATCATGTCTCAACAACCATGCTTACCAAATCAAGTTTTCTTCTTCCACATTCAAGTTTCCCCTTGTGTTCTTGGAGTTTTGAAGAATTCTACAAGTGCTTAAGTGTTGAATTCTTTATAAGGCTTGATCAATCCTTCGAACGTTTGCCGCGAGAGCCTTTAAGCACCAAATTGTTTAGAAGATGAGACAAATATCGTTTGAGGACAACGATTATGTGTTTGAGCCTTTCATTTCATTTCAATGGAGTTCCTGATTGTTTGCATCAATTTCTACGAAACACTTTGTGTGGAAGATCAAAAACTACAAAAAGAAGAGACTACAAAAGAAGAAGACTATGATATGAAGAAACTATGAGATAGTCTTGAATTCCCATCTTAAAAAGTTAACTCTTATTAAGATGAGTAGTCTAAATTCTTATAAATTGATCTATATTTTCATCTTTATTCGATATGAGACTTTATCCTTTAGCTCAGTACATTGACCCCAAGAATTAATGGACATGGTTCTGACTAGTGCAGTTTCCCTTTGCTCAGTATTTTTTTTATCAAATATGTCCATTTGTTCAATTTGTACTATCTTATTAATCTTGCAGATGATTTTGAGTACAAAAATATTACCAATTCTATTGAGAAACTAAGATAAAATCTCGTTCATTATATTTTTAATTTTATCTAACGTTGTATACCAAACATACCATGTTTAGCATGCATAAAATCATAACAGTGATTATAAAACAAGACGACAGACGTGCTATAATGTGTGTGTGTGAGAGAGAGAGAGAAATATATATCGTATTCAAAGTGGGAACCTACAAAACTACAATTATTTAGGGTGTGTTTGAGCCATATTATTTTGGAAGAATGTATTTTGAAATAGTAAATTAATGGAGAATGTGTGGTTGAAAAAGAAGGAAAAGTTAATGATGTGTTAGAAAATATTATTTTATTGAAGAATGTGTGGTTGAAAATGAATAGAAGAATGAAAATGAAAATTTTAATGTGTACCAAACATGAACTTAGTCTGTAGTATATTTGTATGATTGAGCAGTGTTCTGGACCCAGATGTGGACTGGTGCAAATAAAGAAGTTCTCAGTATATAAATAGTTTTTTTTTTTTTTTTTTGGAAGTAACCATATTTTGGCCAAGAATAAATATAGTTTCATGTTTCAACCGACGAAATTGCTGCACATATTATAGTTAAGCTCAATGGACTATTTTGTAGTTCAAAACTATTGTAATATATCTTAGCGAGTTAATACCATAAATAGTTACTGAACTTTGCCAAAAGTTTCCAGGAGGTCGCCGAACTTCAAAACTTCCCTAATTAGTCATTGAACTTTGCAAAAAATTCCTAAGAGGTCACTGAACTTTGCTAAAACTTCCTAGGAAGTCACCGAATTTTGCAAATTGGGACCCCATACATCAATGAATCAGTGACCCCCTAGGAACTTTTTGCAAAGTTGGGTGACTATTTAGGGAAGTTTTGGAAAAGCTCGGTGACTATTTAGGGTAGTTTTAAAGTTCGATGACCTCCTAGGAACTTTATGAAAATTTCAGTGACTAATTAAGGAAGTTTTGAAGTTCAGTGATCTCATGGGAACTTTTGACAAAGTTTAATGACTATTTAGGGTATTAACCCTATCTTAACAGTTAAGTTTAGAGAAACAAACAAGTTTTTTTTTTTTTTGCTATTATTGTTAAGCTCAATGGACTATTTGTAGTTCAAAACTATTGTAATATATCTTAGCAGTTAAGTTTAGAGAAACAAACAAGTTTTTTATTAAAAAAATATATATATAAGATTTCAATAAGAAAGTGCCTTCTTTGTGGCTAGGACAAATTCAAAATTATAAACATCGCTTTTAGCCAGAATTGAGATATCGAGTATCCGAATGCACTATTCTTTGCACAAGCTGGGAATCATCAACAGGTTCGAAACCACACAAAAACAAATAAAAACTCATATTTTGTGGTAAGAAAGAAATTTCTTTTCTTTTTAATTATAAAGGAATATTGAATGTTGTCGAATGTCCAACAATCAAACCTGGATGATAAAAAAAAGAACCCCCCTTCCTGTACAGGGGGACCGGGTTTGACCCGGGCACAATCCCCCTGTGAAGGGGGATTAACTCTAAAAAAAATCAGACACTTTTGAAGTACAAATTTGGTCTCGCCAACATGTTTGCACTTTTGACATCTATGCGAATAATTGGAACTCTATGTCCAAATTCATAATTCATTGTTGGATATTTGGATTATTTTATCGAAGGAAAACAAAACGACAAATTTAAATATGCATAATACAACTGGCGATGTAAAAGAATAGTCAATTAAATAAAAGTATTTGAGGATCAAGTTGGTGACACGATTTTATTTTTATTTTTTATTTTTTATAACCATAAAATAAAAGTTTAGATTTATAAATATGAAATTATTTGATGAAAATAAAAATAATATCCTTAAAACTTTAATTAATTAATTATGAGCTTAAATTTTAGAGTTATTTCATAATTGTTGTAAAATATATAAACCAATTTACATAAATTATCAAATTACGAATAAAATATTTTGTTAAAGTCGAGTAATGAGTCTAAAATAAATTATAATTATACAGAAAAGGAAAGGAAATGGGGAGAACGACATAAAAGTTTTTACCAAATATGCAATAACTAAATTTAGTTTAAAACTCAGTTAAGGTAATCATTAATTAAATTCCACATACAGAAGTTCAATTCTTAACCAAAAATTTCATTAAAGTTTTTTCCTTAGATTTTTCAATGAGAAACACAGACGGATGTATTATATATAGATGAATAATAGAAGAATTCATCCATATTACAGTCATTAATCAATATTTAACATTAACTGTCAACGGATAAACACATCAACAGTCCTCTAGAAGCCATAGAAATACATCAGCAAAAGCCACAAAATATTTGCATACTATAGCAGACATGAAAATATGCCAGTAGGCATCACTGAATGAACCTCATTTGGATGCAGATCTAGGAGGAGTATGTCCAGTCCAATCAGCAACGATCTGTTTCATAACATTTCCCCTTTGCGGCATAACCGTGGGCCTCACTACAGTGGCGGCCAACGCCGCACCGCCCCTACCCTGGCCACGATTTGTGGTGATAGCAGCGGCGACGCCGGTTTCCCGAGTTGGTTCACTATTATATCCAGAAGCACTCATTTTCCAGTTCTTTTTAGCCCAGATTCTTGAGAATTTTGCACTCAACTGGAACTTTTACTTATGGAGAGAAAAGAGGCAAGTGGGAGAGGCACAAGAGTCCCACCTTAAGCACGCGCAATATATCCTATTAACGCATGCCACTTGGAGAGAGGACTATGGTGTTACGTTAGTTTTTCACGTGGTACAAAGAATTTGGACAACTAATGTTCGAATAAATTTTTAAAGGCAAAAAACTATTTTTAAGATTATAATTTGATATATATATCTATAACAATTTATTAACAGGGTGTTTGTTTCCAATTTTAAGCAAAATTCCAATCGTTGCTACAGTGATCCGCTTACAATTTTTGATTTTGTTGTGTGATGTGGGTCCACAATTTTGGAGAAAAACAGTCCAAAAATCACTTTTCTTCTTGAAATTAATTTCTCCCGGACAAGCTCTAAATATGTGAGAATATTTTTTGGACGGTTTTAATCTACTACAATTCAATTATTTCAATAATACATTATTTTTCATTTTTCAATATGTAATAAATACTGTAAAATTCTTGTCATATATGAATTTTGTGTTATTAATTCTCAATCAATTAACATTGACATTAATCGAGACTCAATTAATCTTGACTTGATGAGTCTTAACTTATATGAAACTAGAGTTATTATAATTTATAAGAATAATGGTATCTAATATTGGTATTGAACGTCAATTTAAATATCAACATATTAAGTCCTATTAAATGAGTTATAAATTATGATATTTAATTGAATCTAAAATTAAATTATATAAATGATGCTAAATATCAATGTCATTAAATAACATTACTTTATTTTGATGACAATTAGAATTTAGACTTTTGAATTATTGAGAAATGTGACGATGAGATGATTGAGGTCAGCGACTGAGGTCAGTGCTATGTCATCCTGGACCCACCAGCATTATATTCCTGAGCATTTGTTAAATTTATTTGCTGGCTTTGCACTGTCATTTTATTTTTTTAATTGAGAGATGTTATTTTATTTCGAATTAATAGATTGATAAAGGATGTATGGTGAAAAAAGAAAGAAAAATTATTGATGTGATGAAAAATATTATTTTATTGAAAAATGTGTAGTTAAAAATAAATAAAAGTAGGAATGTCAAAAAAGCTTGGCGGCTCGAGCTCGACCCGGAAAAAGTCCGAGTCGGCCCCGGCTCGAGCTCAGTTAGACCGAGCGAGCCGAGCCCCATTTTGGGAAGTTGTCTCAAGCCCGGGCGAGCCCACATATAAATAAATAAATAAATAATTTAAATGAATTTTTTTAAAAATAGCTTCCTGCAAATGCATCAATTTAAAAAAAAAAAAACCCGAACCGACTCGGCCTGCTAAGGCCCAGGCCTAAAGCTCGGGTCGAGCCTCATTTTTTGGCCGGACTTTGCTCGGCTGGGCTCGGCCACAAAAAGCTTGAGCCGAGCCCGAGCTTTTTTTTTTTTTTTTTTTGGGTTCGAGCCGACTCGTTGACATAACTAAGTAGAAAAATGAGAATGAAAATTTTAATGTGACTCAACAGGGGCTAAATAATATAATCTGATTAATACAATAAAATATGAAATTTTGTACATATGAAGTCCAACGTTAATAAATAAAATACGAAAACTTTTTATGCCCATGTTTGGTACGCATTATTTTTTTCATTCTCATTATTTTACTCATTTTTAACCGCACATTCTTCAATAAAATAATATTTTACATAACATCAATAACTTTTCATTCTTTTTCAACCACACATTCTTCATCGATCTACTGTTTCAAAATACATTCTTCCAAAATAACATGACTCAAAAACACATAAATAATTCAACAAAAATCTTTCATATTTTGTCATGTTGTCTGAATTGATACCACTGACGTCGCCTAGTTGGAGTTGAAAATTCCATAAGGTTTAATATTAATTTATATCTTGTGTGAGCTATTCAATACAAAATTAATTAAAGATTAAATAAACAAGAGATTTTTTTATTTATTTGGTCTAACACACCAACATTCTCAAAATAATCAATTATAAAGATAATTGATTTCTTGTACTAAAAATTACAAAAAAAATATATATAAAAAGTCAGAAAAGAAGAAATTGAATGAGAAATACAGATATTATTTATCGATGGAATTACTTCACATTTGTGCAGGTTTGAGCTTTAAAAAAAGCAGCTTATTAGTGCTTAACGTAACATCATCGTATGCGTATTTTATCGCAGTCCAAAGAAGCAGCTTATGAGCTACTTTAAAGCTTAGCCAAACATGTGTTAGAGTTCTTTTATATTGTCATGTAGAGTCGTGTTAGACAATCACCACCCTAAAGCAACTGAAGATGGAATCAAAAATGAAATCGAACACCATTTTCTTCACCAGCCTCCTCTTTGCCGGAAAAAAACACTTCCTTTCTTTGGCTTGAACACTGGATGCGCCACCACCGTAGACCTTGCCTTTTTCTTTGTTGCAACCACCACCACTTCGGCCACCATCTAGGGACGTAGTCAGGATTTTTAGCTGGGGGGCGAAAATATGGGGGGTGGAGGGGGGCGGGCCCCCCTCCCGGTGGTTCGGCCCCCGAATTTTTTTTTTTTTTTTTAACTAAGAGAATTGAAAACGACGATTTTGAGTACCAAAATAGTACTGAAATTCAATATTCAATTCAATCACTACTAACTATTCTACTACTTATTTCTTAAATTCAAATATTTAATAACTAACACAATTACACAAACTAACAGCAACTACTCTACTTAATTCTTAAATTCAAATATTCATGAATAAAACTTATTAGGATTGAACACACAAAATGACGAAATCAACTTTAATAGTGCATCAGTCACAAATCACAATTCCAACATTTTCCTTTCAATGAAAAATCAAAATTATACACTAGATAAAACAAGTAAACGTGCATTATGCATAAACCAGCTTGAGAATTGAGTTTTAATTAGTTGGGCTTGAGAATTGGGAATTTAGGTTTTGGATTGGATTTTGGCTATTTATTTATTTAAGTAACTATTGGATCTTTTGTTTAGATATAAGATTTTGTATGGTTGAATTTTAAAGTGTAAGTTATTTGCTCAATGTTTATTAATGGAAAAAAAATAAAAAAATTCAAAATTTTGGGACGAGTCAAAATCTTTGGGGGGGGGCGAAATTGAAAAATACATTACAAATTAACTAGAAATAGTGTACCGCGGACAATGTTGGGGGGCGGTCGCCCCCTAGCTCCGTCCCTGCCACCATCACTGCTTCTTCACTCTTTTTTCTTCACCAATAACGCTTGATTATATAAATTCAGTGATCTAAAGTAGCTTAACAGGTAAGGAACTTCTTGAAGGGTATAGAGATGTTCACTAAAATTATATACCGTAAGTGCACGGGTTGTCGATTCCTCAAGTAGCGTTTGCTTTCGATTACACAACTTTAGTCAATTGAATTTTAACAATAAAAAAAACACAGTAAAATTTGATATTGCAAAGCAAGGAAAGTTAACTAAAAATCTATAAAATAAGAAAACATAAACACGTGGAAACTTTGGAAGAAAAACGTGATTGCAATTCATGGTGTCGCTTAACCGTCACCTAATTAATTTTTCCACAAACCAATTAATAATTTACTCATTTACTATGTTAGACTCGATTTTTCAAGTTTAGTTAATTACCTCTCTCGAGCGAAATTAACCATTATTGATTGGTTAACCTACTATGTGGGTGTTTGACACCCATTTTGGAAGTAAATTTTGATTTAGAATAGTGATTGATGGAAGAATGTGTGGTTAAAAAGTAAGAAATTTTTTTGGGTTCATGTGTAATATTATTTTATAAATAAAATGTGTGGTTAAAATGAAGAAAGGAAAAAAAATGAGAAAGAGAATGAGAAAAAAAATGGATGTCAAGCAAGGTTTATCTTTATGTCGATTAAAATCAAACAACTGTATTAAATCTTTGTGAAAATAGCTCAATGGGTCACCTAGGATTATGAGTATATCTCTATCTCCTACACAAATCTAGAGTATTTACTATTTGGTCTAAAATGTACAATCTTCTTTTGAACGATGTACAAATCAGTAAACTCAATCATTTAATGACTAAATAAATGAAAGACATTCAACACAATAATAAATACACATAAAAATAAGTATTTTAATATTAAAAGGCAAATATGAAAATTAATTAAAATTAGATTAACTTCAACCATAAATTCCAACAAAATACTTAGCACATGTTATATAAATTAGGGCTGCACAAAAAATCGTGAGACCACAAATCGAACCGAAGTCGTTGGTTTGGATTCACGTGGATCTGCAATTTTTTTCCTCTCAAACTGTTTTAAAATGGTTTGATTTAAGTTTCAAGTTTTGAAAACCGCAAAAATTCAAACACACCTAAGCTTAGAAGGAAAAAAAAAATGGAGGAATGTGAAAGAAGAATCTGCAGACCCATTAAGCCCGTTAGGGTTTTAAAATTCATTTTCGAAGATTGCAGTCCAAACCCCTATAGTTTGAAAACCTAACAAAATCCCCGAGCTTCAAAATTGCACCTTGGCACTGCTACAATAGCGCCCAGACGCCAATTCTCTGCCAAAAAAAATATGAATATGGTATTATTTTGCAGCCAAGTCCCCTAGTAAATTTCACGTTAGTCCCTCAACTTTTATCTAGTAAATGTCATCCTCATATGTTGAGTTTTCGTTCATTTACACCCTCCATAAATTGCATCCAAGGTCCTTCAACTTTATGAACTTGTTCATTTTGGTTCCCACATTCACAAGTTTGCACAAATTTGATCATTTTATCCTCCTTTTTGCTTTTTGTTTTTTTACCTACAAAAACTATAATTACATAATCCCGAGTAGAAATTCGCTCATTTAGATCAATAATAAATATATTTATGTATTAAATAAGAGTGCAAAAATACACTTATCAAGAGACACACGGCAAGACCATGAATTTCCATATGAGATTACATGACAAAAATTTTAGTACTGATCCTACTCTAAAAATTAGATTCACGGGAATTTTGAATTCAAAGTATATGTTTCAGAGATATTTTCTAAGATTACATTACATGAATTTTGGTATATCACGAGATTGAACTACGTTATTTTGTAAAAGTTAAAATTGAACACGTCATAGTCGAATTAATGTAATTGTAAATATATATAAAAAAAAACTAATTAATGAACAAAATCCGAGAACGAATAGAATCGAACTGTACCGAATGGAGCCGAACCCGAACTGTTCCATGATTAAATTTGGACCTGACATTCTAGTTACCAAATACCTGAAAGTTCGGGTTCAATTCAGTTCTCTTTAAAATGGAATCAAACCGGGCCATGTTCAGCCATATACATAGACATAAAATATATATTAATAGACCTATCTTTTAATATAATCTAAACATGATGATCCAAGACAAATGGTATTACTTAGATTTGATTCATTTCATCTCTTCGATAGTTAAAAACCTTATTTTCGTTCAAAATGTGCCTTGAGTATTAGCCCAAATTTGGTTGATGTTTATAGTCGGTTTATAATCAATCAAATAACCTTTAATTCACACATTTCTTGAAATTTATAAGTACTATCCACTTATACACCATTCATTTTTTTAATTTATAATTTAGATAGATTATAAACAATTTCAAACCTGCTTTTGGATCGAAATTAAGACCTTCTACAAGTAATTGGTCTAAAACTTATTTTAATGAGTTAAACAAGAAATTTTGAAAACTTGGACCCATTTTCTTGATTCTCATTCTTCTTCTTAATTTCTTTTCCTTGTGTTGCTGATATTTTTGGCTTGATTGGAGTTAATGAAAGTTAGAACTTTCTGATTTCAACATTCTATCTTATTCGACACAATGTATACGTACATTAGACAAGACAACAAGCAATTTTTACGAAAAAAAACCAAAATTGATTGAAATTAATTGATTTGTTTGGAACAAAATTTGTTCTATGTTTTCATGCGGGGACAATTTGTTAGTTCTAAAGCTCTTGATCAATTAGCAAATTGAATTATATGTTTTACATATGCTTAATATAATTGTATCTCGTGAGCAAATTCAGACGATTATTTTTCAAAAAACAAAAATAATTAGTCTTGGCAATGATTGTCTAATAAATTATAACGTGACCAGTGACCTATGTTATAACTTATCAATCTAGATTTTATTTCACAACTTAACCTGATGCCTAAAATTGAAATAGACAAGTGACTATTTAATTGAAATTTACGCAATTTCGAACCATGTTTTAGAGGTTAGTAAATAGAAAATAAAGTCTCAAGTGTTTCGATGATGAAATTAAAATGTAATCAAAGCATCTCACGAAGAATAGAAAGATCCGTGTGTCCAAATTTCTTCGTGATTTGTTGATTCACATAGATTAAATCAATTGTCTGTTACATACATGACACAAATCACAAGCTTCCCATCATCGATAGGCATCGATCAAAGGTCGTTGTGCGACCTAACTAAGAGTTCCCATCTGAACCTAAGAGAAGAGACGGTTCGAAAACAATCTCTTACACAAATTCTTAGTTAATATGCATTGAAGGAAAGAATTGGGATGAGCTAACTATTATTAAACATCGAAGGCCAACTTATATTGTTTTGAAAATCATATATGAACTTGCTACTCAAAAAATAAGTCGAGGATCTACGCGGCAATTTCCCTTTTTAAGAATAAAAAATTCTTTTCGATAAACCCTAATTAGATAAAATCCTAAAGTAATCGTCTCTCTCAGTCTTCAATCCCGATTCTCGCGGTTCAGCCCCAACCAGAGGCCCAGATTCTTCAATTGGCAGTCGCCGCAGCTGCCGCTGCTGTTCCTTTGGGCTAGCTTCTCTCAACGTTCTTTCAGTCCGTCAAGATTCTCCCTTTTTCCACATATTTTGCGCTCGATCAGGTAAAAATGCATAGATGAATCTGTAGTCATATTTTGCAATGTCTGAGGCAAAGAAGATTAAAGTAGTGATTGTGGAAGTGGTGTGAATGAACGATTTACACATTGATTATTGGCACACAATTGATTTTGATTCTGGATACAGATTAAAAATGATAGCTTTATCGGAGAATTGAAATATAATATGGTTTTAAATAGCTATCCACATTAATCTGCTACTGCTCGATGCATGTGCTCAAAATTTAGTGGTATATAATTTAATAAAAAGGATAATTTGTACCAGTAAAATTAGACAGTGTTTCTCTAGGACATTACAAACTTATTTTGTATTATTAAATTTGTAAATAACTATTGTTGCAGGGGACATGACAAAGAAAAATAAATCTTCAAAAAGGAAAGCTAGAGAGAGCAATGTAGCCACGGCTGATGGGATTACTTCTGAGATTATATCTACTAAGAGTAAGCTCCTATGAACCATTGTCTACTCAAAACTGCCGAAAAGTCTCTAATACAAAAAATGGGGAAAATATGTGATTTTTATTGGTAGTTTTTTTAGCTTGCACAAAACGAGAAAGGTAAAATGTCTTGGAGGGATTCAAATTTCGAGAGAAGTCGCAAGAGGTTTGTTGTCTTAGTCTACTTATGAAATTCTAAATATCAGTGGAATAGATGCTAAAATAGCTCCTTTGTCTTAATATTAAAATATAGCTATTTAAAAATGGTGACCTACCTTTTTTTTTTTTCCTTATTTAGTGATGGTAATACTCTGTTCCAATTTTCACTTGTTAATCCACAGTTAATTTTTTTTTTTTTTTTAATTCCAATTGTAATGGCTTAAATACTGCATGGAAGAAGACTCTTGGGTTCCTTCTAGGATTTTAAACTATCATTTTGAATCTTTTTAGTATTACCTTTTGGGCTCAAACCTATAGGCTAAAAGTTGAGCTCAACGGCATTTTAGTGCTGCCTTTTTTTATTTATATTTTTCACTTGGTTTTCTTGGTGTGTGAAACTGTTCATAAAATGGCCAAGCACCCCTTACGCTTATAGCTGATATCAGATCAGAGCTGCTGCCATTTAGTATTTGCTTGTTGATGTAGTGGAGAATAATCCTTCTGTTATGTATGGCGTAAAAAAATGCATGCCAAAACTTCAGGTCTTTTTTGACGATGAAAATTGATCGAGTTGTTTTCCTTAAGAACATTTATTAAAGATTTGAACATCATATGCAGATCATAACAACCTTTATCCCAAATTTGATACTTTCTGTTCTAAACTTGAAAGTACTTATGAAGACTTCGAAGTTGGAAAATGACGCTAAGTTTTAGCTACTTTCACTTGAAACTTGTTGAACTGCTCGAGGTTTCCCATACTAGCAAAAGAGAAGCTCAGTTGTATATCTCATCTTTGACTTTACACAGTTTGTGATTTATTTTTAAATGGGGTAAATATGTAAAGAGAAAAGCATATCTTTAACTTCATAAGAAGAATGTGGTTGTCTTGTGGTATGTAGGTCTTGGAGATCACATAGATGGAGTTCCTGTCCACAATGATTTGAATGAGCCGACCATGGGAGAGAAGCTTGCAAGCCTTAACTTGACAGTAAACAGTGAAGCCAAAAGCCATGATGTAGAGTCCTCTCCTCAAACAAAACCACCTAGTGCAGACTCAGTTCATATTTTGCTTAGGCAAGCTTTACGCGCTGATGATCGAGCACTTCTAATAGATTGCTTGTTCAGACAGGATGATAAGGTGCCATAAATCCTAGTTCCTGCTCTAATTGTTATTCGTTTTTTTCCCCTTCTACATGTATATCCTGTTTAGGGAACAATTCTTCTTCTCTCTCTCTCTCTAATAATAAGTTGAAGCACCATTATACTACAGGTAATATCAAATTCAGTGTCATTGTTGAATCCATCTGATGTTCTCAAGTTCCTACAGTCTCTCATACCAATAATCCAATTGAGGTAAGGGTAAAAATATGGAAATATCAATCAGATATCTGCCACAGAACAAACTAGTACTGATAGAACTGAATAGCTGAAGTACTGATAGAACTTCTGTAGTGCATCCAATGTTTTTGTTTTTAGGCGAAAAAAAATCTTCAATGATCTTGTCTCTAATCCAGAATTTTTTTTCTATACCTTGCATTTTTACGCTAATTTATAATCTCATTAGTTTGTGGCAACTATTGGCATTGTGCATTTGTTTGACAGGGGTGCTGTACTGGCTTGTACTCTTCCATGGCTTAGAAGTTTACTACTTCAACATGCTGGTGGAATAATGTCTCAAGAGTCTTCTTTGGTTGCTCTTAACTCTTTATATCAGGTTAGGAAGGAATACGATTAGAAAATTTTGTGGATGTACAAGGAGAATCTGTCCACGAGATCTCGATTAATTGCAAGTAATTTCTAGGAATTGGATATCTAAATGAAGGAGACCAATATGATGAAGAACTCACCAAATCTGAATCATAGCAACATCAAATTATGTTTGGCATTAACATCAGATTTGTACAACTCAAAATTCGTAGGAAACTGAAGTTGATGATCTTCCATTAGCAAGTGTTGTTTGTTGTTTTGATCGAACACTTTCAAATATATTCATCCATATATAACACACTTGCTAACCCCAATGCAGCTTATAGAATCTAGAGTCTCAACTTTCGACCATGCTGTTCAGTTATCAAGTTGCTTGGACTTGCTTTATGCAGAGGTGGGTCTGCTGCTAAATAATTTCTTTTATCTGAAACTCATCGAAGTTATACGAATACATCCCTTTTTGCAGACCGTTGATGATGATGTAGAGGAAGATAATAGTATGGTAGCACCAATCATATACGAAGACAACGATGAGAGTGATGATGAGGGATCCATAGATTCCATGGAAACTGAAAGCAATCACGACGGTGAACAGTCTCACGTTTTTAGTGATTTTAGTGATGATGAAATAAGTGACTAGATTGATTACTGACGTGCAGAATGGCCTGCAAGTCAGACGTAGGGTATCGCCCTGCCCTCCGTTGTATTTCAGCCATTTTTCTTCATTGTTTTACATACCAAATCTCAAGCTTAAATTATGTTTTTTTTTTTTGGTTATTTTGATATGCTAAGATTTACCGTTCAAAAAATTCCTGAATCTTCTTGTTCTTCTTTTGGAAATATGAGGCTAGTTTCAGCCACCAGGAGAACACTAGGTAGCAACCTACTCGAATCTAGATCAAATTAAAGGGTAATTAGCAGAAATGGTCCCTAACGTTTACATTCATTGTTAAAATGGTCCCTATCGTTTTAAATTTGATATTCGTACCGTTTTTTCAAACGTTTGTTGCAGAATTGGTCCTTCTATCCACTTCCGTTAAATCAGCCGTTAGAAAATTGAATGGAATTTGCCAATAATATTTGAAAAATGGTAAATTAGTCAATTTCTCATATTTTCTGTCTTCTTAAAATTTTTAGTGAATATAATTCTTATGGTTTGATGTAATTTACAAGTTTAGACCCCAACTTAAAACGTCGTTGGCAAATATCATCCTTAACCCTTTAACAATTTAGCACATATAATCATTGATGAGGTATGTAGTATAAGTTCTCAATATTAACCTATTACAATAGATACAAAATACCATGATAAAAGGCAATAAATAAATAAATAAAATTGCTACATAATAGATAATTATATTATTAACCAACCAAACATGGTTTCAATATTTTTGATAAGCTAAACTGTCTGCTATGTATATTACATTGAGCTATTAAACAAAAATTTATAACATCTACAAAAAACGATTGCAACAGTCAAAAGTCAAACAACGTATCCCCACATCCTCAGGTAGCATTTGGTTGTGGCAAAATGTTGTAGGTTCTCTTGTGATATGTTTGTCCGCACTTCTTGCACTTCAACTTTAACCCCACCTACTTGCATTTCATGTTGATGCCCTAGCATTGCTTGAAGATGCCTTAGCATTACTTGATGAGCCCATACTTTCACGTTCATTAGCTTCATTTCGTTTAGCCTTCTTTATTCAAGGGGTCAAGACTTGGATTAGATCATAAATCTGGATTTGTCATGGGTGAGATAGAGGTAATTAATGTTCTAACATATGCCGCCTTCTTATAGATGTCATCTACATAGTCAATAACATTCATTCCCCTTGATATTAAGGATGCAATTATATGGCAACAAGGGATTCCAATCAACCGTCGGGCTCAACAAGAACAAGTTTTTGCTTTAATATCCACTGCATTTAGGGTTCCAATGTTATGTTAGAAAATTCCAGCACAAACAACAAAGGCAATATTAGCATCCTAGATTTAACTAAACTAATAAATAAACATTTCATGTTCACTCAATTTATAAACATGTAAATAAACATACAGAAATTACCATACTAATGGTATATAAATGTTTATTAAATTTCAATAACTAATGCTATCGGTAGAAAAAGAAAAACCAAATATAAGTTGTGTAATAAATTAGTTTCACTCAAACTTAATTATACATATTGAAGAACAAAAATGACTCAGTCTTAAAAAATTCACAAAGTAAAAGTTCGATTAACAAAACAAAAACACCATACTTATAGTCAGGACATAAGTTCATCGAATGTCCTAATTTAAAACTTACCGACGACATTTCATTGCAGTTAACAATGTTGGAATGACAGTGGGAAACTGGTAGTTGAATGGGTTCAAATGGCTGCTTCTTCTTTTTGAAAGATTTAGGAAAAGTGAGGTTTGGTATGGTTATTCAATTTGGGGATTTTCTTGGCCACAATTAACTTTGTGCAAAAATATGGGAAGTTGACTAATTTACCCTTTTTTAAATATTATTGGCAAATTCCATTTAATTTTCTAACGGCTGATTTAACGGAAGTGGATTGAAGGACCAATTCCGCAACAAACGTTTGAAATAAGGGCACAAATATCAAGTTTAAAACGTATGGACCATTTTAGCAATGAATGTAAACGTTAGGGACCATTTCTCCTAATTACCCAAAATTAAACATATTACAGGTTTCCATAAGTGTAACATAAACATAAACACACACATCACATCACCCGACCCGTATTGTTATGTTTTGTTTTGGACCCTGCTTCTTTGCCAGAAAGGGGGTGCCTTGGCAAATGGGATTTACCCTTTTGTTTTTGCTATATGCGCAAGTGCAGACACAGAAATTACAGTACACAAACAAGTGTAATATTAAAAACCTAGCTAGCTAGGTGTTGAATTTGCGGCTCTATATATCCGGGATGTT
The DNA here is from genome assembly GCA_019097785.1 of Fraxinus excelsior. Classification (NCBI taxonomy): domain Eukaryota; kingdom Viridiplantae; phylum Streptophyta; class Magnoliopsida; order Lamiales; family Oleaceae; genus Fraxinus; species Fraxinus excelsior. The sequence continues at coordinate 1,865,066 of CM032634.1, read as the reverse complement.
AGTAATTAGGATGCAGTGCTTCTTGACTGCATCGACAGTAGATTCGATTGCTTTCTTCCCAAGTGGTTGACAGTGTTGGGTTACAACCTGATGTGGCATTTAAAGAAAAAAAAGCAAAAAATGAGAACTCTCTCTCTCTTTTCCATTTCACCCAAAATAACACCCTCCGTCCTCTCCCCAGCTTTCCTAAAATCTTTACCTCCGAAGCGATCACCTCCGCCGTCTCCTCACATTCACTGAAGTCGTCACCATCATCTGTCTTAATAAACAGATTTGAATAGTCTCACATTCACCGAAGTCATCGTCATCACCTGACTTATTAAACAGATTTGAATACTCTTTAACTCCAGAATGAACCAAGTAGAACTGAAGTTGATGTTGGTTGAGTTTGGCTCCATTAACGTAGTTTTGTGACAGAACCGGGACCCTGCTTAATGTATTAATGGAGGTTGTTTGTTCGTTGGTTCATTATCGAACTACTTCAAAAATTCCATCATCATAAAAATGATAGTAAAAACATCATATTGTACATAGTAGACAAAACGTCAAGTAACATGATCAAAGAGACTCCATCTATTATAATGTTTCGTAATTATCCAATTATACACCAGATACAATTTTGATACACAACCATGGTAGATTAACGTAAGTTCCAAAACATTCAGAATGGCAGCAGGCTCAATTGTAGCCCATATTCGCAAAAGCAATCTCGGCACATGCGTCAAAACGGATCTAATCCTTCATGCTATTTGCCACTTGTAATATCTGCAAACCTTCAAGGAACCAGACGCAGCCATGAGATTAACCATTCATCTAAAGATCTGTCTTGAAATTAAAGGAAGGACCAAAATGACAATAAAAAGATTCTTACTTTGGATGGACATTGGCAGAAGCTAAAATGAAGAGAATGGACGGAAATGCTGGGTTATTCTTTGTTACAAGCCTGAGATAGGCCCGCCACCTCACCTGCCGTGTGTCAGCAGGGATGGGTCGAACCACGCCATGTGGCAGACGAGGTGATTATGCATGGGATGAGATGACTGCATGAGCCGAAGCGATTACACTGGGGATGAGCTGGACATGTGCTAGCAAATCAACCAAACTCAAGTGATACACCGCGGATGCAAAGGCCCGTACTCCACTTCTACCACTCCACTCTTGCCTCGCTTCGCCCCCAATAAAGATCTCATATAAAGATCTTCCCAGTCAAATCCTTGACTGATGGGACGTGTGGCAGGACCCAAACGGTCAATTCAGCTGCTTCTGTGAGAGACATTCAATACCAGCCAACCTATGGAAAGATAGATTGACACATAAGATATGACGAGTGATCGTTTGATTTCCCGCAAGTGAACGGGGTCGTGAACAAGTAATAAAGTGATTAATAGAGTGTCGAACCCACAAGGACTACGTATTTGATCGAGTTAAAATTAATTGCAACTTTAACAAATAGCAAATAGATTTTGTGATTTTTCTATACTAATACCTAAATTATCAATCAAACAAAAGAAAATAAGTAAATGTGTTTTTCAAATCGTGAGGTGCATTGTTAAGATATCGAATCCCCATTATTTCATTTTTTAGTGTAACAATTAAATTAATAAATTTAAAATCATTCATGTTGGTCAATGTTCCTAATTTAATTGAAAGTCTCTCTCGATAGCGATCAAATATATTCCCCTCATGTGACCCTTCTATCTCTCGATGAAAGATGCAAATATGATAAATGCATTAACAAGTACTAGAATATCTATTGAAACCATATAAAGTATAGATGTATATTTCTATCATCTATCGAACCTTACAATGTTTATTATAATGTGCTTAAACCCTATTGTTTCTCTCGATAACAATAAGATTCACTAACAATTCAATTGGTGATCAAGTAATTGAAAAGAACAATAAAAACGATAATAAACATCCACAAATTAAATTAAAGTCAAAATAATTAATTAAGAACTGAAAATATCATAACAATGGTTCATCTCATCCTAACAATGTATAAATTTAGCCTAACATATTGAAATTACAAGAAATCATATATAAGTGAAAAGATATAACTCGATTTTGATAAATTGAGAAGATGAAGATGAATCTTGAAATCTTGAATCTCTTCAATAGTTTCTTGATGAATCTTCACTTGCGCTTTCTATTCTTTGCCCAAAAATCAGATTTGAATCTTCACTTGACTGGATTCTTACAAATTTCCTTCAATTCTCTTACAAGAATTATGAATTCTCCTCATTTGATGATATTAATTGTGAATATTGGAGTATAATATGTATATGAGAGTCTTCCCATATGTATTCTTCTATTCCCTATTTGTAGGAGTTGAAAATTGGTTGAGAATCTCGTTCAATTTGGTTTCCAAAAGAGTTCTAATCGAATAAGGAAAGTTGTCTTCGTGAGCTGATTTTTTGGTCTCTGCACAATAGTCAGTATTTTGGCCATAACTTTCTCTTCTGATATCCGATTCATGAGATTCAAAGTGAGTTGTAAATATAACTCAAAAGGGCTATAAATTTGATAGAAATATGATTTTTCCAATTCAGACATCTACTATACCAAAAATCGATTTCAATCTTCGACTAGAAATTTAGAATATAACTTGTGCGATTGGAAATTGATGTTTATCATATTCCATTCCTTTTTGAATTCTAATTCCATCCAATTGTCTCATAAAAATCTTTCAAGTATCATTTTTTTGTCCGAATCAACTATTGAGTATTTGCAATTTGGTCATCTAACTTTGAATTTTGTCATTTTCACCATTTTTCGCTTCATTCTTTGATTTCTTGTTCAACCATTGGATTTTACCTATATAACACAAAATACAACAATTTATGATATATTTTGTCAATAGAACTACCAAATATCGATATTTTATGACCATAAATAAGTGTATAAAATACACTTATCAAATACCCATAAATTTAAACATTTGTTTGTCTTCAAACAAAATTATAGCTTAAATAACAACAAATACACAAGCATGCAAAAGTATTTGGTTAGACAATCTAGCTTTTTATCTTAGTATTTGAAATTATATTACTAAATTTACAAATCGTTTCAAAGTCACATGACCAAACCAATATCCACTCTACCAATGCAAAATCGACGTGTGTGTATGAAAAATTAAGTAGATAATCACGACTTTACAAGTCGATTCAATTCTCGACCCTCTGTGGTCAAATATATCCTCTCACATCTCGTATGATTCACACTCCCCCAAACTAATTGTTTTTTTTTACTCTTTTCCCAGTGTATAATCTAAGGTTGAATTCTTCATTACTATCATCACTCTTTCTAGTTCAGGTGGACTCTACTAATTGCAGATCAACACATTAATAAACAAGGATTATCCAATTCTTTGATTGCTTCGACCTTCAAGACTAAATTAGGCTAATTATCCTTCATCCAAAGTCAAAGTCCCTTAAACTGGTGTTTGGAGCTCAAACCAAGGCATTCAGTGCTTTTTTTCATGCACTTTTTTTTTCTGATTTTCAAATGTATTTTTTTTAATATTATCTCCTTTAAATTTTCTAAATGACTCATGTAACGATCTTTAGGCCGATGACTCCCAATTTAGATGACTTTAGGGCACCAGGTTTTAAACACTCTTACGGGCTTAATAACCCAAGTCAAAAAGGCTTGAAAGAGAATTTTCACATTTTTTATAATGCCTTAATCAGTGCAATGCCCCTTATCAAACACCTATTCAAGCAAACCGACATCCAACTTAAAATTTTCGCCAAATTTTATCTCGTTAATCTAAGACAATCCACACAAAAAAATTTCACACATGGAATCCATGTCCACATCCGTATCGTCCTACAATAGCAAAATCACTCTCAAACTGTGCTAAATTTGGTTTAAGGATAAATAATTCATTATGCATTAGGTAAAGTATCTATGTTCAATCTATCAACTAATCCAACATATGAATCAACTCATAACATCACGATATTTAACTTAATTCTAGTGCACGTATAATATCAAATTTTGCAAGGTTAAGTCTCAATCAGTCTAGCATAAATCATATCCATAGTTCATAAATTAACACTAAATCTCAAATTTAATCATCATTGTCAGTCAGACTATCTAACTAACACAAACTCACAGCCTAAAATAAGAAAATATAATTTTTTTAAAAACATTTCAAGTTGTTTTTTATATTTCTATTATATACTAGAGTAATAACGAAAAATAAACATACAAACACTCAAAAACATATATAAAGTAAAAACTCAAAATTTTGATTGTCGAGTTGATACAACTCCCTCCAGAGTTGCCAACTTCTATCGTTTCGACAACGACAGCTTCGCATTGCAACAGCTCTCCATGAGGGATGCCAACCCATATCACTTCGCCCAAAGTAGAGTGACGTTGCAACAACTCCCTCTAGAGTTGCCAACTCCTATCGCTTCTGCCACAACAGCTTTGCATTGTAACAGCTCTCTGCAAGAGTTGTCAACCCATTTCACTTCGGCCAAAGCAGAGTCAGACGTTGCAACAACTCCCTCCAGAGTTGCCAACTTCTATCGCTTCGGCCATGACAAGTTTGCATTGCAACAGCTCTCTACAAGAGTTGTCAACCCATTTCACTTCGGCCAGAACAGAATTTGATGTTGCACTCCCCCCCCCCAGAGTTGCCTAACTCCTATCGCTTCAATAACACCACAACTTTGCTTCACATCACTATTTTATAAAGTCAACGTCACTCCATTCGCCTAGAGTTAGCCCCTCCTCCCCACGCGTCCCTACAACTACTTTCAAAGTCCTTGTATTATATGAATATTCATACATGGACTTGCAGGACTATTGTTATGGGCCTGAGATAGGTCCACCACCTCACTTGCCGTGTGTCAGCAGGGATAGGTCGAACCACGCCACGTGGCAGATGAGGTGATTACGCATGGGACGAGGTGGTTGCATGAGCCGAAGCGATTACACTGGGGACAAGCTGGACAGGCGCTAGCAAATAAACCAAACTCATCTGCGATACACTGCGAATGCAAATGACTCCGCTTCTACGACTCCACTCTTACCTCACTTCGCCCCAATAAAGATCTCATATCAAGATCTTCCAGTCAAATCCCTGATTGATTGGACGTGTGGCAAAAGCCAAACGGTCAATTCGGCTGCTTCTGTCGGAGACATTCAATACCAACCAACCTATGGAAAGACAGATTGACACCTAGGATATGACGAGCCCTGAGGATCCGATAACACGTGTCTCCTCATCTGACGGCTCTTCTCTTCCCATCCTTAGTATAAATACTACCTCCCTATGCCTAAGGAGGGGATTCGAATCCCATGTTGAATTCCAACAATAGTGTAAACTTCGTATCATTTGTATAACCCCATGAGAGCTATGGTATTCTTCTAAACTCTTTTTTTTTTTCATGTTTCATTTTATGTTGCTGTAAAATTAATTGTGATTTCAATGGAAAAAACAGCCCTTAGCTCTTCATATTAACTAAATGTGGTTGTGTAGTTTATATAGTTAGAATTAAAATAAATTGGTAGCAGACGCTTCCTCGACAGTTAAAACATAATAGTTTGATTTAAGAAGATCGATAAAAATGCCTAGCTAGACTAATGATTAAGAGCACAACTTACATGGCTGGAACAAAATGATAAGGAGAGTTTATCTACAACCAAACCATACTAGATGATGATAAACGAGTCCTATAGAACCTACGTGAATTCAAACTTTTCAATAGAAAAAAAAAAATGAAACGCGTTTTGGATGAGAGAGAGGAGAAGAGAAGAGGAAAGAAAAGAAAATTCGACCAACTAAAAGTCGGTCAAATTTTTCACGCAAAAAGGCTGCTTGGACCCCTCCAACAAGTAGCATAATTCTTCACGTAAGTCATCAGCATTACTCAAAGTGTATTACATCACCTACCGAAGATCATTGTCAGCATTAGCCAAGCCGCAGATCATTTGCCATGTGTCCATGCCAGCACCACCTCCACCATGGATTCCACCGACAGGATATTAGCCCTCCACATCCCCCAACCAACATAAAACTAAAAATTAAATAAAGAACAGAGAAAATAAGAGGAAACTGTAGTCTCCAAAAAATAAAACAAAAATCCTATCCATACCAATACTAGAGGAAGCATGGCAAGGGAGTCAAGGAAAGTTAGTCCAACGGAACAACAACACGTTTACATATAAACTTTTCAGCTCGGATTATTCCTTTTAAGGCCTATTTGGTAGAAATTGTAAGCAAGATTTTATGTCTTTTTTAACTGTTGGCAGCCCTCTTTTTTTACTTTTTCCTCACATTGCTTGCACAGCAACTGTCAAGAAATCATTATTTTTGAACAAAAATCAGAAAAAACGGCTACTTAATAAGATTGGAACTCAACTCTTAATATGTCCAATCCGAAAGATAAAATAGTTGGGAGAAACAAAAAATCATTTACGCCTCTCCTGCATCTTGGAAAAAAAGGAATTACTTGGAGATGAGGATTCTCAGAATTATCGAATGGAAAGTTGTTAAACACCCATCCCTACCATATATCTGTTAAGATTTGAGGTTCCATTTTAAAAGGTCAACCTTGTTAAGAGGAGTAACCCAAGATCTTTTATTAATTAGTCTGTGTCAACATCATTTATCGATGTGGGATATATCCCTTAACACGCCCCCGCAAGATAGTAGCTCATTTGAGCAGACTAATCTTGAAATCCACGTGCTCATTTTATAGTCTTAATAGGATCGAATCGCTCGTTGGAGCATAATGGACTCTAATACCATATTAAAATGTGAGGTTCAATCTTAAAAGGTCAACCTTGTTAAGAGGAGTAACCCAATATCTTTTATTAATTGGTTTGTGTCAATATCATTTATCGATGTGAAATATATCTCTTAACAATATCGTCAACCTAATTTTCCTCGAATCTCAAAAAAGAAAATAACCAAAAAGAGCATCATTCGAATTCCTTCAACACACGATCTGACCAAGTCCTTTTACATAGAATTTGTAACTCCAACCATCCCAAATGAAAAAGGTAGACTACACATATATACGAGAAAGAACATTTGAAAACAAGAAAGTATCTAGAATACGTAAATAAAAGTGGATGTAGATTTAAGTTGAAAAATTGCAGGACTCTTGCAAATGGGTCCTCAAAATCTTGATAAGTAATTCATACTGTCATCAAAATGAATCTAAAAAAAGCTTTAAATCTTGGTAAAGAAGAGATGGATATACCTAATAAAAAGCAAGAAAACTCGATCTGAAGCTAATGTTTCGATAGATCTTCGTATCTTAGATTGCAGTGCTTATGGATTCTGATGAATATATGAGATCTCTGAGCAAAAAGTATGAACAAATTGAGGAGCAACAAAGACATCGAGAAGCAACAAAGACAGGAGCGTTGATTGATATATGCTGAGTGAGATTGTAGTACTGTGTAGGGAAGGCTAAAGGGCTATTCGAGAATATTTGCTTTCGGTTCCACTATCACCATCTCCGAGTTTGGTAAATGTTTAATGTGAGTTGGAAAAGAAGTGGGAAGGGAATACACCAGGAAATATTTCCTTTTAAAACTTTCTTTAAATGAACTTTATAAGCGTGCCAAAACATGGTATCATACTATCATTGGACTGACTAAAACAAGTATATCTTTTCACATTTAATACTAAACAACAAACATCTTAGGTTTTGTTTCATCTCTCTCTCTCTCTCTGAATCAACGTAATAAAATCTGAATTAAGAAGAAATGTATACAACTAGCTGATTTAGGATTCAGATGCATGAAAGCAAAGGAAAAGTGGTTATTTACAATAAACCCCAGCAATGTATACAAGAATTAGGAGGCAACCTGCAGGACTCGATCAAACAGAATTAAAATAAAATCACGTACATAGACACTTAACCAATGCTCTTATTCTGAAGCAGCTCGCCATGAGTTTCCTTAGCTTTGTCCTCGTGCTTGTTCACAGCATAAACAGCAGTCTTTCTTTTATCCTTGTGCTCCTTGACAGCATCAAAAACAGACTTGATCGCTTTCTTTCCGGCCTTAACAATTTTCCTTCCCACCAGAGTCGAAACGCGTACCCTTTTTTTAGGAAAAACACTTCCGATCTTGACGAATTTTGTTGCACTGATGCTGCTCTTGTCTTCGTTAGGATTCATCTCTTCTGATATTAATTTTGTATAAATCTCTCTCAATATTTGTATGCGTACTTTGCGTCTCTGAAGGAAGATGTGTGAGGGTATTTATAAACGACCATTGCTTCTTCACTCTTCTTACCACACCCCCCCCAAACCCACCCTCACCATGTTATCATAGTTCAGCTACTGTTTCTCCGTTCTCCTTTGTATGTGCCTTCTCATGCATGACTAGATATTTAATAATATTATTTATGTTATACGAAAGTGCTGTCGTCAAAATGAATTCTTATCCATAAATGAACAACTAATTCATATTCATATATCTATAAATCAATTTTGAAAAACAATTATAAATGTTAATCAATATTTTTTCTCTTTTAGGCTACTTTTTCTCCTACTCTTACCTTTTTATAATGTCTAATTTCGACCACTCGTTCATTCGAAAAAGATAAAGAATTGAAAATCTTAAATTAGAATAGTTGATAGAAATTAAATATAAATATATCGCTTTCTATGTAATTGGACGCAAATGTTGATTGTTTTCGATTGTCCTGATCAACGGAAAGGTGAAAAATCTCAATGGTCAATGGTCACTATACTTTTAAAATTATTTTCTAATTCTTATTGAACTTTAAATTTTTCCTGAGTAGCAACTATACTTTAAAATGTATTTTTCAATAGTCTCTGGACTTTATTTTTATACAAATAGCTAATGTTTATTTCCGAACAATTACTTTTATGTTTTCCACTCACCATTACAAATCATTTGAAAAATTAATGATTTTGATTATCACGTTATCTGAATATTTAATTTCGAGCAGAAGAAAAGGGGAAAAGTTTAAATATTCCTGAAATACTGAAGTTCGGTACTTTCTTAGTTAACTTCAATAGTAATATATTGAATTAATTTTATTAATGTTGTGTTGTTTGAAAAGAAAAAAATTATAACTTAACTTTTAATCGTCGATGTTGATACTTGTATACAATATCTTCTTTCTTTCAAAAATTATCGTGATGAACGAATTATTTATGAATTTTAATGATAAAAAAAAAAAAAAAAAAGTAAGAGATTCCAATTATTAATAAACTACTTACTTTAGTATGATCCTAAACAGAGATTGAAATGAATAATTTATTTCCAATTGATTGATGATTATGCAGTTCGAATTCGTGTTGGTGGAGGCTTAATAGAAAGCAAGATATCGAATATAAAAGTGACAAAATAACTTAAATTATTGTCTCAATAAAATGTACATTACAACAACATTTGTTAAAACATCGTACGTCACTTTATTTGTTAAAAAAGTGACACATTTTGTTATTTTATTAAGAAGCTAAATTTTAACCCAATAAAAAATGACTAAATTCATATTGATATGCAATTTCATCAATAAAACAATTGGTGACCCACCCAATTTGATTGGTATTTGAAAAATCTTTCATAAATTTCAAAGTGTGTATTTTTATGGAGTACTGAGATTTCAGGTTTTCTAAATGTTTGAGTGTTTGTGTGAGAGACATTTTATCATAGGGGAAGACAATACTTTATACCCGTTTACAGATATTAACTGAACGAGAATGCTAAAATTTTGAATTTTTCAGCTATAAAAATTAAAATGCATTATGCATATATGCTCAAGTCTTTAACTTCTAATTTTGAAATTTGAATCAATAGAATTGTAAGCGTCCAGAAAATAATTGTCGATTACCGACATATCTCTATGAAAGCATTACCATCTTTTAAGTTTTCAATTAATGTACATTAATTTATATTTCTCTGTTTCCTTTCTCCATCACAAAGTACCAATTTCCCTCATTTTAACAGATAATGTTTCAAAAAAAATTCGAGAGTAGCCCCTGTGGGCCCCCATCCCTTCAACTCTATGATTCCCTACTTCAACGACCTGGCTCCGCCCTTGACCTCAATGATATTAGAATAATAGAAAGTGGCCAGGGTGAGCCACCTAGACTAAGTGGTTCCAAATTTGTAGCACTTTTACTTTTTATTACTTTATCCGTCCATTTATATAGGCTTCTTAAGCTTTTCACATAGATTAAGAAAATTTATTTAGGGTCCGTTTGATTATAAATGTGGAAAATGTGTGGAAAGAAAATATTTTACTGAGAATTGAATTGCCTAGAATTTGTTTTACTGATAATTGTAATTAATTGTGTTTGATTGATATAATTTTCTACCTGAAAAATGTTGAAAGTTTGGTATCCGTTTGACTTCGTTTTTTATAAAAATTATCTATTAAAGTGATAATTTTTTCTACCAATTCGTCTAGAATTTGTTCAAATTACCAAAAAGTAAAAAATATAAAAATTAAACAATTAGAAAAAATTACCATATTCGTTTGACTTTATTTTGCATAAAAATTGTCAACAAAATGAAAATTCTTTTTACAATGGTTGATAGAATTGATTACCATTGCTAAATGTGGAAAATGTTTTTCCACCTATTATGTGAAAAAATATTTTCCATCATTTGTGCATCAAAGGATTGTACCTAGGAAAAGAGAGGAAAACATTTTCCGTGAAAAATTTAGCTTATCAAACAGTCAAAAAGTTCCATGGAAAATTCCTCCAAATCAAACGGACCCTTATTGTTATTGAAAAAACAATTTTTGTCAACAATTTCCATAGTTTACTCTCATTTAATTATCAATAACTAATAGTAAATTATTATTGGAAGTAGTAAAAAAATAAGGATATATTAATAAATGAACAAAACAAAACATTCATAAAAAAAAGACGGAATTATATAATTGGGACAAAAAAATAAATAAAGTAACCATGTATAAATGAGATTGAAAGGGTATAATATAATTATTTACAGTCTCGAATTCCGAGAGCATTGAGCGGTTTCTATGCCCATAGTTATTCGGTACCTACCAATACCATCCGAAGTAAAATGAAAAAGCAAATTGGTTTTGGGTTTTGGAATCCGTGTGCCAACTTTTTAAAAAGTAAAATAAAGAAAGCCCCAATATGTATTCTTATTAAAAAACAATTAAATATAAATTTCACTACAACTTGCAAACTTCGACTGCAAGAAAGATTTAACGAACAATATCACCAATCATTTTGAAGGTTCAATTAACGTTAAACAATTGAACCTAGGGCAGGGCGACCCATAAACAATTTTTACACATACCCTACTTTTGTTTTAAAGAAATTGAAAAGATCCTTGTTACATTTACACTTTAGTACCCAATTAAATAGTTTAAATTTTATATAGTTTTTACGTGCCAAAGTTTGTTTCACCGAAACTTTCAACCGACGTGCAGCCTAAACCCTTCAAAGTATCCGCCCCTTGCTGGATGCTTGGTTATGTCAGCCTCCCTGAAAATCCAGCCACGAAATTAAACCTTTGAGGTTAGAGTTTTGTTGTGTACAAAAACTGCGCACACAGAAAGCTGAAAACTGCCAAAACACACACAACATGGATAGACCCACATTTTTGACAATATGTAATTTCATGTGAGTTTTCTCTTAAAACTTGTTTAGGGAATTTTGCTGTACAAATGAAAAAAAATCTTGAGGTTAATGGAACTTGCACAATCGAAGACTTGAGGGACAGCTTGAAAGAACAAGAAACAGGGACAAGTTTGGGAGAATCTGCCTCTATATTGCTTTAGAGAAATTTTACGAGATACATAAGTGTTTTCCTTGCCCACCCATACGTGATATTTATATATATATAGAATTTACATTGAAGAGGCAATTGAAATGAAAGGCATCAGGATTGATTTAGTCCAATGGCCAAATTTGAATCCAGCTGAAGCATGCAGGTTGCTTTTGCTATTGCAATGATTAGGTCTCCTACTATCTTCAAAACAGTCTATACAAACCCTAAACCATAAAGTAACTTCCCCCACATTCTACTCCTTGCATCAAAGACGGGATTACTCTCTATCTCTCCAAGAAAACCTATAGCACTATGGAGGAAGTTAATTGCGGGATGTGGCTTAACAGATCACAGTACAAGAGCTGACATACGAGTGCTCGTAAAGAGTCCAACTCCAAATCTCATTAAAGACAGGAATCGAACCTTTACACCAGTTCAGTTGAGACTTATCTCAACCACGTCATTTGCACCATTGAACTATGTTCCGAGAGGCAGAGTAATCTCTCTCTCTCTCTCTGTACTATGTGTGTATCTGTGGAAGAATGGTTACATTCTCATAGTTATATGAATAACTATTTGGGAGAAACAGGGAAATTTATTAGAAATTTCACAAGATGTGACACGAGTGTTTTCCTTGCCCACTCTTACAAAATGAGCAATAAATGATATATATAGAATTTACATTAAGAGAATTGAAATGAAGGGCCATGATTGATTTAATCCAATGGCCAGATTTAAATCCACTTTTGCAATGATTAGGCCTTCCACTATCTACAAAACAGCCATACAAACCCTAAACCATAACGTAACTTCCCCCTGATTTTACTCCTTCAAAAGAGTGGTTTAGGGATATGAAACTTGCAGAATTCTGGTCAAAATGCACTGTTCACGTCTTTGCAGCCTTCGTCCTCTGCCGAAAGCAGTTCCGGCCAGCCGTAGCAACCTGTCTCTGCTGAATTTCCCAGTCACACAACCGTGCAAGTATCAGCCAAAGTGTATAAGTTCAGCGCCGTTTTGACTTTGGTTAAATTATAATTCATTTTTCTCCATTTTCTTATCAACTACATATTTTTCAATAAAATAATATTATACGTAAATTCAAAATAAATTCCTTCTTTTTAAATTACATATTCTCCAAATAAAAATTACAATTCTTTTCATTATAATAATGTGGAATAACGGATCAAAACGGCCCTTGCTGGTAAAGCTGAATTGAAAATGCCTACTTTTTCACTTTTTGGATTTTAGCAAATACCCAAGGAATTTTTTTGAACTACAACTTATTGCACATAATTTAGCCCCCATTTGACACCCATTAATTTTTCATTCTTATTCTTCATTTCAACCACACATTTTTCAAATAAAATAATATTACATAAAAATAAAAAACTTTTCATCACTTTTTCACCACACATTCTCACATCAATCACTATTCCAAAATTTATATTCTACACAAAATGGGTTTCAAACAGGGTCTTAGTTTAGAATTGGTGATTAAACAAGTTATACAGGATTGTGAATGAAAACATTTCCGTGTATATATTATTTGTGGACAATGTTTTGAGAAAAAAAAAAAATCATATTTTTTAATCTTTCTTCCTTAAATTAATTTGAACCCCTATTTACGTACTCAAGTTTCAGTTATTGTTTGTTGTTGAGACAATTATCAATATACATGTCTCCTAAATATGCATATGGAACGAGAGAGAGAGAAGCCAGGCTCGAATATGGATAAATATTTGAATTTTTGTTTAATTTGGAAAGAGTTAAACTTCAATTTGAAACTAAAAGATCAAGAACGATTTGTTTGTTCGTACTAATTTTGAATCAACTATTTAATAAATATTTCTCTAAAATTTAGTTAAGGTCTTTATCAACGACGACCAATTGACAACTGCATTACTATTATTAATAACCACATTGCATTCATTTATTTGTAATTTTCCCAACAAAATTGCAATAAGAGTAGTCAATAAAAATGGTATTATTTCGAAGAGGAAACCAGCTCATCAATTTCTCCAAATGTGGACGCGTAACGTTTTGTGGGCGTGAATTAAGGACATGACCCCTCCCTCTCTCCCTCCCTCCTTCCTCTGTGTGTATTTAAGGGTTGACAAAATTCGATCGAACCATCCAAATCGAACCAACTCGACCAGTTTGAGTTGATTTTTTTGTTGTTTTTACACATGTTGTGTGGTTTGACTGTGTAGGCAGGACGAGTCGAGTTACGAGTTAACTCATGAAACCGAATAAACATGCCCAACTAGTGGTGGCATTGAGCCAAGCCGAACCGGCTCGATCCATGCTCGGATGAGCGTAAGAGTAGAGTTCATGGCTCGTCTACCCAACGAGGCGAGCTCATGGCTCGTCTGCCACGAGCATCTTGGGCGAGCTCGGTCAAGACCGAGCTCGCCCAAGTCAAGCCCCGAGCGGCTTGACTAGCTGGTTATATATATTAAATCATTAAACTTAAAAATATATATACACACAAATATTATCTAATTTTTTTAAAAAATATATAAATTTTTTAAAACAATTTTAATTTTTAAAATAATAAAAACAAAATTTTATTTGTTAAGAAATGAGAATCTAAAGAAAAATATATATAAACACGTTTTGTAAATAATATTTTAAATATATTTTTTCCTACTAACATTTTTATTTTTTACAATTAAAAAAAAAAGATAAACCATCATCATTTATCCGGGTTTGGGACCAGCTACTTCAATTCGAGTGGGCAGAGTTAAAAATTGTACACGAACAACTTGTTACGTGTACAATTTTTTTTTAAAAATTTATAAATGTATGAAAATAAAATTATGTGATGAATGTGGTGAAATTAAATATCACTTACTTGGTTACATGCAATTTCGGCATATTTATCTTGAATTCGACAATTAGTGTCTTCACAGTCCTTCACGCACATTAACGCTTCCAAAATATCTTCTATTAGTCGACTCCTGACCTCGGAGAGAACCTTTTTCCCTGCACTAAAAGCAGATTCTGAAACTACAGTGCTAACCAGAGGTGTTAGTAGATCTTTTGCCATTGTAGAAACTACTGGCCATCGGCATTCGTTATTTCACCAGAATTCAAGAACATGTTCTAAATTTTTACTAGTTGTTTTGCTAGTAGGCAAAGGTTGACTAAAGTAATCAATTATTTCATATGGCAACGCATTTGAATTTTGACTACGACTAAAAGTTTGAGTACATGCAGTGGAAGTCAAACTACTACTACTACTAGAGGAACCACATGCATATGCAGTTGCATCAAATCTATACGAGTGCATACTTTCAAATAAATTCAAAATTTCAGCATCGTCATCTGTTATATTAGTATAAGGAGTGTGTGCAGGTACACGATTAATATGTGTACACATTCGTGAAGCGTATAATTCATACATTTCACGGAACGTCGTTTTCAAATTTCTATAATTAATAGGTGTAGTAAAAGTTAAAGCATTGGACATTTGATCAATTATAAATTTAGAACCCGATAAATTATATCGGGGGTCCATGACACATGCTAAAGGAAATAACATAGGTAATTCTTCCCAATATTTTCTAAATTTCAATTCTATAGAATATATAACAGCATGAAAATCGGGGCCATTTTGAAATCTAGCAAAAGCTCTAGCAGTTATATAAAGACGTTCAAGAACCATATAACTAGTGGGATAATAAACACCAGACAATATATTTGTAGACTTATAAAAACTTGTTAAATTTTTTTTATTTTAAAAACTATATTCCAATCGAATTCACTCAAGATAGTATCATCTTCGACTCTAATATGTCTATTGTTATAAAATTCAGTAATATACGCTTCATAACCTTCACATGATTTTAGTAATAAGTACGTGGAGTTCCATCTATGGCCTACGTCAGTAATAAATGTTTTTTGTGTCCGTCATCCCAGATTCTGCACAAAAATTCTCAAATCCTATTTTCTACTAGGTGTATACGTGATATACATAAGTGCATTCCTAATTCGGTCAATTTCATCCTTAACATGTTTTAAACTGTCTTGTACTATTAAATTAAAAATATGGCATATAGATCGAATATGAAATAAATAGCTACCGAAATCAAGATTAAGAACTCTATGCAATTTATCGATAACAACTTTATTTACAGTAACGTTGTCGAACGTAAAAGAACGAATTTTACTCTTACATTTATATTCTCAAATTATTAACATAATAGCATTAAATATAGTTTGAGCATTGTGCGGATACTTAACAATTTTAAAAGCAATAATTTTTTTATGCATGACCTAAAGTGGGTCTATGTAGTGTGCAATTGCAGCCACATAACCCATCTTATTAATCAATTCCCACATATCTGAAGTTAATGATATCACACCCCTATATTTTTCCAAATCCAAAATCAATAGTTGCTTTGCATTACGAAAATATGTAATTGTATCAAAACGAAGAGTATTTCGACTTATCTTTTGGTACCTCGGTTGAAGATGTCTTCTGACGTAGTTAACGAAATGTTGGATGTCCGCTATTGTTAGTGGCAACGAACTTCACCATTCCCGTTCGAGCTTCCTCCTCCGAAAACATCCATGTAGAAAGTGGCGTAGTAGTAGCACCGACTTGTGGAGTACCAAATTGTAGTTGCGTTTGACCAGCTGGAAGAAACCCACGTTTGGCCGAACATGATTGTAGTGACGGTTGAGGTAGGTGGTTCCAATACCTTTTTCCCATGCCAGCTGTTATTGGCAGCATTTACATACTGCTTTGGTTTCTTGAAGTCCATCGACCACATGACCAGTGGAAACCAATTTGAAATGATCCCAACATATTACATGTTTCTTCCACTTTCTCTTTCCGGTTGCATCGGGAATATTTAATGTCGGTTCTTCATTTTGTTCCAAATCAATTGGAACACTAGCAGCAACATCAATATCATCCAAATCAATTGGATGACTATTACGAACGTTGAAATCTTCAATATTTTTGGGGATTGGTAATTCATTGAGACCGGAGAATTCATTCCCAAATTGATTTTGGGCAGGTGTTTGTGTTTCGTTCTCCATACCGAACAAGTTTTCAACAAATGATCGTGAATCCATTTGTTATGAATAATAGAAATTGAATTTAGAAAAATTGAGAAGTGAATGAAAATTATGTAGTAGTTGTCGAACGTAATTGTAAAATAGTAAGAAATAATGTAAGAAAAAAAGAAAAAAAGATGATTATAGAATAAATGAAAATGATATTGTTGATAATTGATAAATGGAGAATGTAAATTGTAGAGAGTATTGTATAGTAAACAATGAGATATTGATATTGGTGAGAAAAAATATTTAATTATGGTGGGTATTTATAGAGGAAAAATATATGTGAAATTGAAAAAAAAAATTGATGGACCAATCGGTCACTGAACTTTTTGAATTTAATTTTTTTTTAAAATTATACACGAGTCAAGAGCCGAGCGGCTCGTGAAAATGCGGCTCGTGGGCTCGCCTAAACGAGTCGCCTGCCCGGTTCGTGCTCGGGCTCGTTTTTTACGAGCTCGAGCTCGAGCTCCTCGTGGGTTTGAATAGTACGAGCCGAGCACCCGAGCCGATGAGCCTCTCGACCCAATTGCCACCTCTATGCCCAACCCGACCTGTCTTTTAAAAAAATAAATAAATAAATAAAATGTCTAAAAAGTAAAAAGAACATAAAAAGTACGAGTGTGTACGACGGATTTCGCGTATATTAAAAAACAAAAGTCGTTACAAATTGTATTTTAAAAAAATACAAAATACAAATAGATATGAATTTTCTTGTAATTGCAAAAAACCCTTTGATTAATGATCTGAGTATTTGAAGACGAGGAGCCACGTGACTTGAATTCTAGACTTCCGAATTTGTTAAGAATTTGATTTGTCGGGAACTTCACTTGTTCGACGCTTGAATTTTGGAGCTTGGATTTGTACTTCGAAAACTTGGACTTGGTCTTGATTTGATTCAAGGAAGACTTTGATCTTATCGGATTTGCTTGATTTGAAGAATGTTTTGATCTTCTTCGTGTTTGTCGGACTTGAAGTCGAGAGAATTCCTTCAACACTTCGTGATTTTCTCTGTACTTTTTTCTCATCCCTTTGAAATGAACTATTAACCTTATTTATAGGGGAAATTCGTGGCCAATTTTGGTAATCGCTCAATTAATTCAATTAAATTGATTATAATTGAATACTTGTGAATTTATTAAAAAGTAGTGTAGGCCTTTAGAATTTTATGGGCCTAGACTTTGATTTAGTAAATTTAATTGGGCTAATTATTTAAATTAACCCAACCCATAATTTATTTATTATTTTTTAATGTCTACAAATGCACCCTTAAGATTTATTTTTTCGATTTATATTTTTTTTATGTAATCGTTGTTCGATTATTTATTTATTTTACACAATTTTTTGATTTACTTGATTTTATTGGACTTTTTAGGTTTTATGGTAAGTTGGTCCCAAGTGAAACCCGATATTTAACTATTTATAGGAACAAATTATTAGGTTTAGAAATCAAAGGCTAAATTTGCAAACAAAGGAAAAACTCATTTTTCTCTCTTCTTTCTTTTTACTTTTTTTTTTGGAACAATGGCGTGCACTGTGACGCTATCGTGCACTTATATTTAGTTTATTAGACTTATATTGTAACGTTATCGTAACGTCTTAGCATAAAAATGGTGAACAAAAAACTATTATTATGATTTCAATTGAATTTAGTTGGCATTTAAATTTGTAGTAAATATATTTAGTTGTTTTAGATTTATTGCTAGTAAGATATAAATATATATTGAATTTAATAAATTAATAACATAAAAGAGGTAAAAAAAAATATATGAGGAAACCGGCGGTTTAAAACCGGACCAAACCGTTAGGTTTAGGTTTGAGTTTTTTTCAAACCGTTCAAAATGATTTGGTTTAGGTTTGAGATTTTCTAAAATCGGTTTAAACGGTTTAATTTGAAAATCTGTCAAAAATCGGTACACTTATACCCCTACTTTTACTACTTATAATGTAATTGTTTCCAGTCTCGAATTCCGAGTCCATTGCGCGATTTCTATTCCCATAGCTATTCAGTATCTTCTGTCCAAGTAAAATGAAAAAGTTTTAGAATCCGTGTGGCAACACATATTCTCAGGGTCCGTTTGATTGAAAGTGTTGAAAATTGGTGGAAAGAAAATGAATTTCAGGCAAAATAATTGCCTAGAACTTGTTTTCCAGAGAATTATTAATTAAGTGTGTTTGATTGATATAATTTTCCACCCATGTTTTTTTTAAGATTTTGAATGTTTTTGATCACGTTTGCTTTATTTTACATGGAAATTGTTCATTAAAGTGTTTTTTTAAAAAAAATTGGTTATGAAATTTGTTACTATTGCCAAAAAGTTAAAAAAAAAATTGTTGAAAACTATTTTTGCACCATTTTTTCATCAAAATTTAGCGTTCGTTTGGTTTCGTTCTATATGAAGATTATCCATTAAAGTGAATTTTCTTATTTTACGACTGGTTATGAAATTTATTTCTATTGCAAAAAAAAAAAAAAAAACCAGAAATCTGGAATTCCTTAAAAATAAGGAAAAAGGGGGCGTGGGTGGGTTGGGGGAAAATTTTTCCTTGCCATCAAACCATGGGAAGTGGGAAAATATTTTCCATTTTCAGTGAAAAATTTAACAAATCAAACAGGGCCTTATTAAAAAACAACCATTTGTTCTTTGTATTAACTAAATACGGAGGCGTAGTTGTGTAGTTGATATGCTTAGAATTAAAATAAAGAGGCAGCAGTCGCTTACTCAACAGTTAAAACATAACAATTTGATTTAAGAAGATCAATAAAAATGTCTTACTAGACTAATGATTAAGAACACAACTTACATGGCTGGAAGAAAATGATAAGAGAGTTTATCTATAACCAAACCATACTAGATGATGATAAACGACTCCTCTAGAACCTATGTGAATTCAAACTTTTCAATCATAAGATCAACCATAGAACAATTTATTTCTAAACTCCAATCCACCCATAGACTTATTCTAAAAGAAGAAAGGGGAAAGATGATTTTATAATGAGAAAAATAAGAGCGATTCTTAACGTGTTTTGTGGGGGGAGGGAGGAAAGAGAGAAGGAAAAAAAAATGTGTTTTAAGAAAAACACGTTTTGGATGAGATAGAAAAGAGAAAAGAAGGAAAAAAAAGGGAAGTTCGACCAACTAAAAGTCGGTCAAATTTTTCACGTACGTCATCAGCGTTACTCAAAGTGTATTACATCACGTACCAATGATCATTGTCAGCCAAGCCGCAGACAATTTGCCATGTGTCCATGCCAGCACTACTTCCACCGACAAGATATTATCCCTCCACATCCCCAACCAACATAAAATTAAAAATTAAATAAATAACAGAGAAAAGGATAAAACTATAGTTCTCGAATCTCAAAAATGAAAATAACCAAAAAGAGCATTTCATTCGAATTCCTTTGACACGCGCTCTGACCAAGTCCTTTTACATAGAATTTGTAACTCCAACCATCCCAAATGAAAAAGGCAGATTCGAGAAAGAACATTTGAAAACAGGAACGTATCTTGAATGCATAAATAAAAAGTGGATGTAGATTTGAGTTGAAAAATTGCAGGACTCTTGCAAATGGGTCCTCAAATCTTGATAAGTAACTCATACTGTAACAAAATGAATCTAAAAAAAATTCAAATCTTGGTAAAGAAGAGATGGATATACCTAGTAAAAAGCAAGAAAACTCGATCTGAAGCTAATGTTTTGATAGATCTTCGTATCTTAGATTGCAGTGCTTATGGATTCTGATGAATATATGAGATCTGTGAGCAAAAAGTATGAACAAATTGGGGAGCAACAAAGACAGGAGCGTTGATTGATATATGCAGAGTGAGATTGTAGTACTGTGTAGGGAAGGCTAAAGGGCTATCCAAGAATATTTGCTTTCGGTTCCACTATCACCATCCCCCTGAGTTTGGTAAATGTTTAATGTGAGTTGGAAAAGAAGTGGGAAGGGTATATACACCAAGAAATATTTCCTTGCCCAAACATGGTATCATACTATCACGGGACTGACTAAAACAAGTATATCTTTTCACATTTAATACTACTTAACAACAATCATCTTAGGTTTTGTTTCATCTCTCTCTCGCTGAATCAACATAATAAAATCTGAATTAAGAAGAAATGCATACAACTAGCTGATATAGGATTCAGATGCATGAAAGCAAAGGAAACGTGGTTATTTACAATAAACCCTAGCAATGTATACAAGAATTAGGAGGCAACCTGCCGGATTCGATCAAACAGAATTAAAATAAAATCACGTACATAGACACTTAAACAACGCTCTTATTCTGAAGCAGCTCGCCATGATGAGTTACCTTAGCTTTGTCCTCGTGCTTGTTCACAGCATCAACAGTAGTCTTTCTTTTATCCTTGTGCTCCTTGACAGCATCAAAAACAGACTTGATCGCTTTCTTTCCGGCCTTAACAATTTTCCTTCGCACCAGAGTCGAAACGCGTACCCTTTTTTTAGGAAAAACGCTTCCGATCTCGACGAATTTTGTTGCACTGATGCTGCTCTTGTCTTCGTTAGGATTCATCTCTTCTGATATTAATTTTTGTATAAATCTCTCTCTCAATATTCTTATGCTTAAGGCGTGACTCTGAAGGAAAATTTGTGAGGGTATTTATAAACGACCATTGCTTCCGCACTCTTCTTACCACACCACACCCCCCAAACCCACCCTCACCATGTTTTCATAGTTCAGCTAAAGTTTCTCCGGTCTCCTTTGTATGTTCCTTTTCAAGATTCCATGCACGACAAGATATTTAATAATATTATTTATGTTATACGAAAGTGCTGTCGTCAAAATGAAGATTATGAGTAGTAGAATGTGTGTAACAAAATGATTTAATAGAATTTTTTATTTTCCAGTAGGGTTAATAACATGTGTATGATGTAATGGGCGGATTTAGGTGAGGACGTGGGGTCATCGATCAAAGTAATTTTTTCGACTTTTTTTCCTGCTTTAAATTCACTTTTTCCCTATACGACGTAGGTTTGGAAGGAATTGGAGATGCTTGTGTCGAGTCGAGAGAGTGGAAGGTAATTTAGCGAATGCACAAGACAAGTGGGAAAGGAAAAATGAATGAGAATATTCCTTTTTATAACGTCTAATTTACCTTTGAACCTATGTTTGAAAAATTATTAATTATTTTTTTTCTTATGTATTTTTATTTTAACATTTCGACCACTCGTTGATTCGAAAAAGATAAAGAATTTAAATTCTTAAATTAGAATCGTTGATAGAAATTAAATAAAAGTACACCGCTTTTTATGTAAATGGACGAAAATTTTGATTGTTTTCGATTGTCTTGATCAACCGAAAGGTGAAAAATCTCAATGGTCAATGGTCACTATACTTTCAAAGTTATTTTCTAATTCTTATTGAACATTAAAATTTTCCTAAGTAGCAACTATACTTTAAAATGTATTTTTTAATAGTCTTTATTTTTATACAAATATTTAATGCACTTTCAAAGTTATTTCCGAACAATTAGGGCCGTTCTCTTTGACGTTTTCGGATCGTTTTCTGTTTTCGATTTTTCAAAAGAGCGAAAACGCGTTTTTGAAAACGAAAAAAAAAATTTGTACACAAAACAATAAAAGCATTGTTTTAGATATTTTCAAGCCAAACACTAGAAAAAACCCAAAACACGGGAAAGAGCATTTTCTATTTCAACACACCAGTTCCTTCTTCTGCACCACCACCAAAATCGTCGCCACCACAACTGCACCACCACTAGAAACCCCCACCACGACAGCCTAAATCATCACCGACAACCACCAACATTGCCTAGATCCACCACACCACCATCACCATCCAATCAACCACCGCCGAGTTGCAACGCCCGCCTGTAGCAGAACAATCGCTTGTTTTCAATTATACAACACCGCTTGCCGTAGAACCACCACTGCCAAGTGGCAACCCAACCATCGCTGCTTGCGACCCAACCACCATCTCCCTTCACGACCCAACTATCGCCGCTCACGACCCACCGCCATCGCCTTCCGCGACCTAACCATTACATTTTGGACCCAAAACGAAAAAAAATGAAGACAGATAGAGAACACATTTTCTTTTTTTCGAAAACAAATTTTCAAAATGCCAAAAAGAATACATTTTCAACCATCTAAAAATAGACACTCAAAACACAAAATGAATTCAAAACACAAAACTAAAACACAAAGAAAACAACCCCTTAGTTTTATGTTTTAGTATTGTTTTCCACTCACCATTACGAATCATTTGAAAAATTATTGATTTTGATTATCACGTTATCCGAATCTTTAATTTCGAACAGAAAAACTGGGGAAAAGTTAAATATTCCTGAAGTTTTGAAACTCGGTACTTCCTTAGTTAACTAAAATAGTAATATATTGAATTAATTTTATTAATGTTGTGTTGTTTGAAAAGAAAAAGTTATACCTCAACTATTAATCGTCGTTGTTGAAACTTGTATACAATATCTTCTTTCTTTCAAAAATTATCATGATGAACGAATTATTTATGAATTTTAATGATAAAATAAAAAAGTAAGAGATTCCAATTATGAATAAACTACTTTCTTTAGTATGATCCTAAACAAAGATTGAAACGAATAATTTATTTCCAATTGATTGCTGATTACGCGGTTCGAATTCTTGTTGGTGGAGGCTTAATAGAATAATGTAACTTTTTTTTAGCTGGACAACGAATTGGAATGATGAAGGGTTGCTTCAACTATCTTTTCGTAGAGAGATAGAGAGATCCAAAAATCTGCAAATAAACAATTCAAATTTCTATGTTTGTATTCTTTTTTACTTTTGGTGCAGTTAGTTTATACTTTGTTTGATTTTGATGTTTCTTTACCTACGACTTTAATCTTCAGAATATAATAATTATAAGTTAATATATATATTAAAAATTGGATTTTATGAATTGGATTTAGTAATTGATGCATACATGTGGGCCTGTGAAAATTAAATATATGAATTCAAACATTAAAAAAATAACAGTTTATATATTATTTGAATACGAATTAAGATTCTAAGATTTGAAAGTGACATTCCTGTAACTTTTTTTTTTTTTTTTTAAAAGTCGCATTCTATTTCATTTGAATTTTTTCTAATCAATTAAATAGATACATACATGTATATTTGTGAAAATTTAAATATGAATATCAATTCAAACATTACTTTAAATTAAAAAGATGATATAATGTAACAATTTATTTTTCGTTTGCATATGAATTAATGTGGTGAAATTTAAAAGTGACATACTAGTTTATGACTTTTAAGTCTTCTTATGTCGTGCATGTATTCATTACTAGTTTATGACTTTTAAGTCTAAAACTAAGATTTTTCGGGTCATTTACTTTTCATTAGCTAGTTGATTATTATTTAAGCAATAATGAGAAGACAAGAAAAACATTCTTTATGAAAACTTTTATTACAAAGAAGAAAAGTGTATAATTTTTGGACTTTGCTACAAGTACATAGGGGGATACATAAGTGTGTCCATAATGGACACCCGACATCCCTCTATTGGAGGAAGTGCCGGACCCACTGGCAGTCTCTCCAATAGGGGGGTGTCGGGTGTCCATTATGGACACCCTTATGTACCCCCTATGTACCACTATCATTTTCCATAATTTTTTCCTCAATGCAATCAAATAAATTTCAAATACTTCTGCAAAATAAAGAGTAACTAATCTAATGTGCATTTTAATTTAAAATTAGTATGTGTGCTAATTTGACAAATGAGTGACTTGGTATTGCATTTCGACAAAAGAGTAATTAATCTAATGTGATTTTTTTTTTTTTATAAAATATGCTTCTGTTTGGTACATATTAAAATTTTCATTTTCATTTTTCTACTCATTTTCAATCACACATTCTTCAATGAAATAATATTTTTCATCACATCAATAATTTTTCATTCTTTTGCTACCACACATTCTCCATCAATCTATTATTTTAAAATACATTCTTTCAAAATAACGTGTCTTAAACACATATATAGTAATTTTTTTGTGGCCATCACCAAAACGTGGTCTTAAACAATCACCTACCTCGCCTATAGTCATGACCGACGTTGGCATTCAGGGTTGTGGGAGGTTTAGGGATAATTACTAGGAGAATTTTTGTTCTAATTAAATTTAAGGATATTAATTTAGTATCTTATTTTTTTTGAAATAGTGAACCTAGATTTTCCTTAAAAATATTTTAGTAAAATAATTAAACTCCGCAATTAAGTTGGAATGTCAACGCCCAATATTAAGATTTTTTTTTTCCCCTTAGCGATGGTTTCTTGAAGCTTTCCACGGCCGTAAAGTATCAGGATTTCAACAAAAACTAAGAAAGCTTATTGGAATTTCTGAATAGTGACAATATAGTTATTTGTTTTAGTACGCTAATTTAAAAACTCCATCTAGTGACCATAAGTGTTATTCAAACAACCACATTGTCTACGTACCATACCATGGGATGTTAATCAAGATGTTAGTGTAGCAAAATTGTATTTTGTTCCCTTATGAATTTTCAAGAATGTAACATATAAACATACACATTATCACCCACATTATTATTAAGGTTGTTCGTGGGTCGGGTCGGGTCGGTTCGATTCGTTTCTACTCGGTTCCAAAGTTTTCGAAAATTTAATAAATGGACTCGTCGGGTCCAAATATAATTATGGAACGGTTCGGGTTCGGTTCGATTCCTTTTGGTTCCATACCATAATTAATTTTTTAACATTTACAGCAACGCTACATAAATATAACTAATGACATTTCATTCGTAACTTTTACAAATTAACGTAGCCCAATTCAAAAATATATAAATAACTAGCTGTCGAATAACATTAATTCAATGCATACAAATACAAAAAAGTAGATATTAATATTAAAATGTCGGTGATCCATATCAATTAATTTGCTTCAAGCAGTCTGTTTGCATAAAGAAAATGAAATATAAATTAAAAGTCCCAAAAAAATTGAGGTCCAAGACTTAAAATTATGAAATGATTTGATTTATTTAATTAATTTGTTAATTTATTTAGAAAAAATAAAATAATTTAATTAATTCAATAAAAAAATAAAAATATTACTTAGTTTCGGCTCTTATTCGGTTCTTCGATTCTTGGTCTAGACCCGAGAGCCAACTCATACCCATCGATTCTCGATTCGTATACCCGTTCGAGTATTTAATTTATGAAGAATTGTTCGATTCGATTCGGTTCGGGACTTTTGAACACCCCTAATTATTATTGCTTAATTTGCTACATGTAGCATACATGAATTTTGTTATACAAACTAGTGCAAATGTGACAGGCAAAGCTAGATAGACAGGTGTTCCATTTGAGACTCTCAAAGTCTTAACAATAATTTTAGTAAAACACATTTTTGTAGGACCTACATACACTACTAATTTATCAACAATTCAATTCCCGAAAAGTAAAATTTTAGCAAAATAAAATGGCCAAACATATGCACAATTTGTGAGTAGAACTATTCATATGATATCGTTATCTTGTGTAAAAACAAAATTCTGAAGGTTAAATTTTGGAGTAATGCTATTCATCCCTAGTATGTTTCTAAACACAGTCTAGGTAGTGTTAATGTGACATTAAATGATAAGTGAAATTAAAGCCACCTAAACTGTGTTTGTAAACACACTGAGGATGAATAACATTACTCTAAATTTTGCCATATATATAAGTAATTGAAACACGTAATTAAATTGCAAATGCTATTTAAAAAATGTAGAATATATTATATCAAGACAATTATTTTTAATATTATTTGTCACATTATTGTACAATTACGTGAAGAAAAATGAGTGAAATTTTCATTAATCCGAAAAATTACATTAACCAATTTAATTGAATGGTTGGCCCAAAATATTTTGAAATATTACATTAACAATCGAATACATAAATAATTGAGCTATCTTTGATAGTTTTCCTTCTCAAATTGTACCAAACAATCCTTTTTGTTTTACAATGTAAGATAATATTTTCATTAAAAAAATCCTCATTTATCTCGCCATTGAATTTATTTATTTAATATTATTTTTTAAAAAAAATTATTTAAATTGAAAAAGCATAAAAACAAAACTAAAATAAATATATTTGGGGCGGGTTCAAGAGTTTACTACAGGTGGGGATACAATGCTCCATTCTGCTAGGTGCAGGGCGGTGTTGGTCAGGATTTTGGCCATCCCCGTGGATCAGTGGATATCAGAATAAAAATCACTTTTATGTTAAACTTTTGTATGAATTCTGTTGACCTCAAAAAACGAACTCAACATATGCCGGCCACACTCGTGCATACACAGGCCAAGTCGACACATTGACATGGATCTACGGTCGAGATCGCTCCAAGGATTGAATGTAAGAATGACTCTACGACATGAGACATTACCGTTCGGGTTCCGACAAGATTTATGAAACAATACTGTATAATGATCAATCGATGAACAAGAACTATGTAAAACGAAATTTGTAGTGGAGGAAAATAGAGAGAGCAAAATATATTGCTTTTTTGGACTTTAAAGTTGCATTAGCCTTTACATATTTACATGGATGATGTATTTATAGTTGTACAAATGAAATGGTGACATTTGGATCAGACTACACGTGGCCTCATCTCCTCAGCTAACCCATCAATTCATAGTCATCACATTGATTTTCCTATCTACTCAACGCATTAAATGTTATTACATTGACAAGACAATACATGGTTACATTTTTTCAAATGTCACATCAATCATTCATAATAGGATCTTTCATTATGAGCAGATCTGTGCATGTGGGCCATTGCCAACTGAAGAGTCTCAGATCCATAAGTGCCTTGGAAGTACAAGGGCATGGGATGATGCCAACGGCCATGCATAACACTAGAGCTTCGATCAAGCCATAGGCCTCGGATCAGGGACCTCAGAATAGCTTGGGTCTCGGCCTCAGAGAAAAAGGGCTTCCTGTTTTGTTTGAATTTGATCCCATAGTTTGGTTACGATGTCACGTTGTAGTTCCTAATTATGAGTCATAACAAAGTCAAATAAGCAGTAGACTTAATTCATGTTAATAATTGGACATACGTGAGAACAGTAACTTGAACTTTTTAGCTTACACTTGTCGTTTTCTACCTAACACATTCTCATCATTCATTAACGTGCGGCAATCAATTAACATTTATATTATTAGAATAGTAATCTCATCACATACCTTCAAATTTATTTGTTTTTAAATTTTTTGCAGAATTGCTTTGTGAATTTATGAAAAAGGTGTTATTTCAAGGAAAAAGACAACCTATTGCTCATCAATTTCTCCAAATGTGGACGTGTAGACGTTCTATGGGTGTGAATTTAGATCTCTTTCTCTTTCTCCCCAACTAAAATGTGGGACAATGGTTTCATTTCATAGTTAAAAAATAAAAAATAAAAAATTGACCTTAATTAGGCCAATTCCTATTTGACAACCATTATTTCAAAACTTTTTTTTTATATACTCATTTTTAACTATAAATTCATATAATAAAATATTTTGAACGTAAATCCAAAAAAATTCTTACTTTTTAATCACATATTCTCCTAAAAATTACTATTTAAAACATTATTTTTGGGAAAAAAAAATGACTATCAAATAAAGGCTAAATATACGTGTAAATTATTGGGAACTTATTTATTCGAAATAATTTTATAACAATCATGTTTGGTGTGCATCATTTTTTACAACATTATTTACACTCTGCCACATGACATCATTCAATTGTACAATTTAAAAAAGTAGTTTTTCCAACTAATATTTCTTTGTCAACATAGCAAATGTCATCTATAGTGTAAGAAATGAATGTACAAGTGACATAATCCATTTTATAAATGCTATCAAGAAATTTCAAGAAACGGCGTCAAAACTTTGCTTCATTTTGATTTTAAAGACGAATGAATTGGTTACCTCTCTCGGCATATAAAATAATTTTATTTTCACTCTTATTCGTGGAATATGCAAAACACACACATATACAAGTCATACGATCATGTTGGTTATTATGTTTTTCTTCTAAACTCTTTTTTTTTTTTTTTTCCTGTAACTTTTGCAGTAAATTCTTTGATATTTCAATGAAGAAAACAACCATTTTTCTCATCTCTATGTAGATGTTTGGGTTTGGATTAAAATATAATAACACGAGCTGAAATAATGTAATAACCTATACTTGCTGTGTTTGTGTGTGTCCAGTCCTCCATCTCACGGAGGGCATGTAGGTATGTTGGGTTTTGTGACCTAAATTCGGTCCAGATTGGGTTTAGGGTTTCGCGTTTTGGAGTATTGGGCTTAGAAATGTCAAAATAAGGTCCAAAAAGAGAAAATGACGGGTTGACGGTTGCTCGACTCACGCTCGAGCGAGACGAGCAGCATTGGAGCAGAAACCAAGTCGCCTGCTTGTTGCTGGAGCAACAACTCCTCGCCCGATCTTCATATTTGCATGCCTATGTATCCTCTTCATGCTGCTTATCACAAGTCTAGTCATATACTTTGTTAATTCTTCAATAAAATTATCGTCGCTAGATATCTTCTTCGTAGCACACCAATATCACTTGTAGGTTATAACTTATATTCAATAAATACAATCTCTTTCCAATACCGTGTTTTATGTATCCAAAAACATTACCCATATAGTGAACGTCTCGAGACATGAGAATAAAACAATCTTCCTCCCTAATTCTAAACGCGCACTAAAATCAACTGCAAACTTTTTCTATTTGTGAAGCTATAATTCCCACCCGATCGAGCAGCTTCCTCTCTTAATAGGCTATGATCTGGATCATAATCATTCTCACGAGTTCATAAGATGTGATACTAGTATTGTTACAACCCAATTTTAAGTAGTCAAATTCAAAGGTGGAATGATCAAAGTCGATATCAATAAGGATTTAATTGGACTAAAATATTTTTTGGGGTTAATTTTATTATTGGATATATGCGAGGGATTTAAATAGATTAGATTGGAAGTTGATGACTTACTTATTCACTATGGGAAGTATAAGGACTCCATGTGCAAAATCTCTACAATTTTTGACATTTCAACCCAATTGTCTCATTTCTCTCACTCACTCACGCACAGGACCACACTTACGGGCAGAAGAGAAGAAAGGAGAGAAAAGGGGAAGAAAAAGGAAGAAAAGAAAGGAAAGGAAAAAAGGGAAGAAAAGAAAGGAAAATGGGGAAAGAAAAGGTAAGAATTGATTTCTTCAATTTTTGGATTCGATTTATCCATTTATTTTTATGAGGCCGAAATTAATTATGTTGATTTCTAGGGTTTATATGGTCCGAAAATTTCTATTGGGGGGAGAAGAGTTTGATTTCTAGCTCAAGTTTCGTGTTTGGTTAGCTTCCCTTTTGATTTAAGGTAAGTTATATCAATTTTAGCAAACCCTAGAAATTCTAATTTGGGTATTTTGGTATAAATTGTTGGAGAAATGATTATGTTGGTATAATGCTCACTTGGAGGAATGTATTAATGGAACAAGGTGTCAAAGTTATGATGGAACTATGATTTCAAGTTTTCACTAAAGGGAAGATGAATATTTATTTTTATGGTCGTGATGGAAGTAATTTGATATATGGCAAGCTAGTGATGGAACTAAAAAGTGTAATTAGTTTCATTGGATTAAGTGATTTATGTTGGAGATTTAGTCATGTATTGAGGAAGTTTAGTTTAATTATAATTGCATTCGATATTAAAGGTTTTGGTTCGTCAGTGGCTAAATTGGCTATTCATATCATATTTTAGGTAGTGACGAACAAATTGGAAACGTCTATCAGCCAATCTAGCTTGTAGTTCGTACTCTGTGAGTGGAAAAATTTACGTTTCAGAAATGAATAATTATTGAATTTATATCATATTAGGAACTTAATTATTTCCTATATTCGATTTGATAGCATGATTTCGAGAATTTAATGGATTTTATAGTTAATTCTTTTAAGGTTAAATCCAGTTCATTTAAATTATTCATCCAACATTTTATATTCATATTACGTGTTTCAACATAATAAAAGTTATTTTAAAACCACTAGAAAGTACTCAAGTGATTTTACCCCAGTCTGCACTGATGTGAATGTGTTTCCACAGTGTATGACTAGATTCAGTTATTTTACCCGCTCTGCACTGATGTGCATGTGTTTCCACAATGTATGACCAGATTATTAGAGGTCTTTGGGACCCACTCTCGTACACATATAGGCTTTGGGCTGTGTACTAGGGTGCTTAGCCTTTGGGGCAGCTCGCGTACGTATGACCAGATTATCAGTTTATCAGATTATCAGATTTGAATGGTTTTGCCTTGTACATCGAGATTACTTTGTACATGTGCAAGGCTATTCATTGGGTACTTCTTGGTGTGACTATTAGTATATCACATTATGTTTATTCATATGTAGATTCACATATTTTTGAATATCAGATGATAGTTCCTTCAAATTATAGAATTTAGTTTATTCAGATACAGAAATACGATTTTAACTTACGGAAATGACAGCTTTATACAGATTTTTGTTGACACCAGATTAGCTATACTTGGCATATTTTTCAGTTGGTTATTCTGCACAAAGAGTAAGAATTTGTGATTTTAGCATATTTCAGTTCTAAACAGACGATCAGAATTTAGTACTTCTTAAAGCTAAGAAATTAAATTCGATTTTTCAGTAAATATTTATTAATGGAATAGTGCATGTAAATGCAATTTAGCCACTCACTGAGTTACAAGCTCACATCTTTTGTCATGTTTTCCTTATCAGGAGGCCGCTGAATTTGAGATACTTGGAAAGCCTGCTGCAGCCAGAGCCTGATTAACCACCATCTAGTTGCACGATTTTAATCATTTCATAGTATGTATTGTATTTTTGGAACTCATATTATAAAACTTTTGGTCTAATATTTTGTTGAGGCGCATTTAGTCGAAAGGTTGTAAAACTTGATGTAATGCATTGTGGTGACATTTAGTCAGAAGTACTCAGTCTAGTTTAGTCTCATGTGGTTGTGTTGTGGTGGCATTGGGGTTTCCACAATATTTGGTGTATGTGTTTTTATGAATAATTGTTGATGTTCAGGTTGGTTTTGTCAATATTTTAAGGGAAATCCTGTCAAAATTTCTATAAAAATATTATAGTCCTTGATTAGTCAATTAGTCATAGAACAGTCTATGTGGTCTTGGTGGTGGGTCCAGCATCTAGCTGAAATTCATCATCGGCACACGCCACGTCTAGATCCACTAGGGTGACTCGAGGCGGGATCGTGTCAAGTATGGCATGTGCACTTTGCATGAAGTTGTTTTGTTGGTCGACCACGCGTGTAAATTGGAGGGAAAGACATTCTAGCCGTGCACATAATCTAGTTGTGGGATCCAAGGTCCACCAGTTCTGCACAGAAATAGACGCCAACAGCCATTGGTGGGCCATGGCGTGTTGACATTGTACGCACATCACATGTAGCTGCCCCTTTTTGTTTCCCTTGCTCTTAGCTTTCTGGTTAAGTATTCTTTACAGAGAAAGGAAAATATAAGAAAAATAAATGTAGCAACTAAAATCAACTTCAGGGAAATGAAGCTGGAGAGGAAAAATGAATGAGATCAGAATTGATTTGTAAATGCAAGAAAGTGATTCTATTAATTATCTGTAATTTCCTCTCTCTTACAATGGAGTATACTAGCCACTATATATAACAAGAAAGGAATCTTTACAACAATATTTACAACAAATTTAAAACCACATAACAGAAAAGCATGTGCTACTTTCTCCAGCTCATCTTCTTCTGGATTCTTCTAATGGCATTGCTGAGTAGATGATCCTGCTGCCATGGCTTGCTGCGTGGGCTGGTTTTGCTTCCCATATTTTGACAGCCCCCCACAAGATGGAGAGTAGATGTCTTCTACTCCCATCTTGAGCATGTGGGAATGGAAATTACTTGAGCATAATGGTTTTGTGAGTATGTCTGCAACTTGTGAGTTACTCTTCAGATAGTTTGTAACTACACTTCCCTCTTGAATTTTGTCACGGACAAGGTGACAATCAAGCTCTATATGCTTGGTTCTTTCGTGGAAAACCGGATTAGCTGCTATATGCAATGCTGCCTGATTATCGCAAGATAGGAGAGCAGCTTGAGGATGAGCTACTTGCAAATCGTGCAATAAGTATCTAAGCCAGGATAGTTCACAACAAACGCTAGCCATCGCTCTGTACTCAGCTTCTGCTGATGATCTAGAGATGGTGTTTTGCTTCTTTGATTTCCAAGACACCAAAGAGGCACCAATGAAGACGCAATAGCCAGTTATTGATCTACGCGTATCCAAACATATAACAGAAAAGCATGTGCTACTTTCTCCAGCTCATCTTCTTCTGGATTCTTCTAATGGCATTGCTGAGTAGATGATCCTGCTGCCATGGCTTGCTGCGTGGGCTGGTTTTGCTTCCCATATTTTGACAGCCCCCCACAAGATGGAGAGTAGATGTCTTCTACTCCCATCTTGAGCATGTGGGAATGGAAATTACTTGAGCATAATGGTTTTGTGAGTATGTCTGCAACTTGTGAGTTACTCTTCAGATAGTTTGTAACTACACTTCCCTCTTGAATTTTGTCACGGACAAGGTGACAATCAAGCTCTATATGCTTGGTTCTTTCGTGGAAAACCGGATTAGCTGCTATATGCAATGCTGCCTGATTATCGCAAGATAGGAGAGCAGCTTGAGGATGAGCTACTTGCAAATCGTGCAATAAGTATCTAAGCCAGGATAGTTCACAACAAACGCTAGCCATCGCTCTGTACTCAGCTTCTGCTGATGATCTAGAGATGGTGTTTTGCTTCTTTGATTTCCAAGACACCAAAGAGGCACCAATGAAGACGCAATAGCCAGGTATTGATCTACGCGTATCCAAACATGCCCCCCAATCTGGTCTATTCTCATCCAACAAATATTAATTTGAACTATCCTAAAAATCAAATTTCTCAATCCATAACAGAATCTGCTGAAAGTATGCAACAGGAGAATGAAATCCTCAGTCCAAATAGCTCCACTGAACAATCTGATTCCTTCCAAAACACCTGCAGAACTCCCACAACTTCTTACCAGCCTCGCATGTCTACCAGAGCCAGGAGAGCTCCTTCATATTTGCAGGACTTTGTGTGCCAGCAAGCTGCCTCACTGCCCCATTCACAAGAATCGAACAAGTATAAAGGTTCTGTCTTACCAGGTGCCCATTTCCCTTTATGTGCTACTTTATCATATAAAAAAATATCAGAACCACACAAAGCATTTATCACATCCATCTCTGCACACACAGAACCTAACACATATCATGAGGCTGAAAAGTGTTCTGAGTGGAAGGATGCCATGAATGCTGAAATAAAGGCCCTAGAGTTGAATGACACTTGGGCTGTGACAGACTTGCCTCCTGGGAAAGTAGCTATAGGTTGTAAATGGGTCTACAAAATTAAATTCAAGGCAGATGGGACAGTGGAAAGGAAGAAAGCTAGACTAGTAGCAAAGGGATATACCCAAGTTGAAGGACTCGATTACCATGAAACCTTTTCACCTGTAGCAAAGATGGTGACTGTGAGAACTCTAATTGCAGTGGCAGCAATCAAGGGATGGCATTTGCATCAATTAGATGTTAACAATGCATTTTTACATGGGGAGTTAAATGAAGAAGTTTATATGGAACTTCCTCCAGGCTATTCTACATGTGATCAGACAAAGGTATGCAAACTCAACAAAAGTTTGTATGGATTAAAGCAGGCCTCTCGACAATGGTACTCAAAATTATCATCTTTCATTCTTCAACAAGGATTCCAACAGTCCAAGTCAGATTACAGCTTGTTTACAAGAAGCACGAAGGATTCCTTTATAGCTGTATTAGTCTATGTTGATGATGTTATAGTTGCAGGCAACAATATGGAAATTATTCATTCTCTCAAAAATTCCCTTGATGAAAAATTCAAAATCAAGGACTTGGGTGCTCTAAGGTATTTTCTTGGCATAGAAGTGGCAAGATCACAAAAGGGAATCTACATTTGCCAAAGAAAATATGCACTAGATATCCTGACTGATTCTGGAATGATTGGTGCAGTGCCAGTTAAAATACCGTTGGATCAGAACATCAAGCTTTCTAAAGATCATGGAGAACTCCTACCAGACCCTTCTGTCTATAGAAGACTTATAGGAAGATTGCTGTATCTAACTGTCACAAGACCTGATTTGGCATACTCAGTTCAGTTACTCAGTCAGTATATGCAAAGTCCCAGAGTCCCTCATTTGAATGCTACGTACAAGGTCTTAAGATATATAAAAGGAGCACCAGGTCAAGGATTATTGTTTAGCTCAACATCAGACCTGCAACTGAGAGCATATAGTGACTCAGATTGGGGGGCATGTTTGGATACGCGTAGATCAATAACTGGCTATTGCGTCTTCATTGGTGCCTCTTTGGTGTCTTGGAAGGAATCAGATTGTTCAGTGGAGCTATTTGGACTGAGGATTTCATTCTCCTGTTGCATACTTTCAGCAGATTCTGTTATGGATTGAGAAATTTGATTTTTAGGATAGTTCAAATTAATATTTGTTGGATGAGAATAGACCAGATCATTGGGGCTTGGAAGATTATTTTCAAGTCCCAGCATCTGATCAGATTTTGTACTCTGAGTTTTGTAAGGAAAATTGTTTTCATAAAAGATAACATTTCTAGAAATAAATATTTTATTTGATTTAAGATCCAACAACTTGTAACCCTTGATCCCATAGGGGTATCCTAAGAGAACACACCTTCTTGCCCTTGGATCGAATTTATGCCTATTATGTGTGAGAGTAGAGGCAAAAGCTAGACAACCAAAAACTCTAAGGTGAGAGTATGTAGGCATGGTTTTGAATAGAAGTTCAAAAGGTGTTTTGTTGTCTAGTAGAGGAGTGGGTGTTCTGTTAATGAGGTAGACTGCAGTCAAAACACAGTCATTCCAATACCTCATAGGGATATTACTTTGGAATTTTAGGGCTCTAGCCACATTTAGGATGTGTTGGTGCTTTCTCTCAACTATGGCGTTTTGTTGAGGTGTTTCAACACATGTCTTTTGATGTATGATTCCCTTATTTGTGTAGAATTCTTTCATGTCAAACTCCCCTCCATTGTCACTTCTAATCACTTTAATTCTAACTTCAAATTGGGTTTCTATCATATTGCAAAAACTTTGTAAAGTGTTAGAGGTTTCAGACTTAAGTTTAAGCATATAAACCCAAGTGCACCTGCTGAAGTCATCAACAATGGTGAGAAAGTACTTTGATCCATCATAAGCAGTTTCATTACATGGTCCCCACAAATCACAATGAATTAATTCAAAACAATGCTTAGATATATGTTGACTAGTATTGAAAGGCTGCTTATGCAACTTAGCCAAAGGGCAGATAGAACATGGTTTGTTGGCATTTGGATGTTTGGATGTGTGATCAAGGTTTAATAGAGTTATTCTAGAGTCTGAGGGATGTCCTAATCTATAGTGCCATAGGTTGAATTCTTCAGAATTGGTGGTGACAGATGCTGAGACAGAAGCTTTCTTAATAAAGATGGGTAAATGGTCTATCAATGCTGTAGGAGAGACTTCTTCTTGCAACAAGTGGTATAGCCCCTGCCTCACTTTAGCCACTCCAATCGTCTTCCAAGTTAAAAGGTCCTGTACAAAACAAGATTTGGGAGAGAAAATGAGACAACAATTCAATGTTTGTGCCAATTTCTTGGCTGATATAAGATTAAAAGAGAAGGATGGAACACATAAAACTTCATCTAGAATTATTGAGTCTGTCATTTTAACAGTTCCTATATGAGTAACAGGGACTATATTCTCATTTGGAAGAACAACAGAGTGAGTGACTTTTCCTTTGATGGTAGTGAAAAGGGATGGAGAGCAGATCATGTGATCTGTGGCTCCAGTATCCAAAATCCATGGAGTATTAGAAGCCTTTTGAGGCTTGGTGATGAAGGTAGATGAACAGAAAGAAATACCAGAGATCTTTGGCATTTCAGATTCATTTGAGGGAGATGAAGTGAGAGTTTGCACTTGGTTGGCTGATGATATGTGAGACTGGGTGCCCTGGAACTTGAGTAATGCCATGAGTTGATTATACTGCCCCTGAGTTAGAGATACTCGGCTGCTGTCACTTCCTTGTTCCTGTCCAGTAGCTAGAAGAGTTGTAACCTGATTTGCAGAAGATGCAACACCTCTTTGCCTTCCATAAAATTTATGGCCAGGTGGATATCCATGGATCTTAAAACATTTGTCTACTGAGTGACCAGGTATTTGACAATGTGAGCAAAATGGCTTTTCAGGATTAGCCTTAAAACATCTATCAATCGAATGTCCTGGTATTTTGCAAAAGTTACAGAAGTTCCTCTTCTGAGTTCCTGTGTTATGTCTACCTCCATCTCTGGGAGTAAACCTTCCCATTAGAGCCATAGACTCGATGTTAGGGGTCTCAGTAGATATCTGTCTTCTCTTTTCTTCTTGCTGAATAATTGAGTATACTTCATTCAGATTTGGGAAAGGCTTGATCAAAAGTATTTGAGCCTTGATTCCCTTGAAAGAATCATTTAAACCCATAAGAAATTTCATCACCCAATCCATCTGTTGGTTGAGTACAACAGGTTTTAACCCTCCACAGGTGCAATTAGGGATGAATTCATAATTCATCAGTTCATCAAGGAGAGTTTTCAATTTTGAGAAATATACACTTACACTGTCTTCATTTTGCATTAAGGCTGTAATTCCTTGCTTTACTTCATAAATTCTGGGAGCATTCTGTTGTGCTAGACGCTGCTCCAATTCAAGCCATAGTTGATGTGCTGTTTCTGCATAGAGGGTGCTAGCCTTGATGTCAACAGACATAGTGTTTTGCAGCCATGTGATAACGATGTCATTACATCGCAGCCAATGGTCCATCAAGGAGCTGTTTGGATCAACTGGTTCACAAATGCTTCCATCAATGAACCCCAACTTATTTTTGATTCGAAGGGCCCTCTTCATTGATCTAGCCCAGGAGTGATAATTAC
This sequence comes from Fraxinus excelsior, assembly GCA_019097785.1. Taxonomy (NCBI): domain Eukaryota; kingdom Viridiplantae; phylum Streptophyta; class Magnoliopsida; order Lamiales; family Oleaceae; genus Fraxinus; species Fraxinus excelsior. Next base: position 1,827,164 of record CM032634.1, on the reverse strand, counting down.
TTGAATCCAACATCTGAGTCACAAGTAGAGCACCAGAGTTTTCATTGGCCCCAATGAAGAATGGGCTGTTTGGCTGAGATGGATCAACATGTTCTGCTGATATGTTCAGAGTTTGATTTTGATAATTTTCGTTCTGGGATTGGTCTTGATTATCATCGATATTTGAAGGTTCAATTTGTGCCATTATGGCTCTGATACCATATAAGAAAAATAAATGTAGCAACTAAAATCAACTTCAGGGAAATGAAGCTGGAGAGGAAAAATGAATGAGATCAGAATTGATTTGCAAATGCAAGAAAGTGATTCTATTAATTATCTGTAATTTCCTCTCTCTTACAATGGAGTATACTAGCCACTATATATAACAAGAAAGGAATATTTACAACAATATTTACAACAAATTTAAAACCACATAACAGAAAAGCATGTGCTACTTTCTCCAGCTCATCTTCTTCTGGATTCTTCTAATGGCATTGCTGAGTAGATGATCCTGCTGCCATGGCTTGCTGCGTGGGCTGGTTTTGCTTCCCATATTTTGACAGCCCCCCACAAGATGGAGAGTAGATGTCTTCTACTCCCATCTTGAGCATGTGGGAACGCACGTCAACAAACTTCATCACCAAGCAAGCAACCAACAAATAAACTTTGAAGATTAATGAACTACGAGTAAATGTGTCAAATCAACCTTTTTTCTTTACTTCCACCGCTACTACTTTATATTTCAATTGTATATTATTTGGCTCCAGCTGTAGAATTCACCCTACGTCCAATTAAAAGCTTTTTGGTTTCCAAAGCAGTAGTCCTTTCGATCATGTTCGGTTGTACAAGTTATCCGATTAAGTGGGCTCCACCTGTACATTCCTAAAGGAGATAACATGTATTAAACTCAGACAAGAGGGGAATGCTTGGAAAACTAACATATTGACGCATGTCACAATATTGGCTATAATCATAAGAGTTTCATGAGATCAAGAATCTGAATAGTCACGCTCATACTAGAGTTCAATGGTATATATTAATCGATTTTGTTAGTGATACATCAGTGTGTACTTCGGAGTGTACACCCCCCTCACATGAAGGTAGAATCCGTTTGAATAAAAAAATATTATATTCAAGTGGGTCCCAATCCCATGTGAGGGAGGTGTACACCCTTATGTATACAAATCTTGATGTACAAGTATAATTTTTCTATATTAATTTGGTCCATGATTTGTGATACACATGATTATCCTTTAATCAAATGGCGTCAAATATAAACTAGTCGTTACAAACTACAGTTGTTTTTCCCTTCAACAAAAAAAAAAAAAAAAAAAGCTTCTTCCAATATATATAAAATACGTTTTGACCATCAATTTCTCATTTACTCGAATATTTCAAGTAAATATTCGATTTTAATATTCTCAGGAAGGAAAATACAAAGCCTACTTTAATCTTTCAAAAAGGGAAAATAGATCCCATTCAAAATTATTCCAAAACACCATCGAATTCGGCACCATTTTCCAAATTTGGCAATAATATTATAATAACAGAAAGTGGCACCTAGACTAGACTAAGCGGTTCCAAATTTGCAGCACTTTAACTACTTATAATAATATAATTATTATTTATATTAGAATAACGGAAAGTGACAGTCTCGAATTCTGAGTCCATTGCGAGGTTTCCATTCGGTACCTACCATCCGAAGTAAAATGAAAAAGCAAATTAGTTTTGGGTTTTGGAATCCACACATATTCTTTCTTGTTAAATATAAATTTCACTACAACTTCGATTGCAAGAAAGATTTAACGAACAATATCACCGATTAACGTTAACCAATTGAACAATTTTTACACATACCCTACTTTTTGTTTAAAGAAATTGAAAAGAATCTTCTTACATGATGTACACTTTGGTTTACACTTTGTTGGGTGACTCTATTCAATTGGACAATTTAAATTTTAAATAGTTTTTTTTCATCCAATGCATCATTGACAACAATGCAAGCGTCAACCAAAGTGTATAAGTTATGCCCACGTTTGGCTCCCATTAAATTATAATTTATTTGTCTTTATTTTATTATCAACTACACATTCTCCAATAAGATAATATTATACATAAATTCATTTCTTTTTTTTTTTAACCACGCATTCTCCAAAAAAATTACAATTTTTCTCATTTTAATGTTCAATAATGGGGTCAAACGGGCATCCAGTGCACAAATGGCAAAGTTGAATTGAAAATGCCTTCTTTTTCGCTTTTTGGATTTTGGCAAATATCTTATTTTTTATTTTTTGAAGAATGCCAAGTTCATTCTTATTTAAGCTAATTCTTGAAAGGTAATATGCCGTGTTACTTTTATATTTAGCCCATGTTTGGTATAAACTAAAATCTGATTTCAATCTCAAATTAAAGTCAACAATTAATTTTAACCACACATTTCAACAACTTTTATCAGAATCTACTAAAACTCTGATTTTAATCTACAATAAATAGAGGCTTAATATCAAAATTTTACATTTTACATTTTTACCCATGTTAGATTATTTGGTAACTGTCTAGCTAGCTTTCTATTGAAAATTTGCAATTTACACGACATGTACTGTTATTATTAAAAATTATTGGTTTATAGGTTGGTTACATCTTGTGCTACCTACATATGTTGTATTAAAAATCAACGTTTTACATGAACATGATATGTTAACATATGATGTGCTCGATCAAGTTATGGATGAGGTAGGTTCTATGCCGACCCTCAAGTTCTTCAACTGGCGACCCTAGACTCTAACGTCAGACACACTAACCCATCTCTCTAGCAGAAGGATCCTCACCCCCACCGGAGCCGAACCTTAGCTGAGGTTCAAGAGGCCACCGCTTCATGCCTAGCTCCTTAGGGGCCCAAAAAATCTTCTCTGATTTGTCATCTACTATCTATAGAAATTTAGTTAAGGTCTTTGTACTTATCATTTATCAACAACGAAACAATTGACAGCTGCATTAGTATTATTAATAACCACATTGCATTCATTTATTTTGTAATTTTCCCAACAAAATTGCAATAAGTAGTCAATAAAATGGTATTACTTCAAAGAGGAAACAAGCTCATCAATTTCTCCAAATGTGGACGTGTAATCAGGGGCGGATTCAGAATATCAAGTCAGCCAAAGCGGTTGTTGATGGCCGTAATAATAAGTTTGTTTATTAATATTACATTAAATAATGTTAAAAAAGTTTCAATCAGTATATAAATGTACTAAATATTTTTCAATCATACATGCACAATCAAGTTTTAAATTTTTTTACGAATTCAAACGAAACAGTTTATACGTAAAACATGATTAAATGGTAAAGACAAGCTCCGAGTTTATGCGAACGTTATGCAAACTAAAACTATTTTTCACCTCAAAAGATAAAGTACTTATCGAACTTTTAAAAGAATAAAGAACAACACTTAGATTGTCCAAATTTGAATTTTATGAAATAAATAATAAAACATTACAATAAAAATATATATCATAGAGTAATAATTTGAATCGATAATTTTTTTAAAGAAATTATTTCAAAAACAAAAACTAATAATACATAATTGTTTAGTTATTATTTATTGTAATGAAAATGACAAATTAAACAAAACGTAGAAAAGCAAAGAATTGAACCCCAAAATGAGTTACCCTTCTTTTTGATGAACATTGGTACATTTATTAATTAATATTCAGTTATTATTTATCATATTTAAAAATTAAAAGAGAGAATGAAGTTAAAGGCAATCGAACCCAAGTATCTCATATGGAAAGACTGCTCTCTTCCAATTGATATACACAACATTTCAATAATAATTATACAATAATATATATATATATATCTTATTTAATTTCTTTTCCTGGCCGATCCAACACAGGCGGCCACCCCGGCTCGCCAGATGATAGATCCGCCCCTAAGTGTAACGTTTTGTGGGCGTGAATTAAGGATAGTTTGCACAATCAAATACATAATTAAGGGTGAGAATGCTAAAAATAAATAGGTAGGGGACTTTTTTCACAATAATAGTAAAAAGTATGGACATTATGTGATAATAACTATTTTAATAATTTATTTGGAATTCGTTTGTATTTTAAAAAAAAATGGGACTATGATTGAAATTAATTCTTTCTTTTCTTTTTGTTTTATTTAAATAGAATGATATATTTGTTATTTCACAACTTTTAATCGAGAAAATGGATGAAAATGACCTTTTGCACAATGAAATGTGTAAATAAGGGTAAAAATGTAAAAAATGAAAAGTAATAACGTTTTTCACGATAATAATAAAAGATAAGGAAATGGTGTGTTAATTATCTAAAATATAAGATGCCTTCGATCAAAAAGGGTCCTTAAATCTGTTTCTTAGGTAGAAATTGACAGAGAAATTTGTACTTTGCTTTTTCGTGGATCTGATTGTGAAACTTTTGGCATTTTCCGGGCTGCAAGAGACAGCTTTAGAATCTTTTGGAGTGGCTATTTAATTCGCTTTTAAAAAAGAAAAAGGCTTGGTGCTTCACCCTCCACGTTCTTCTCGCATAGGATGTGTTGATTTAAAAAATTAACGTGTATCCTCTTCATGCTGCTTGTCATATACTTTGTTAATTCTTCAACAAAATTATCATCGCTAGATATCTTTTTCGTAACACACCGATATCACTTGTAGGTTATAACTTATATCCAATAAATTCAATCTCTTTCCAATACCGTGTTCTATGTATCCAAAAACATTACTCATATAGTGAAAGTCTCGAGACATGAGAATCAACTGCATGCGAATTTATTTTACCTATCACGAGAAAATAAACTTTTATTCCTATTATTATTAGGATAATGTCATTTGTACGTCATTTTCTCTACATCATGCTCGACATTATCATTGTTGTCAAGAAATGATTGGTTGGATAGCATTACTCGTGTTGAATTGAAAAATATAATTGACAATCTCAAAATTTGAAGAGTAATTGAAAGCATGCACGTAGATTTCCGTGGAACGACAGTGGTTTAAATCCATTTACGATTTTGACAGATTTGCTTGTTCGCATTAGTTTTGAATCGAGTACTATTTTTGACGAGTAAATATAAGATTTCAATACATGAATCTCCTTTAATCTTTCAAAAAGATAAAATAGATCCCATTCAAAAATATTCCAAAACACCATCGAATTTGGGACGCACCATTTTCTGACAATTCATAGAATAACAGAAAGTGGTCAGGTTGAGCCACCTAGACTAAGTGGTTCCAAATTTGCAGCACTATAATATAATATAATTGCTTGCAGTCTCGAATTCTGAGTACATTGCGTGGTTTCCATAGCCATTCGGTAAAGGGCAATGAAAAAGCAAATTGGTTTTGGGTTTTGGAATCCAACACATATTCTTTCTTAATAAAAAATTAAATATAAATTTCACCACAACTTGCAAACTTCGATTGCAAGAAAGATTTAACGAACCAATTGAACCTAGGGCAGGGCGGCCCATAAACAATTTTTTTACACATACCCTACTTTTGTTTAAAGAACTTGAAAAAAAAAAACCGGTTACATTTACACTTTATAGTACACTTTAATTTACAAATGGCAAAGTTGAATTGAAAATGCTTTCTTTTTCACTTTCTGGATTTTAGCAAATACCTAAAGAGTTTTTTTGAAAAATTCCATGTTAATTCTTATCTAAGCTAATTCTCGAAAGGTATATTTAGCCCATGTTTGGTATAAATTAAAATCTGATTTTAATCTCAAATCAAAGTCAACAATTAACTTTAACTACACATTTCTTCAACTTTTATCAAAATCTAATAAAAATCTGATTTTATAATCAACAATAAATAGAGGCTAAATATCAAAATTTTAATTTTACACTTTTACCCATATGTACTGTTATTATTAAAAATTATTGTTTTATAGGTTGGTTACATCTTGTGCTACCTACATATGTTGTATTAAAAATCAACGTTTTACATGAACATGATGTGTTAACATATGAAGTGCTCGATCGAGTTATGGATTAGGTTGGTTCTATGCCAACTCTTAAGTTCTTCAACAGGCGACCCTAGACTCTAAGGTCAGACACACTAACCCATCTCTCTAGCACAATCAAATATATAATTAAGGATGAAAACGTTAAAAAATAAAAATGTATAAATTTTTTTCACAATAATGAAAAGTAGAGACATTGTGTGATAATAATCCTTTTACTAATTTATTTGGAATTCGTTTGTATTTTTTCAAAAAGGGGAATATGATTACAATTAGTTCTTTAATTTCTTTTTTTTTTTAAATAGAATGATATATTCGTTATTTCATAGTTTTTAATCAAGAAAATGGATGAAAATGACCTTTTGCGCAATAACAGGTGTAAATAAGTGTAAAAAATGAAAGGTAATAACGTTTTTCACAATAATAATAAAAGGTAAAGACGTAACGTGGTAATTGGGTCAAAAAGCATCCTCAATCCGTTTCATATATAGAAATTGACAGAGAATTTTGTACTTCGCTTTTTCGTGGATCTGATTGTGAAACTTTGGCATTTTCCGGGCTGCAAGAAACCGCGTTAGAATCTTTTGGAGCCGTTATTTAATTCACTTGATAAAAGAAATAAATAAATAGATTGGTGTTTCACCCTCCATGTTCTTCTCCCATACGAGGTGTTGATTTAAAAAATGAATGTGTATCCTCTTCATGCTGTTTGTTAATTCTTCAATAAAATTATCGGATATCTTCTTCGTATCGCACCAATATCACTTGTAGGTTATAACTCGTATCCAAAAACATTATCCTTATGGTGAAAGTCTCAAGACATGAGAATAAAACAAACGTCCTCCCTATGTAATGTTCCGAAAAATTTCATAGAATAAAACTTATTTGTTCTATATGATAGTTATTTATATTTTAAAAGTTGAGGGACTAAATTGAAATAGTTTAAATTTCAATTTTAATTGAGTCAATTACTTAAATATTGATAGAGTAATGATAAGTATATCAATATTGGGCTCGTTGGATAGCCCGTATTTAATCACGTATATTAGGCTTGAAAGAAAGTTAATTCGGTTAAACGAAATCTAAGTTATTGCACATTAAAGAAGTTATTAATTGGTTTTCTTTTCATAAAAGTTAAAAATAAAAATAAAAAAATTATTATTAACCCAGCACGTGTCTTCTAGTTGAAATAGAAAATAAAATTTTTGACAATGATTGACCTTTGGATGTGATTGCAGGCAGCATATAATTGAAAGACAGCCAATTGAATTGAGCAAATTACAAGGAAATAAACGCATAGCTTTATTTACACGATTTTCTATCCCAATTATACCATTACTCATTTACTTTTTTCAACTATATATACTTGACAAAAACCCCATAATTAACCACAAATATAATATTCATACACATACACAATAGTAGGCAAAAACAAAGACCCGAAACGTGATTCTCGAATTTCACCGTTCAACATTCATTGATAAGGTATGATACTTATGGGCAAGTGATTCTTGTCCTTACAATATTATAATTATTTTTACATGATTTATTTCATGAAATGCTAATTGACCTGCGAATCCCAATGAAATGAAATGTGAGACTTCCTTTGGGTTTTCTCAAATGCTTGCACGAGAAATGTGTTAGAGCATTCGATTGATCACCGACTGCTATTGATGAAATGATGGTATGAAATGTTATAAATTCATGTTTAAAGAATTATTGTATTGTTTTGTACGCACGTATCCTACTGAGTCAAATTACTCATTCCTTCAAAATTTCAACATTTCAAATTAGATCGGTCAACTTGGATGGTGGCGAGCAGTGTGCGGGTTGCCAAGTAAAATTAATTGAGAGAATATTTACCAATAAACTTCGTTAGATATTTTTGTGTTTATTTATTTCTATCGATGTTCTGTATTTCGTGACTAATTTTATTTAAATTCGGTGTACCAAGATTTGAATAAATTAAATGTTTAAATTTTCAATTAAATATTTTCGCGTTATGAAATGATATTGGTAACACATCTAATTTAAGTCAATAAAAATTGGGACGTTACACCCTAATACTAAACACTGAAATTATAATTCGCACCCGATCGAACATCTTCCTCTCTTAATAGGCTATGAACTAGATCATAATCATTCTCACAAGTTCATAAGATGTGATACTAGTATGACATGTGCACTTTACATGAAGTTGTTTTGTTGGTCTACCACGCGTGGAAATTAGAGGGAAAGACATTCCAGTCGTGCACAGAATCTTGGTGTGGGATCCAAGGGATTTCTATCACTTCTGCACAGAAATAGAGGAAACAACCATTGGGCAATGGCGTTTGACATTGTACGCACATCACATGTAGCTGTCCCTATTTGTTTTCTTGCTCTTAGCTTTATGGTTAAGTATTATTTACAGAGAAAGGAAAATGAGGATTTGGATTTATTTACTGAGGAATTTAAATTATGTTTCCTAGTGGCTCGAGCAGTGTTTTAATTAAATTTTAAATGTTGATATCTCATGATCAATTATCTGGAAAAAAGTGGACAAAAATGAAACAAGAACATAAAGTCATAAAAGTTCGATAAAAATGTGCCTTTATACATGTCTTTTAGCTCTGCGCAAGAATGCTCTTTCACAATGTTTTACAAATTCAAACTTGTCGTATTTGGTATGCATATGATTAACAATCACATTGGTTCGATAATGAAGCGATAAGAGTTTTACATAAAGATGGGTTTAGGCAGAAAGTGATTCAACCTATGCCTATGTGAGCTATGGAAAATATATATACAGCATTAACATACTGAACATTACGAGGAATTTCTACAAATGTAACATAGACATACACATCACCCACGTTGTTGGTTTGGTACATGAAGCAAATATTATAATTTATTTACAATGTAGTATTGTACAAAAAGCTAGGTAGCTAACTAGATGTTTTCTATATCCGGTATTCTAACTATCCGAGCAGAACCCAAAGTTACTGCCCAAGACCAAGAAAATGTCCACGAAATCTCAAAATTAGGACGGCAACCTATTTTCCACCTCGATCCTTCATTTACTTATATAATGTTTATTTTTCTTAAATACCATTCAAAAATAAAATGATAATAATAATGTTGGGACAACACCATATCCCCTGTCCCCTCCGGATTTCCCCAACGAGGTGGGATCAGGACAATTCACTATACTTATCCCCAGATGGGAGAGGGCTTGAAGGAGGCTGAAACTTGAGGTGACCACCAACAAGACTTTAGCCCTCTGGCTCTGCATCCCCCTACCAAAATAAAAAAATAAATAGAGAGAACAGAAAAAAGAGAGGAGAAAGCTATCGTTGCCAATAGAACTAGTAGTCTCCTCCCATCCATAACAAGGCAAGAGGCAGCACCGCGGAAAGAAAAAAGGCATGGGAGTCGAGGAAACGTAGTCCAACTCCCTGTTTACGAATAAACTTCAAATGCTCGGGTTAAACCCGAAAGACACAACAGTTGGGAGAAAGAAACTAGCAACCCACCCTACTCTAAACATTCATTTACAATTACCCCTCTCTTACATCTTCGAGAAGAGAATTACCTGGAGTTGAGGATTTGAAGAATCATCGAATAGAAAGCTGTTGAACACTCGTCCTAGTTACACGAACTGGGAAGGGTAGCAATCGAAATGAACAGCAAAAAAGGCACTTCAGATTAACATATGGCTTCTTCACCCATCACCCATTGATAAAAACAAGGCTTACCATGTGTGCTGACTCAGATCTGTCTGCTTAACCATTCTCCAATGCATTGCTTTTCATATTAAATATTATTGAAAAATTAAAGAAAACTATTACGTATGAGCATCTATTCTAATGGACAAAAGCATAAAGACAAGAGATATGAACTCAAAAACAAAATTAAAACCGACTAGCAGATTTAGGACTCAGATGCATGAAAGGAAAGGAAACGCGTTTATTTATAACGAAGATCAGTACAGTAAACAAGTACCAATCAACAACGTACAGGACTCGATCCAAAGGTAAATTTCAATAAACACTGAACATAGACACATGACCCACACTCTTATACTGAACCAGCATATACATATAAACTTCATACTAACACAAACACATGAGCCACACTCTAATGGTCATCACTTATCTTTGCCTTGTCCACGTGATTCTTGATAGGCGCAACAGCAGAATCGATCGCTTTCTTCCCGGCCTCAGCAATTTTCTTGCCCACCATGGTCAAAACAAGTTCCCTTTGTTTAGGAAAAACACTTCCGATCTTGACGAATCTTGTTGCAGGGATGCTGCTTTCTTCTTCGTTGGGATTCATCTCTCCTGATTTTAATTTTTGCTTAAATTTCTCTCTCAATATTCTTATATATGCTTGTGTTGTGTCTCTGAAGGGAGATATGAGATGGAGATGGTATTTATAAACGACCACTGCTTCTACACTCTTCTTACCCCCACCCTCACCAGGTTTTCATGTAATTTTGCTCTAAAACATACGTGCCGATCGCAGGCTTGAAATGGAGTCCTCTGGGGACTGGGTGTGTGTATGAGTTACGTGGGTGTATTATCTTACTGTAGTCTCCCGCATATGCCTAGTGTGTTTGGAGATTACATGCATAAATATTTAATAATGCTATTTATCTTCACTGAATTGTCACTAATTTATGTTATACAGTAGCGACTTATCGTCAAGTTGTTTAATAAATAAAATGCATCACACCTTCGTTGAACAACATAGCAGTAGCATCAATATAGATGAAATGTTCGAACGGAAGTCTTTTAATAAAACCTTAGCATTAATATTTAGATAGATAATATATAAAATTAACAAGTTACCGAGTACTTAAAAAATCACGTTTTAATATTTAATGAGTGCATCCAAGAGTTGTCTGAACCTAGAATATCTTAACAAAATTAAATCAATCAATCAATTAAACTAAATTCAAAATAATTTCTGCTGAATAATTAAATTAAAAAAATATATTTTTTTTCTGTTTGGCCAAAAATCCAGTGGTACTTTTATTCTAAATAAAGAAAAACATAATTAATTGAAATTGAGTCGATAAAGTAAAAGGCAGAAATAGCCTTGATCGACGAAGTTCTAGAAATAATTTCCGTGAAACGTACAATGAAGAATAACGACAACACAAGTAGACGTGTACATGTGAACCTGTAATAGAATCTATAGAAACCGGACAAATACGGTCAAAGTGGGTGTTTTCAACTACTTTTTCTTCTTTATTCAGGTAGACATGTACTTGTTGACACACTAAAATGCAGCCCAAAATCAAAGGGAAGTCCAATTGAGAAATCCAAGATAAAGACCCAATGGAGAGAAATCCAAGATAAAGACCCAATGGAAGTCAACTAAAAGGCCCAAAAAGAAAAGCCCAAACTGGGAGCCTGTGGAAAAGCTTGAAGATTGGAAGCCCAAGAGTAGAGGAATACTATCGCCCAAAACTATAGGACGCCCAGGAGCTGAACGAATGTAGTACTGGACAATCGCCCAGGAAGACAGCCTCATTGTCGCCCAGAACCCCAAGTCGCCCAGGATCAGACAAGTCTAAAGGATATGGTCTGGAAGCGGTTGGCAAGTGAACCCGGCACGATCCCACGATCCAGGAAGCAGCAAGGGTAGTGGCAACGGTTACTAAGCAACTACTCCACAAACAAGCGGTTACTCACTAAAAGAGTGGACGGTTGCGAAGGATATGGAACAAGTCTGAGCAGTTTCGATAACCAAAGGATGCTCAAGAAGTATAAAAGGAAGTAACGTCATAGAAGAAAGACCCCGAATCAAAAACTCTCTACAAGAGATCATGTAATTTTTATTCCTTAGTTTAAATTTAATCCTTTTTCAGTACTCGTGTGCTTGCGCCCCTTGGATGCGTTTTGTCTACTTCCCAATTGTAATCCTTCACTGGCATACGCACCTCTTTTTGGGACTTTGTCTCAAGAGGTCTGTTCCTTACACAATCGTCTGACCCCTCTCTCTCTCGTAATTGTTGACGGGTTGCAAAAACGCGCGAAAACAGTACTCTTACTATTTTATTAAGGCTGCAGCTTTTGGTCCCTAAAGAGTAAATCTATTCACCGCCCAATAAAAAAAACAAACGAACGTTAATTTAGATTAATGTCGTCGGCCTAAATTTTTGATGTAGAATTTTTTTTCTAAATTCTCTTACTGTTAGAAATTACTCGTCATCAAGCTTAGCAACATTTTTTAAGGGCAAGAGTCGGCGACGGACTAATTGCTAATATGACGTCATTCCATAAATTGAGCAAATTGTTAATAAAATTTTCTCAAAAATCACTATCCTTAGGCGTGATTGCCTTTGGGTGTTCGATACTTTTTTTGGCAGTGTGGGATTTGGATATGTTGGGTTGTTAATGTTGCATGCACCTAATTTAAACATGTTGTCCCCCGAATCTGATTAAGCGGGCTCCACCTGAATAAAGACTTGAATAATTAATGAATAGTATGATCAAGGAAGGATAAAATTAAAGCATGCGAATTTATTTTACCTATCATGAGAAAATAAACGTTATTCCTACTACTATTATTATTATTAGGATAATGTCATTTGCAGGGGCGTTAAAGTTAAGGGACATAATCGAACTTGTAAAGAAGTTAAGAGAAAATTTTACAATAAAAAAATTTACGTCCAAAAAAATCATACTCCATATAATTTTGCATCCGAAAATTCATATAAAATATGACTTTTTAGGATGTAAGATTTTGAAAATTTTGATGTCATATTTCATATTTCAAAAATTGATAATGCTATTTTTTTTTTTCACTGAATTGTCACTGATATATGTTATATGATAGTGGCGCCATTGTCAAATTGTTTAATAAATAAAAATGTATCACACTTTTATTGTACCATAAAGTAGTAGCATCAATATAGATGAAATATCAACACCAGTCTTTTAATTCATAATAATGCTCAACAATTATTCAAACATGACATCTTAAGTTTAAGAAATTAATTTAGATAGTATTTGATGTCAATTAAAATCATATTTTTTAATAGATTGTAAAAGAAGTTTTTGAAAAGTTGTGGTACCCATGAAAGATGTTGTTAATATTGATTGTTTGACTTTGACTTAAATTAAAATCGAAATTTAATCTGAACCAAACATGGGCTTAACATCATTTTTCACAGTCCTCTCACATAGGGGGTGGGACTGTGAAACTAAATGTACTGTGTGCATTTAGCATTTTTGTCAGATTAAAAGCTTTTTGGTTTCCAAAGCTGTAGTCCTTTTAGAATGAATAACTTGTAGGATTTGATCATGTTCGGTTGAACAAGTTATCCGATTAAGTGGGCTCCACCTGTACATTCCTAACGGAGATAACATGCGATCAAGGAAGGATAAACTAAAGCACCTATCACAAGAAAAGAAAAACTCAGACAAGGGAATGCTTGGAATAGAGAAATGAGTTTAGTTTTCTTTCGTGTCTGGAACAGTTTCATGAGATGAAGAATCTGATTGGTCGAGCTCGTACTCGAGTTCAATGGTATGAAATGTTAATTTTATCCATGATGTGTACCCCCTGCTTGAGCATGTAGAGGACATTTATGATACACGTGATTATCCTTTAATCAAATATAAACTAGTCGTTTCAAAATACAATTGTTTTTCAGGCAACATAAAAAACTTCTTCCAATACATTTTGACCATCAATTTCTTATTTACCCGAGTATTGTTTTTGACAAGTAAATATATAATTTCAACATTCTCACGAAGGAAAACACGAATCTACTTTAATCTTTCAAAAAGAAAAAAACAGATCCCATTCAAAAATATTCCAGAACACCATCGAATTCGGCACCATTTTCTAACAATTCCATCTAGCCTCAATAATATTAGAATAACTCAATAACAGAAAGTGGTCAGGGTGAGCCACCTAGAATTTGCAGCCCTTTTACTATTTATAATATAATTATTTACGGGGCACAAACATGGGAGCCAAGTGGCAGCTCCCTATTGGCTAATAGGGGGCCACTTGGCTCCCGATCTGTGCCTCGCTGATTGAGCCGGGACACAAAGCACGATTCTTTACAGTCTCGAAATCTGAGTCCGTTGCGCGGTAGCTATTCCCATAACTATTCGGAAGGAAAAAGCAAATTGGTTTTGGGTTTTGAAATCCGTGTGCCAACCCATATTTCTTATTAAAAAATTAAATATAAATCTCACTACAACTTGCAAACTTCGATTGCAAGAAAACGAACAATATCACCAATACTCTTAATTTTAATTAATCATTTTGAAGGTTCAATTAACGTTAACCAATTGAACCTAGGGCACGGCGGCCCATAAACAATTTTTACACATACCCTAATTTTGTTTAAAGAAATTGAAAAGAACTCTGTTACATTTACATTTTGGTGAACACTTTAGTTTACACTTTGGTACGTGACATTACTCAATTGGACAGTTTAAATTTTAAATAATTCTTTTCATCCAATGCATTGTTGACAACAATACTTTTTTTTTTTTTTTTTTTAGGAATCTCCGAGATTTTATTAATCTGCCCTCACTTGTGGCGGAGGAATACCGTGATTACATGAAAATAGTAATAGCAATAAATGAGGAAGTACAACTTCCCTTTTAAAGAATAAAGAAGAGTAAAGTACTATTTCCTAATATTCGGTAAACTCCAAGAGTCCGTCCTTAGAATTCCTCTAAGGCCAAGGGGGGCGTTGTCCCCTTCTTGGATGGTGAAAGAATTACCAGTAGCTCCTGTTTTTGCCAAGTAGTCTGCTGCCATATTTCCTTCCCTGTAGATATGTGTTATCTTGGCATGTGTAGCTTCAATCAAAGTGTATAAGTTCAGCCCACGTTTGACCCCATTAAATTATAATTCATTTTTCTCTATCTTCTTATCAATCACACATTCTCCAATAAAATAATATTACACATAAATTCAAAAAAAAAATCTTTCTTTTTTAACCACACATTCTTTACAAAATTACAATTTCACTCATTATAATGTTGAATAATGGGGTCAAACGGGTGCCTAGTGTACAAATGGCAAAGTAGAATTGAAAATGCCTTCTTTTTGTCTTTTTGGATTTTAGCAAATACCTAATGATTTTTTTTTTTTTAAATGCCATGTTAATTCTTATCTAAGCTAATTCTCGAAAGGTAGTATGTTGTGTTACTTTTATATTTAGCCCATGTTTGGTATAAATTCAAATATGATTAATCTCAAGTCAAAGTCAACAATTAATTTTAATCACATATTTCATCAACTTTTATCAAAATCTAATAAAAATCTGATTTTAATATACAATAAATAGAGGCTTAATATCAAAATTTTAATTTTAATTTTATATTTTTACCCATGTTAGATTATTTGTTAACTGTCTTGCTAGCTTTCTATTGAAAATTTGCAATTTACACGACATGTTATGTTACCATATGTACTGTTATTATTAAAATTTATTGTTTTATAGGTTGGTTACATCTTGTGCTACCTGCACATGTTGTATTAAAAATCAACGTTTTACATGAACATGATATGTTAACATATGATGTGCTCGATCAAGTTATGGATGAGGTAGGTTCTATGCCGACCCTCAAGTTCTTCAACTGGCGACCCTAGACTCTAACGTCAGACACACTAACCCATCTCTCTAGCAGAAGGATCCTCATCACCACCGGAGTGAGGTTTAAGAGGCCGCATCAGGCCTAGCTCCTTAGGGGCCCAAAAAATCTTCTCTAATTTGTCATCTACTATCTATAGAAAGTTGGTTTCTAGGCTGTATTAGGCTAATGAAAAAAGATTTCATTTTTTTCCATAATTTTATTGGAAGCAGTTTTTATTATGTTTTAATGAAAATTGTTGCAGTGGATCATAAATTAGGATTTTGAAATTAATATAATGTTTATAATTGATGTCTTATTAGTGGGTAATGGGTTTTGCTTTGTCAATGTTTTGAGAAAAAATCATATATTTTAATGTTTCTTTCTTAAGCTATTTTGAACCCATATTTACACTCAAGTTTCAGTTATTGTTTGTTGTTGAGTCAAATATCAATATACATGACTCCTAAATATGCATCTGGAAGAGAGAGAGAGAGAGAGAGAGTATAGGCTTTAATTCGAAATAAATATGGATAAGTATTTGGATTTTTGTTTAGTTTGGAAAGGTTAAAGACAAGGGCGGAGCTAGGATTTAATGGTACAGGGGGAGAGAAATTTTCAACAGTAGGCTACTGGACTTGAACGGTAGAAAAACAAGTGCAAATTACCCAATTTCCTATCTTTCAAGATTCAAATTCAAAAATCAGATTTCATGTTTCAATTTTCAAAAATCAAATTTTTTATATATAGATACAGATTTTTTATATTTAATTAAATATTAATAATAATATTATAAAAATTAATTATATATACCCCACCCCCATCCCTAAAATAATTTTCAAACCCTAAATTACTCCTGTCTCTCTCTCCGTCTCTCACTCCTCTCGGTGACTGCACAGATGCTCCGGCTCCAGCTCCGGCATCGGTGCCTTGGGGAATTAGCTGTATAAATTTCCCCAACCCAGCACGTGTCTTCTAGTTGAAATAGAAAATAAAATTTTTGACAATGATTGACCTTTGAATGTGATTGCAGGCACGCATATAATTGAAAGACAGCCAATTGAATTGAGCAGATTACAAGGAAATAAATGCATAGCTTTATTTACACGATTTTCTATCCCAATTATACCATAACTCATTTACTTTTTTCAACTATATATACTAGACAAAGACCCCATAATTAAGCACAAATATAATATTCATACACATACACAATAGTAGGCAAAAATAAAGACCCGAAACGTGATTCTCGAATTTCGCCGTTCAACATTCATTGATAAGGTAGGATACTTATGTGCAAGTGATTCTTGTCCTTACAATATTATAATTATTTTTATATGATTTATTTCATGAAGTGCTAATTGACCTGCATGTCCCAATGAAATGAAATGAAATGTGAGACCTTCCTTTGGGTTTTCTCAAATGCTTGCACGAGAAATGTGTTAGAGCATTCGATTGATCACCGATTGCTCTTGATGAAATGATTGTATGAAATATTATAAATTCATGTTTATAGAATTATTGTATTATTTTGGACGCACGTATCCTACTAAGTCAAATTACTCATTCCTTCAAAATTTTAACATTTCAGGTTAGATCGATCAACTTGGATGGTGGTGAGCAGTGTGCGAGTTGCCAAGTAAAATTAATTGGGAGAATATTTACCAATAAACTTCGTTAGATATTTCTGTGTTTATTTATTTCTATCAATGTTCTGTATTTCGTGACTAATTTTATTTAAATTCGGTGTACCAAGATTTCAATAAATTAAATGTTTAAATTTTCGATTAAATATTTTCGTGTTATGAAATGATATTGGTAACACATCTAATTTAAGTCAATAAAATTGGGACGTTACACCCTAATACTAAACGCTGAAATTATAATTCGCACCCGATCGAGCATCTTCCTCTCTTAATAGGCTATGAACTATATCATAATAATCATTCTCACAAGTTGATAAGATGTGATACTAGTATGACATGTGCACTTTACATGAAGTTGTTTTGTTGGTCTACCACGCGTGGAAATTGGAGGGAAAGACATTCCAGTCGTGCACAGAATCTTGGTGTGGGATCCAAGGGATGTCTATCACTTCTGTACAGAAATAGAGGAAACAACCATTGGGCCATGGCGTTTGACATTGTACGCACATCACATGTAGCTGTCCCTATTTGTTTTCTTGCTCTTAGCTTTATGGTTAGGTATTATTTACAGAGAGAAAGGAAAATGAGAATTTGGATTTATTTACTGAGGAATTTAAATTATGTTTCCTAGTGGCTGGAGCAGTGTTTTTATTAAATTTAAATGTTGATATCTCATGATCAATTACCTGGAAAAAAGTGGACAAAAATGAAACAAGAACACAAAGTCATAAACGTTCGATAAAAATGTGTCTTTATACATGTTTTTTAGCTCTGCGCAAGAGTGCTCTTTCACAATGTTTTACAAATTCACACTTGTCGTATTTGGTATCCAGTATCCTAACTATCCGAGCAGTCCCCTGCAGAACCCAAAGTTACTGCCCAAGACCAAGAAAAAGTCCACGAAATCTCAAAACAAGGACGGCAACCTATTTTCCACCTCCATCCCTCATTTACTTATTTAATTTTTATTTTTCTTAAATACCATTCAAAAAAAAAATGTTGGGGCAACACCATATTCCCTGTACCGTCCGAATTCCCCAACAAGGTGGGATCAGGATATTTTACTGTACTTATCCCCATATGGGAGAGGGCTTAAAGGAGGCTGAAACTTGAGGTGACCACCAACAAGACTAGCCCTGTTAAACCCCAATTCTAATTAGTCAAAGTCAATGGTGGAATTGTCAGAGTCAATATCAATAAGGATTTAATTTGACTAAAATATTTTCTTGGGGTTAATTTTATTATTGGATATATGTGAGGGATTTAAACAGATTAGATTGGAAGTTGATAATTTACTTATTCACTATGGGAAGTATAAGGACTCAATGTGCAAAATCTCCACAATCTTTGACATTTCAACCCAATTATCTCATTTCTCTCACTCACTCACGCACAGTCACGGCACATACGGGCAGAAGAGAAGAAAGGAGAAAAAGGGGAAGAAAAGAAAGGAAAAAAGGGAAGAAAGGAAAGGAAAAAGGGGAAAAGAAAATGTAAGAATTGGTTTCTTCAAATTTTGGATTCGATTTATTCATTTATTTTCATGAGACCGAAATTAATTATGTTGATTTCTAGGGTTTATATGGTCCGAAAATTTCTAATGGGGGGAGAAGAGTTTGATTTCTAGCTCAAGTTTCGTGTTTGGTTAGCTTCCCTTTTGATTCAAGGTAAGTTATATCAATTTTGACAAAGCCTAGAAATTCTAAATTGGGTATTTTGGTATAAATTATTGGAGAAATGATTATGAGCCTGTTTGTTACGGCTTAAAATCTAATTAAAATTGAAAATATGGTCGTTATTGGGTCCTACCCGTCTAATAAAAGTCAACAATAACGGCTATATTTTCAATTTTAATCTCTACTAAACACCCTCTATGTTGGTATAATGCTCACTTGGAGGAATGTATTAATGGAACAAGGTGTCAAAGTTATGATGGAACTATGATTTCAAGTTTTCACTAAAGGGAAGATGGATATTTATTTTTATGGTTGTGATGGAAGTAATTTGATAAATGGCAAGCTAGTGATGGAACTAGAAAGTGTAATTAGTTTCATTGGATTAAATGATTTATGTTGGAGATTTAGTCATGTATTGAGGAAGTTTAGTTTAATCATTATTGCATTCGATATTAAAGGTCTTGGTTTGTCAGTGACTAAACTGGCTATTCATATCATATTTCAGGTGGTGATGAACAAATTGGAAACGTCTATCAGCCAATCTAACTTGTAGCTTGCACTCTGTGAGTGGAAAATCTTACTTTTTATAAATGAATAATTATTGAATTTATATCATATTATGAACTTAATTATTTCCTATATTCGATTTGACAGCATGATTTCGAGAATTTAATGGATTTTAAAGTTAATTCTTTTAAAGTTAAATCCAGTTCATTTAAATTATTCATCTGACATTTTATATTCATATTAGGTGATTCAACATATTAAAATTTATTTTAAAACCACCAGAAAGTACCCAGGTGATTTTACCCCAGTCTGCACTGATGTGAATATGTTTCCACAGTGTATGACCAGATTCAGTTATTTTACTCGCTCTGCACTGATGTGAATGTGTTTCCACAGTGTATGACCAGATTATCAGAGGTCTTTGGGACCCACTCTCGTACACATATAGATAAATCTTAACAAAATATAAATAAATCAATCAATAAAAAAAATCTTTTATTCTAAAATTCAAATATAATTAATTGAAATTGAGTCGATAAAGTAAAAGGCAGAAATAGCCTTTATCAGTATGGCAGAAGAAGTTTTGGAAATATATGCGTTAATTTCCGTGAAACGTACGCCATTAAACTCCATTGACATTTGCCAAACGACAAATAAACATTTTCCTTCTTCAGTATGAAGATTAACGACAACACAAGGAGACGTGTACATGTGAACCTGTAATAGAATCTATAGAAACCGGACAAATAGCAGTCAAAGTGGTGGTTTTCAACTACTTTTTCTTCTTTATATTGAGACTGCAGCTTTTGGTCACTATATAGTAAATCCATTCACCGCCCAATAAAAAAACAAACGAAAATTAATTTAGATTAATGTCGTCGGCCTAAATTTTTTATTTTTTATTTTCCCTAAATTCTCTTACTGTTAGAAATTACTCGTCATCAAGCTTAGCAACCTTTTTTAAGGGCAAGAGTCGACGACGGACTAATTGCTAATGTGACGTCAAATAAGTGCCTTCAGTTGAGTCCATAAATTGAGCAAATTGTTAATAAAAATTTCTCAGAATTCATTTTTAACTATATATATTGCACAAAATTCATTATCGAAAAATCACTATCCATGGCTTCTTCTCAGGCGTGATTGCCTTGGGGTGTTCGATACTTTTTTTTTCTTTTTCTTTTTTGTTGACGTAGGAACCCTTAGCCGCTACTCGTGAGTGCGCACTGAGTAAACTTCGCTCCATGTGCAGTAGCCCGCAAAGAGGTGTTCGATACTTTTGTACTACAAACTATAGACGTAAGTAAACTTGTGGGATTTGGATATGTTCGGTTGTTAATGTTGCATGCACCTAATTTAAACATGTTGTCCCCGGAATCTGATTAAGTGGGCTCCACCTGTACAGTCCTAACGGAGATAAAGACTTGAATAATGAATAGTATGATCAAGGAAGGATAAAATTAAAGCATGCGAATTTATTTTACCTATCACAAGAAAATGAACGTTATTCCTATTAATGAAATTGAATTGAAGCATTTTTGTTAGAAACATTTTTGTTAACGTGATAATGCAATAATGATCATACTCGTCTTGAATTGAAAAATGTAATTGACAGCCCTTTGCACATAGATTTCCATCAACAAATTAATCATTTTTCATTACGGAACAAAAAAAAAACAATGAGCATAAACAGAAAGAATGAAAATAAATAACAAAAAGAGTAATTCTTGTTAGTTATAATGTATTTAAGAACAAGTCAAGAAATTAACAATTATGGGGAAAAGAAATTTGAATTACCGACAATAAGGAATTGGCAAATCGAGGCATATGTAATACATAGTTTTAGATTCGTCCCTCATTGTAAGTGTTTAAGGTTTCATTTAGCATCTATCTCGTTGGATACAAGCAGAGAAATCAATAAAAATTGAGCACTATATTTTCTACTCCGATGAATTGAATTTGTACCTGAACTACAACTAGCACGTAATTTAGAACTGGTGATTAAACAAGTTATACAAGATTGTGAATGGAAATATTTCCATGTATATATTATTTTTGGACAATGTTTTGAGAAAAAAAAATCATATATTTTAATCTTTCTTTCTTAAATTAATTTGAACCCCTATTTACATTCAAATTTCAGTTACTGTTTGTTGTTGAGTCAAATATGAATATACAATGACTCCTAAATATGCGTTTGGAGCTCAAAAAAAAAAAAAAAAGAGCGAGGGGGAGTAGACCGTAGAGGCATTAATTCGAAGTCAACTTGGAATATGGATAAGTATTTGGATTTTTTTTTAATTTGGAGAAATTAAAGAGTACGCATGTTGACAAATTGTCTTGTGAGAATCTTGAACAATATTTGAAACATAATGGACATTCAAACATTATTGGTGATAACTTATGTTCAGAGTTGACGGTCTTGAAGTATTATTTACCTAGAGAAACAAAAAGAACAATTAATGTGCTATATTATTTGAAAAAAATGAATGTGTTTTTTAAATGTTTGCATTACTTAAAAGATTTTGCTAACCATACTATTTATAATTGCATCAGTAGAAAGAAGTTTTTCCAAATTGAAATTGATTAAGACTTATCTTTGATTAACTATGTCACAACAAAAATTGAATAGATTGGTCATATTATCCATTGGAAAAAAATGGTTGAACCATAAGGCCTCTAGTCTAGTTCGAGTTATAAGTTTATTGTCAAGGTTAAGTTAGGTGTTCAGGATGAACTACGAATATAGGCCCTGATTCATCTTGAACATTCCCCCATAGTGGATCCTTGGTTATCCAAACTCGTTTCCGAGAAAGATTGAAGAAGGAAGAAGAAATAAACTAGATGAGGTGAAAATAATGGGAGGTACATGAAAAAGACTCTGGTAGGCCACCTTTTCCACTAACTTATGAATCATGAGTTTCAGATCGGATCGCTAGAAATTAATGTCTAGTCTTTCCAAAAAAAAAAATTGATAATTTCTGGTGTCCGATTTGAAAATTCACGTCGTGTCACTTGCGGCTCCACTTTGAAGTGGTCAAAAGAGCTCATTTGTGAGAGAAATCAAACAGGTCAACACATAAGGTCGACCAAGGGAAGCCACCCATACAGGTCGGTCCGTGGGAGGCGTTATCCAATGACATCAACATTATACAACTAAAAAGGTATGCTTCAATGGCATCAACACCATTCATTACAGGGAATCAAAAGAGAGTGACGAACACTTAAGGTACATGATATGATCTAGGTAGAATGATGGCCAGTCATCATCAAACTCAGCCCAAAAAAACTCTTGTGGTGACACACATGTCAAGGTGGACACTAAATTTGAAAAGACTAAAACAACAAGCTCCAATCTTGTGGCCTATACAAAAGAGAAAAAAGGCCTAACAAAATGGGCCGGGCTGAGTCAATTCTCTATAATGTCATTAAGCAAATTTTCAACAATACCATAATCTTATATATTCGCATCCAAAATATTAGCAAGTGATATCGTTATTCTATTAAACACTTTTTAAGGTTGATCTAAAAGTAGGATGTCATTTTTTATTAGGGTTGTACTATACTCACGTAGGAAAGCACATAAGGGTGTCCATAATGGACAATCGGCGCTCCCCTATTAGAGAGAGTGCTGGCCCCACCGACACTCCGTCCAATAGGGGGGCACCGGGTGCCCATTATGGACACCTTTATGTTCCCCCTATATTCACTTAGCATTTTCCTTTTTATTATAACATCTTATAAGACGGTATTCATATTATTCAATTTACCACATGTGTATATATTCCAACATCAATATAAAAATAGAAGAAAAGAAACTACAACCTCAACAGCACTATAAAGATCAATACATAATAAATTTCCATAAATTACACAAACATACAAATTGTTATTATTCATGCAGTACATGAAAATTATATATATATATATATATATATATATCAAGAACTCTATTTATCAGGAGTTATCTTTCCCTTTTCATTGTGCTTCTTGGCAGCATCAACAGTAAACTTTTTCGCAGTTTCAACTAATTTCTTGCCCACCTTTGTTGAAACATGTTCCCTCATTTTGGGATGAACGCTTCCATTGTGGACTGATCCTGGTGCACTGCTGCTGCTTTCTCCACTCTTGGAACTCATTTCTTCTCTCGTTTTAATATTGTTTTGTATCTCTAATTCAATTTGTGGTGTCTCTTTGAAGGAAGATATGGAGTATTTATACAGGATGAGAGCTATGATTTTCTTCTAAACTCTTTTTTTCCTCCAAGATTCCCTGTAACTTTGCTGTAAATTCATTGAGATTTCAAGGAAGAGAACAACCATTTTCTCATCGATAAGTAGATGTTTTGATTTGGATTAAAATATACTGGTAAAACATGACCTGAAATGAAAACGTAATAACCTACACCTACTGTGTTTGAGCGTGTCTAATTCTCCAATGTGTTGTCTATTTTATTTTCCTTCATCTGCTATTTGTAATTAATTGTTCTTACATACTTCAGTTCGAAATTAAACAGTCAGAACTGATTTGCTTGTCCGTACTAGTTTTGAATCGATGTTTAATAAATATTTCTCTGAAATTTAGTTAAGGTCTTTGTACTCATCGTCGTTGATATCAACGACGACCAATTGACAGCTGCATTAGCATTATTAATAAGCTCATTACATATCTTAAAATTCATTTATTTGTAATTTTCCCAATAAAACTGCAATAACTAGTCAATAAAAATGGTATTATTTCAAAGAGGAAACCAGCCCTTTGCTCATCAATTTCTCCAAATGTGGACGCGTAATGTTTTGTGGACGTGAATTAAGGACAGGACTACTCTCTCTCTCTCTCTCTCTACTGTGTGTGTATCTGTGGGAGAATGGTTAAATTTCATAGCATAAAAGCTAACTTAATTATGCTAAATATGGGAATTGCTAGGAACTTTTATATTCAAACTAATAATATGAATGCTATTTAGAAATTTCGAGGAATGGCGTCAAAAGTTTTCTTCATTTTGATTTGAACACACACATATACATATTGTCATACGAGAATGTAGGTTATTACATTTTTATTTCAGAAATATTTATTTTACTAGATGGACGATGGCCGGCAAGGAAACTTCAATGGGAAGCCATGCAAGCACTGTGCAAACCTGTAAAATTTCGGGGATATTACTCTAATTCTGCATACAAAAATAAAATAATTACTCTAATTAACCAGAAGAACACACAACCACAAATTCATGTCCTTTTGGAGAAAATCACAGGCAAATGGCTGTTTTCTTCCTTTGAATTTACATATATTATTTAACAGAAAACGAATTACTAGTGGAAATGAAATGAAGGGAAAAAATAGAGAAGTGCTCGTGGTCCTATATACTGGTTATTATTTCTATATTAAAACGACGTCGTACTCTTAATAGAGCATGAGACACCCACAAAACACACACTCAAACATTCAC
Source organism: Fraxinus excelsior (assembly GCA_019097785.1). Classification (NCBI taxonomy): domain Eukaryota; kingdom Viridiplantae; phylum Streptophyta; class Magnoliopsida; order Lamiales; family Oleaceae; genus Fraxinus; species Fraxinus excelsior. The sequence goes on along the minus strand of CM032634.1, from coordinate 1,802,321 downwards.
AATGTTGTTTAGTACATTTACATTTCAACCTAAATTTAACGAAGATATTTTATTTGACATCCACATTTAGAGAAGATCATAAGCAAAGAGGCGTCTTCTTCTTTGAAATCCAATAGAAATTACAGCAACGTTACAGGAAAATATCTAAGAAAAAGAATTTCTAAGAATGTCATAGATTTCGTGCTGTATAAATACCTAATATCTTTCTTCAGAGACAGACCAAGCAAAAGAAAGAGAGTTGATAAACTTATAAAACATTTGCAAAAGAGGAGCAGAAATGGATTCCAGCAGCAGCAATGCACCAGGATCGGGCAAGAATGGAAGTGTTTTTCCCAAAAAGAAGGAGCAGGTTTCAACAAAGATGGGAAAGAAAATGGTTGAGGCCGGGACAAAAGTTGTAAAATCGGCAGTCACGGCTGCCAAGAAGCACAGCGACAAGGGAAAGATAAGTCCCGGTAACTAGAATTCTTGATGAACAGGAAAACTATAGTTTTTTATTGTCTTGTTGATGTGTGTTTAAGTAACATTTATATAAAAGTTGTACTGTGTTTACTTTTAGTAGATTGCTACCATGTTGTGTCTTTGAGGTTGTATTCGTTTATTTTCAAGTTTCTTGGAGATTGAGGTATGCCTTTTTATTGCCAAGAACGAAATTAATGTTATATGGTTGATTGCGATTACTAGCAATTCTGGTTCTATGAACTATCTTTCATGTATACTATTGGAGTGGAAATCATTTTGTTTATTCATTTGAATAATTAATTGAGCTCTAGTCCAACCTAGCAAGACACTAGGTCCTAGGTAACCTAGATCGAAACAATTCGTTTCGTTATGAATGGTTTAATTACTCTAGTTCACATACATATTGCTTGAGGTAAAATAAACAATGGATTTAATTTGTAGAAAATTCTTTCTTGATAGTTTCCCACGTATCCAAAAGGGCTCGAGAAAAGAGCAAGAAAAATCAGCTTTTACACCTATAGGTTTTGTAAATCTGATCTTCCAACTCTATAAGCTCCCTCTATTTCTCCTTCCGACTCAATCTTCTACTCTGGCAATGCCACAAGCTGCTATAGAAATATTCACCAATGGCATATATTTGATAAGGTAAACTAAATAGCAGATTAGCAGTGTCCAAAATGATGCGTATAAGCAACACCTATTTGCCACCAATGCAAGAGACGTGGCGAAAACATCACGCTGGGGGCCTGAATGCCTAAATAAGCGATCAACAACAATATTGGCCGCTTAAGGTACGTATATGCGCGTATTATCTCACACACACACACACACACACACACACACACATATATATATATATATATTGAAAGGCTGATTTTATATCGGACGATACAAATGACGAATTAGATGAAGAGGATATTGAATTGGGATTCGATAAAGGGTTCCATAAAATTTAAATTATATGTTATCTACATTATGTAATTATGATTGTGAAACTTCACTTTTTCTTTGGAGATTTTGAAAAATGTATAAAATTCCTATAAATCTATTTTAGATGTTTGTTAGATATTATTTTAATTATTAAATAATTTTTAGATTGATTAAAAATTTAAAATAAGAAAACATTTTTTTATGCTTAGACCTCGCTGAGGCTCATCTTGCGTGAAGCTTGATCTCCACACATTACACTTTTTAAAACAAAGCTAAATAGTATAGACCGTATATTAAACAAGAAAGACTAATTCAATCCTAATAATACATACCAAACATTCCGTGAAAGCGCAAAGAGGAAAACTGAAAAGAAGATAAAGGAAAGAATAAAGAAACAAGAGTTGCTACACTTCTGAAAAACAAGATTTCTAATTGAACCTCTTTTGAAATGTTTCAAAATAGTTTAACATGGGGTAAATAAATATGTTCTCTTGGCCTAATTTTCGAGGAGGGTAATCCTCCAAATTTGAATGCTGTAATTTAACAACAAACGAAATGAATCCTGATTAAACGAAATGAATCCTGATTACACCTTCCTCTCATTAATAAGAAAAGAAAAGTATCTACTGTAAAGTACAAACCTAAAACAATTCAGCAACTGCTATCATACAAATATACCAGACAGAGTGCTGGAATTCTTTGGTCAGGCAAAATCGGATCAGTCCCACCACCAAAGTCAATTCTGTCTATCAATCTGTAAAAATATCAGTCAACTATATGATGAAGCAACATACATTGGTCTACACTAAAACTACAGGTACATGAACTCCTATGTCAAACAAAAACCCAAGGCTAGGCTCTTCGTCTTCAAAAAAAGTAGCTGCTTCATTATTTAACTATTCAACCCCATGGCCGCCTGATTCTCCTCGTTGTTCAGAGTTTTGGCTGCATTTAAAAGCATGTCAACACCACCGTCTTTATCCAAACCCTCTTCGCCCTTTAGCATTCCATCCAAGGCTCTCTTTTTAGTTTTGTTTTGTGTATTCTCGTACGCTCCTTTTGCTCTGTGCAAACGCTGGATATCAGCATTACATTTTTTGCAAAACCACTTCCCTTTGGGGATGCAAGTGTGAGGAGGCTGCATGCAATAGATGTGATACGCATGATCACAGCCATCACACAGAACAATCTTATCATCATCTCGATCTGTGAGGCAAGATCTACACAAACAAGAAGGGCAATACCAGCACTGACCATAAGATTTCAACTGCTTACTAGTCAAGCATCTCACATGGAAAAACTTTTGAGAACAGAAGGAATGGCCACAAATTCTATATTCTTCATCATTTCTAACCTCGGCTCCACAAACCTTGCAGTTTTGAATCTCTCTTTCCAACTGAAGTTCATCGCCAACTAGCTCATTTGAACTATCCTCCAGTTGCTCAGGCGCTTCCTCGTCCACGAGGTCATCTTCTCCATCAGCATCAATCAGTGATCTGGAAGCGTTCAGTCTCTGACAAGCTATGCAATCATCGTGTGGAGGTTCAATCCCGTTTGCCGAACAGTTGGTACAATACCAACTTCTGAGGGGAATTTCTTTAACAGCAGGTTCAATACAGGAGACGTGATACATTTCCTCACATAAATCACACACTAGACCATTTCTTCCATCTGACTTCTCTCCACAACGCCTGCAAGTGCGGACTTCAAAGATAGGACAGGCCTCTGTTTGCTCCGCTTTAGCACGCATGTCAGATTCTTGTGTAAGAAACTGCCAGTGTCAGAAAATTACAAATATCATATACTTCCACAACTACTGAGGATCTCCTAGAGATCTCAAACTGATTATGTGAATAGTCTTTACCACTGGACATTAGCTTCACTCATTACACAACAATTCAAGATTGCTCATAATCTCCAAGACCATTTAATGTAGTGTGTTGAAAGAGTAATAAATACAGGATGACATAACTATATTACAAGAAATAGTTATGCAATAACAAATAATGTTTCTTTCCTTCATTATCTGATCATATATATGTTCATTACAGGGTAATCAGGATAAACATTAAAAACGTGGCAAAATTAAGGACTAAAATGAACCACAAGCTTTGAAACATATCTAAACTGTTTGTAAGAACCAGCTGCCAACCAGACAACGGATCACAAAGGTGAGAAATTCTTACCATTCAACTAGATCTGGCAAATCGATTATTATAAGAATGGATGTAAAGTAAAGACAGAATTTATAGTCAAAAAAATGTATTGCAATAGCTTCTCCACACGCGTTAATTATTTTGTAATTTAGTATCAATATAAATCGTATGATGCATACATGAGATGTCGGCGTGAAAGTTCTGGCCTTCCTGCATTTTCATTTGCACAATGCAACGAATGAGGCCACGACGTATTTAAAACAGGTCCATATATACTTGATTTGGATAATTAACAATCTCAACCCAGCTCATTCAATACCTTCTCACCCCACCTCCCACCCCCAACAAAATGGGGGAAAAAATTAAAAAGCATGAGAAGGGAAATAAGAGGTAACCTCATGCCTGCATTCCTCAGGAATGTTATGTCCAGAACTGCCCACCTAAGGATACCCAAAAAGGAAAGAAAAAACATTAAGGCATAGAAGCAGAAAACAAATCAATGAAGGACACCATACATAAATATAGTATCTGCAAGTCTAATCTACCTGTGCACGAAGAGAAGTAATTGATTTATCTGAAAGACACTTTGCAAGGGTTGTCATATCAGTGCCAACCTTTTGGAGCTTCTTCCAAACCTACAAAAGAATGTTAGCACTTAAGGCTGAAGCGAGTATATAGAAACATAAAGCAACAACTTCCTTAACTTGATGTACGAGATACCCACAGGTGATCGTGATGTATGTGTCACAAGAAATTGGAACACAATAACCAGAAGTGCACCTTATGTCAACAACAATGTTAAGATTTGGGGTTCCATCTTAAAAGGTCAACCTTATAAAGAGGAGTTACTCAATCCTTTATAAGTTGATCTATATTTTCATCTTTATTCGATGTAAGATTTTTATCCCTTAATGTGCCCCAGGAAGATGGTGGCTCGTTTGAGCAAACCAATCTTGAAATCCGTGTGTTGAGTTTTTTTGAGCCTTAATCGGATCGGATCGCTCGTTGGAGCTTAACGGGCTCTGATATCATGTTAAGATTTGGGGTTCCATCTTAAAAGATCAACCTTATTAAGAGGAGTAACACGGTCCTTTATAAGTTGATCTATGTTTTCGTCTTTATTCGATATGGGATTTTTATCCTTTAATAAACAATACTCTCAACTTTTGACTGGAATCGCCCTAAGCCTTATCCTACACTTAATTTGGAATAGACTAAATTGAACCTTCTATTTCCCTCGGCTTGATCAAGGGCCATCTTCAAAGTTACACCAGGAAGAGCTATACTTTTCATTACCATGTTTCATTAGGTCAACGTTTCCTCTAAGTTCATAGACAATACAAGTTTCAGAGCAATCAGTAATCTTTGAAAGTAAATCATTTCAAACACTTCACTAACAAAATAAATGTTTTTGGCACAGTACATTGCCACGTACATGCACACAGAGAACAAAGTAGACCCCTTGACACAGATTGCTGTTACCCACAGCAAGTTATATATATCAGTTGTTCCCCAGACTTAAAGATCCCTGTACGGAGCAAGATGAAACAAAAATGCCTATGCACCTATGAACATGTATAAGTTGCCAATCAAGAGTATTTAAAGGTAGTAACAATTAGGACATTATAGGAAAGTGCAAAACAAACCTGTTGAATGTCCGAATAGAAGAGCACTGGTGAACTTTCATATGCACCCTCCTTCATCTTTGAGTTTATTAGACTCAAATCTAATAATTTGTCAGCCTTCAATCCTTGAAAATTTTCGAGCAGTAGACTGCATAGTTGGGCAAATTTTTCTGACATAATGATATCAGAAAACATGCACCGACAGAGCTCTGTTCCAGTGCAATGATTCGATTCATTAACTGATCTTCTGAATGTTTTGCCTACACTGCCTAGAGCTGCATTTTGGATATCGTCACATACAAACCTAGTCTGCAAGGAGCATTTGTTCCCATTTTCACAAGAATGAATAGAGTCCTGGGGAACAAACTGTAAAGATTTATTACATCATCTTTTACATACGAAATAGAAATATAAGCATATAGAAAGACAAAAGAAGGGTGGTTCCTGATTCTTATGCACCAGATGCCGGATGGAATCCTAAAATTCTGATAACATTAAGTACCTTAATAGTAGATCTGCTACCACTTCCCGGATGAAACAAAAGAGCATTTTGAATACATTTCTTCAAACCTCCTTCACTCTCTAATGACTGACATATTTGCTCCAGAACATAATTTCTATGTTGCTTGAGGGAGCAATCATTGGAATTCATAAGAGCATCAGATACTTTCTGAGAACCACTAACTTGCGTATTAAAATTTGTGAATGGAACTGCATCTAATAATGGCTTCACTGACTGCAAAGGTCAAAATGCAAATCAAGAAATCTTAGAGAAGAACAGAGGGATACATGAAAATGAGAAAGGCCAACAATGAAGTGACTGGTAAAAACATTTCCTTCACAATGTAATGGTACAAATATCATTGAAGGAACTTCGACATCATCAAGTCCACACATAAACATTGATGTATCAAAACTTAAACCAAAAAATAATAAGATTAAGGACTATTTCATGTTCAAGTATGAAGTATCCTAAGGAATATAATGAATACCAAAGATAATCTCAAGAATTAAAGATGCAGTGACTGAAGCATTTTCTGACCATTGAACTGAATAATTCTATAATAAGCTAAATAGCCAAGACATGTTTTTCCTTCAGCTTTCTGAGATCACCCTAGTTCTGTGAATCTTGTTTTACACAATGGCCTGGAGCATATAAAGGCATGACTGCTACAGGAGAACTCAAATTGAAGATATATATGCTAATAAAATTTTGTATTAAATGAAAGCAATATCATAGGTTATCCTAAGTAAAGGGAGAAACAAAATAAAGAATATATGGAAAGGTCATCATGAACAAAATCGGCAGGGATTGTTTCAAGCTGTTTCCTTGGAGAAGATATAAATATTCGTTCATATCAAGAATCACCGAGAGAGCAATGTGATCACAGTTATAAACAAAATGTATATGATGAATTATGGTTTATGAACAGCAGCAACAAATATTGAAGGAAATGCAAAAAGGAAACATGAAGGTATGTAATATAAGATTGACCAGCTTAATATTCAAAAGCCATCAATTTTCTTTGTTTTCCATCTCTGCAAATAAATGTACTAAACTCAAGAAATAATAAAAAATTTCATCACACTGTGCGAGCACCACAACACATTGTAAGTACTATATTCCAATACCTCACTCATAGCTTATAATACATAAAATATATTGAAAGGACCAAAGAAATAACCTCACACAAAATAACTTCAACATTTAGAAAGTCATCTTTTGTTACTATTCTTTCAGTGGTGGCCTATTTCCATTTCATTCCCTTTTGAGACACCAAAACAATAACCATTCAACAGAGTGGGACAGGTTGTTGACTACCTCACTCGAATATGTGATTTCCCCATTAAGATCAAATTCACAAAAAGAGCAGATCCAATGGACTGGTGCATAATTTCCATCACATTAACAGTAGTATGTTGCCCCTGTTTGGCTTTTATTCCATTTTGCTAAAGTTTTACTTTTCAAGAAATGAGTGGTGGAGAAAGTGGATAGTACTTGGGGGTCTACGAAATGTGAGTTAAATTTTGAAAAGTAACTTTTTAGCAAAATGGGATGAAACTCAAACAGAGGCATTGAAGGGAATCCATAGTGAAGAACTTATCATTTATTTTTTTCCACATATTACGTATATCGCTCCAGTAAGGTTAAGATTATTTCTTCGATTTCGATAGAATCATTTCATTTATCCAGCCTCAATATGCATTCAACCATCTTACATCCTGGAATTTAATGCTGATATCATTGAATTCATTTCTCACCTTCCTAAATAAAATCACCTGGGGAAGAGAAAATACAGAGATCTTCAATGAACTTTACTTTCTCATTGTCATTTCTGATTTCCTGACTTCACAACATTTTCCACGTTCTATTTCATGTTAGTGTATTTTCAATTCATCCTTTCTCAGTGTTACTCGGTAATTTTTAAGAGAGCTCATTTCTAATCAAAAAGTATGCATCTTTTTTTGAAATAAGATTCTTTAATATGTAACAGTTTCCTATAATGAAAATTCTATCCAAGGTACTCCACAGTGCTTGCCTCCTCTTTATAGTAAATCTAAAAACCCTACCCTCATGATTTCTTTGTAGCCTGGAAAACAAACTAGCTTAGCACATGAGGTTATCAGATAGCAAATATTCATGGACTCTCTCCAACTGTAAGTCTTTAGCTAACATTCCCGACATAAACGCCTAGAGATAAAGAAATAGTGGTGATTAAAAACACACAAAGCTCAGTCTGTTTTCAGCAAAATATAAACCGAGAGAAATTAATGAAGCATATTGTGAAAAAAATGTAACAAGTGAAATTTAATAAAAGAAATTGACACCATTTCAGTAATTTGACTCACTGAATCTTCCAAAACCTTCCCACAATCTGTGGGTTTCACATTCTTTCGCCTCTTGTATGTACGTAAAGAATCACCAGCCAACCTAGTGGAATTTGTACCATTATTTTCAACTTTTGCAGTGCCATTTGCACTAAGGTCAATATTCAACACCACTATTCCACTCCCATTTCCACTGCCACCTGCACATCCATTGCTTTCTTTCTCAGTATGAACCATGTCTGTTCTTCAATTGAAGAAAAGACACAAAATTTACAAGTTTTGAAGCTCATAAACTAGGGTTTCACCAGGAAAGTCACAACCACGTAATATCCAAGATTCTGCAAGTTCAAACAAATAAAACAAATTCATTTCTCTTATTAAATTATATGAGAACCCGAAACTTTAAAAACTAGTAGAAGATTTCATATACAATTCAAAAAATTAAAGTACATTTGTAATTAAGAACATAAGAAAAACCTTCTACAATTGCAAATTGATCAAAAAGAAATAGAAACATTTCCAGGTGAAATTCGGAAGCCAGGAAAAGATTAGAGTTTTCACAAACTTCAAACCTTAAAACCCAATAAATGAATTAAAACTAAACTTCAAAATATTTTAAAACAGTAAACTATCCAGTTCTGTTTCATGTACAAGAAAAAAAAAACCTTTACAGAATTAACTGTATAAACCGAAAATCCTTTCAGAATAAAGCAAATATCAAGATTTCCAAGCCCTTAAAACCCAAAAATTAACAAAATCTATACGATGAATTACACAGAAAAAAAATGACATAATTTTACTTTGTGCATATGATAAAATGCATACAAAACACGGTACATGATAAATTAATATAGAGATAGGGAGACTTGCACGAGTTAGAGAGAGAAGGGGGTGAATTTGAGCAGTTGATTTTAAACCCTAGAGAGAGAGAGAGAGAGAGAGAGAGTGTGTGTGTGTGTGTGAGAGTAGTATCATACGAGAGGGCTTTTTAAAATTTGAAAAATGCGAGGGCCTTTTGCATACTTATTATAGTTAGTTGTATTTTCTTTTTCCATTTCTTTTTGTCTCTTTTGTCAACAGTCAACCCACCACAGCCCAACATCTCAGCCTAAGCCCCGTTTGGCCTCCATTATTCTCCATTATATTATAATTTATTTTTGCCCTTTCCTTATTAACTACACATTTTTTAATAAAATAATATTACACATAAATTCAAAAAAAGATACTTCTTGAACTATATATTCTCAAAAAAATTACTATTTCTATCATTATAATGTGGAATAATTAAATCCAAACGAGCACTAGAGGGCATGTTTGAGCCGTATTATTTTGGCAAAGAATGCAATTTTGAATAGCGATTGATAGCAAATGTGTGGTTAAAAAATAAGGTAAAGTTTCGAATTTGCGTGTAATATCATTTTATTGAAAAATGTGTGATTAAAAATAGAGAAAAATGTATTTTGAAGAAAATGACTATCAAACAAGGACAAGAATGTCAATCTAAATATGTATATATGTGACGACAACAGTGGTACTATGAGGCATTATTCGACTTTCCTTTATTTTCTCATCTCTTCGAGATAGGATTTTGTTTCCAACAAAGTCGAGGTTTTTTTTTTTTTTTGAAGAAAATAAAGTTCTTCATTCATCAAGTCGGCAAAGAGTACATCTGAAATAAATAAAGGCGAAAAATAAGACCAATCAACAATATCATGTAATGAACTAGCTGTCTTAGCTAGTGTGTGAGCTACTTGGTTAGCTGATCTCCTAACTCAATTAAGCCTGAGATTCGGTAAATCTCTAGCAAGAAGACGACACTCTTCAATTGGGATACCAAAGTAAGAATTGTCAACTCCATCATTCCGCAGAGCACTATAAACCAAGAGAACATCCATTTCAATGGTCTAACCTTCGAAGAATTTAGATTTAATCCAAAAAAGGCCTCACGAACCCCCCAAAGTTTCGGCGATAAGTGGATCAACAATACCTTGTACAAGAACAACTTTGGCAATAACGAATGACCCCATATCGTCTCGAATCACAAGGTCGAGCCCAGTCTTCCCTTGGTTTTCAAAAATGGCTGCATCAATATTTAATTTGAAGGAACTTGTAGTAGGTGGTTTCTACTTATTAATCTTCGATCTGTTGGAGATAATCATGGGCTGTGGTAGTGATTGATTAGCATCACACCATTGCTGGAGGAAATTTTTGCAATAGTCACCACCTTAAGCTCTGTAAACGACTTAGCTTTCCAAACAGTTTCATTACGGTTCATCCAGATGGCCCAACAAATCATAGCGATAATCTCTTGTTCTTATTGATGATTTTTGAAGATGGCTATGAGCCATTCTTTGAAATTAACAACCAAGAGGGGTGTACTGACTACTCCCACTGCCTCCCAAACTTTTTGGGCAAATTCACAAAAGACAAGAACATGGAGAACATATTCTTCGTGCATTAAATAAATTGGGCAATGGCTATCAATATTGACTCTTTTAGCCTTCAATTGATCAATTGTTGGAAGAACATTCGGTGATGCCCTCCGGAGTAAATTTCGAGCATTCGCAGTGTGAGAGTGTATGAAAGAATCCACCATCAATAGCTTATATCCACTTCTAACCGAGTAGGCACCCTTCTTTGTCATTAATCCAATACATTCAATCTTCCATCCCATGGGCTGTTAGGGGAATTTTCATTAATTGGCAAATGTCTTCCTCATTGAAAAGATCAGCAAGAAGATTATAATCACAAATGTTCTCACATGCTATGATAAGTTGATCAATAGTGGCATCTTCACTCTCTGGGATTGGTTTTGAAGTTACAAAACCTTGATTGGGGTTAGGAAGCCAAGGGTTGTGCCAGATTCTAATCGAGGAACCATTTCCCACTCGGATTCGGCAACCATCTTTCGAAACGGATTGAGCAGCAAGTATACTACGCCAGATATAGCTTGGCCTATAGCCAATGTTAGCTTCCAAGAATGTTGTTGAAGGAAAGTAGCGTGTCCTATAAATTCGAGCAACCAAAGATGTAGGTTGTGTTAACAACTTCCATCTGAGCTTACCGAGAAAAGCTAGATTAGTTTCATGCAACTTCTTGAATCCCATGCCACCTTTAGATTTTGGAAGACAAAGTTTATCCCACGCAGTCCAATTGATACCTATGTTTCCCCCTTGATTATATTACCACCAAAATTTATTCATAATTTTCTCGAGTTCTTCACAAAGTTGAATCGGGATTAAAAAACACACTCATAATGAAATTAGGAATAGCTTGGGCGACGATCTTAATAAGGATCTCTTTTCCCGCTCTAGATAAACACTTCTCTTTCCATCTTTGCACTCGTTGCCAAACCCGATCTTTAATGAAAGAGCAAACCAAGGTATTTTTCATGTCGTTGGAATGCCTGAATGGCCAAATTTGAACGAATAGCAACCCTGCCTCTCAAGATCAACATTGTTGTTGAAATATAAAGTGGATTTATGATAATTAATGGATTGGCCAGATTCCACTTCATATTTGTATAGAAGCTCCTTGATTTCACTGAATTCCCTTGTGTTTGCTCAAAAAAAACAACAAGATATCATCCGCGAAGAAAAGATGAGTAAGAGAAGGGGCATTTATTGCAATTCTACAACCATGAATAGCGCCTGAGTCCTCTTTTAAACGAATAAGTGATGATAATTCTTCCGAGCAAAGAATAAATAAATATAGCGATAAAGGGCAGCCTTGATGCAATCCCCACTCCGGAAAAATGGGTTCAATAACGAAACCCACATGAACAACATGATACTGGACCGTAGAGACACATAAACGATCAAATCAATCCAGTTTTGAGGAAAGCCCATTTGAGTCATCACTCGCTTCAAAAAAACCCCATTCGACCGGGAACATAATATTATCATTTATGGATCGATCGGGAACAAATGCACATTGTGTCTCTGAAATAACATCCAGCAAGATGAGCTTGAGGAGATTAACAAGAGTATTAGCCACTATCTTATACATAATGTTGCAAAGAGATATTGGTCTAAAATCTTGTCTAATCTCAGGGTTGTCTTTCTTTGGAATGAGAACAATTGAGGTGTCATTCAAGCCTATGGGGGAAAGTGTATGTGTTCAAGCAATGTAAACACAAAGAAGTAACATCCTTATCGACGACCTCCCAAATATTTTTATGGAAAGCCAGGTTTATGTCGTCCGGCCCCGGAGCCTTATCAGGGTACATATTGAAGGTGGCTTTGTGAATTTCTTGAGCTATAAAGAGGCTGCCAACAATGCATGATGAGAATCAGAGATACGAGCATCAAACCCTCAACAACTGGACCCAGATAATCACTTTGAGTTGATGATTTGAAGAGATCATGGAAATGTTCAGAAATAATCCCATGAAGAGCCCCGTTTCTCCGAGAACCAATTACCATCTTTATCTTTGAGGCGTTGAATCTCATTCAACCGTCTACGAGATGAAGCTGCCTTATGGAAATGTTTTATGTTGGAATCTCCTTCTTTTAGCCAAAGCATCCTGGACCTTTGCTTCTAATAGATTTCTTTTTGATATAAAGCTTTAAAATAATTAGAATGGGCCTTGCGAAATTCTCGAAGGTTTAACATATATAAGTGTTAATTTCTACAAGGACCAATTGAACAAAATTTGAAACTAAGTTGCTATAGTCCCTAAAATTGGGGGATTAAATTGTTTAATTTCCCCTATTTAAAGGGTGTTACATTATTTTGGAAGAATGTATTTTGAAATAGTAGATTAATGGAGAATGTGTGGTTGAAAAAGAAAGAAAAATTATTGATGTGATTAAAAATATTATTTTATTGAAGAATATGTGGTTCAAAATGAATAGAACAATATGAATGAAAACGTCAATGTATCTCAAATATGGGCTTATTTTCGCTTCCTCTACAGTAGGAGCCCCTCCAATCTACTCCAACTTCAACATAAGTCGCGTTTTGGAAAATGTCCCAAAAGACATCCCACATCGCATGGAAGGCACAAAAGGTGGAGAGAGAAATTATAAAGAAAAGGGCAAAAAAATATCATCACTCTGAAGAGAAAAAATGCGACGTAGCCAGCACCGTGTGCCGCGATTTCGATCGGAATCCGACACAGACTCTAGCGACGAGGAGGGAGACGAAGACTGCGACGAAGACGGATCCGTTGCGAGGAGGGGAAAGATGAAATGCCTTTCGTGCAAAGAGGAGTACAGGCCACGCGATTCTGGCACGTGCAGGGAGTGCTACGAGGAGGCCGGCGAGATGGAGGAGCTCAAGCGCGAGATCGAGGACCTCAAGGCCAAGGTCAATTTCCTCCGGCTACTCTCCGCTGGATCTGGTGGGCCCATCGCCATTTCCAGGTCTAATACGTTGGCCTTCTCCGATGTTGTATTGATCGCCTCTGGTTCGACTGATTCGGCTGATCCTCAGTCCAGTTTTCCCTCCGTCCCTGCCCATCGGGCTGTCCTGGTATTCTACTTGGATATTTTGATGGGAAATGATGGAATTTGGAACAGTTTAATTTAATGTTTTTTTTTTCTGGCTTTTAGTTTTAATGTAGCTCTACACCAGTACAAAGAATCAATCCTAACAGATGATGTTTTCTGAATTCATCTGCTGAAACTGTGAAGAAAGTTATGCAATGAAGATTCGAACCTCCGAGTATTGACAAATAAATGTGAAAGAAATGGGATTCTATGCTTTATTGAATATTTTTTATATTTTCACCAGAAAGATAATAAATCGCCTCTGGTGAATTTCTGTGCAAGCATGACTGAAATGTATGTACAGAACTACAGCAGTAGTTGAGTTCTACTGATACTCAAGTGAATATATGAGTGTTTGCTTTTGTATCTAAAGAAGGTACAACGTTCTGTTATAAGACATCGATGCATAAAACCCACTGATCAGATTTCTGTGGGAACTTTGAACTTCAAAAAAATGTTTTTCTGCACTTGATCCAGCAAAGGTATCTTTGTAAATTGAAATTTCTGGTTCTTTAATATGTTATGTGGTTATTTACATGGATCACTGCATAATTTGTTCAGAGAAAGACATAATTAGGAACATCTCTAGATCAAAAGTACATGCCTAGGATTCTTAGGAATCCCTGAAAAATAGCTTGACTTCGACATGAAATACGAATATCTTTTACGTAGAACTTCTACATTTGGTTGAGATTGTATATGATTTATACTGTTTAATCACGTCCTGTGACTTGGATTGTCTTATAGAGTCCTCAGCTTTCTATTTTATGATTTTATCCCCTGAAATTTTCAATTTATGTCAATATTCCAATTACCTTTCAGCAGAAATTATAGCAAAATGAGATGTCATATAAATTGCAAGAACTAAATTATTGCCGTCTTTATCTTTGTCAATTATTTGGAAACTGGATTCCAAGCTTCGGAAATATGGGTAAGTGGACTAGGTGATATGAAAAAAATGATCATGGAAGCGGTGAATTAATTTAGAACATGTTTGATGTAGAATTTTTGAGAATAGGCTTTGTGAAAAGTGATATTTTAGAGAATGTGGGGTGGGTTAGAAAGTAGGAAAAAGTTACGGCACGCATTCAAAATTATTTGTGGGAGAATGTAATTGATTATGAGTTTGGAGAAAAATATATTTTAAAAGAATCCGTTTCTAGCGGGGGCTTAATAATCTAGCTGACATGCTCAAAGTATTATAGAGTGTGGTGATCCATGGCTGCAAATTCTTAAAGCCTCCTTTAAATTCAAAAGTTTTATGCAGTTGTGATATTTCCGATCATCATAGGGCTCTTGCATATCCTTGTATCATTATTTAAAGGGTGACTATCGTTTATTGTGGGTTAAGGGCTCATTTTTCCTCCCTTCCTTTGAACTCCCATATTTTCAGAAGTGAAATTTTTGACACTTTGTGTCATGTGGTTTACTTGGATGAATAGTGCTCTCGGTAGAGATTATCCTTCTCTATATTACCCTATCAGACGGAAGCTCATGGTTTCTGTTACTATCGTCTAGTTAATTGTTGTATTAACTTTGATAATTTTGATTGGCATGCAGACAAGTCGTTCTCCAGTGTTTCGGGCAATGCTTGAAAATGAAATGGAGGAAAGCATTAGCGGGACCATCAAAGTCAGCGATGCATCGTATGATGCTCTACGAGCATTCATCAGCTATCTGTACACAGCCGAAGCATGCCTTGATGAGCACATGGCTTGTGACCTCTTGGTGCTTGCTGAAAAATATCAAGTTACACATCTCAAGGCCCACTGCGAGAAGTTCCTTATGTCCAAACTGAACTGGGAAAACTCACTCCCGTATTATGCTTTTGCTCACCAGCACAGTGCAAAATGCTTGCTCGATGCATCATTGTCGTTGATCATGGACAACATGGACAAGCTTAGTAAGCGAGAAGAGTACATGGAACTTGTGGAGAAGGATCCCAGGGTGGTTGTAGAAATCTATGAAGCTTATCTTTCCAAACAGGTGAACACTGCTGCAAGTAAAGATCCAAACACAAAATCATAGGCCAAGTGTGTAGCTTGTGTTACTGGGTTAAAATTGTCGTGTGAATCTTGTTGTGTAGATGCATTCTCAAAAACATTGTATATCGGGGAAATGTTCAATGCTATCTTTTTGGCTTTCCAATCGATGTTTTTGGACCACTGGTGATGACCGTTTAAGACATTTAAGACAATAATGACCACACAAGAAAATTAATTTTTTTTCTATATTGGAATACAACAAATATATGAAAACTTAATCCTTGTATGTTTCTGTCAGGTCACTACAATACACATATTACGATTAGTGTCTTCAAAAGAGAAGAAAATGTAACTTTTGTGAATGGAAAACAAAAACAAAAATCTCAACAACAACATTATAGACGTTTCTCGCAAGTCAAAAGTTTCCAGGTCGAATTTGGACCCTCATCATTATCAAACATAAAGGTCACCCATCGCATTGCTTTAGCAATTTCTTGGAGTTGATAAATGACCGATATAGTGTCACGAATGTAAGCACGTCCGCCTGGTCTTAAGATTCGATCCATCTCCAGCATTATGTTTGTGATGTTACATCTGAACGAAAAATATTGAAAAACAATGAAGAAACAAGATTTCCCTTAAATATTAAGTGAATCTTGGCATCCATGTTTAGTCACTAATGGGAAAAACTGAAATTCATACCTTTTTCGTTCAGCAGAGAAAAGGGCTACAGCGTTCAGCAGATCATATGTTCTTGGGTATGTTTCAAAGGGCCCACACCTACACAATGTTCCACGCTCAGATTTGAACAAAATTTTCAGTAACAATGGCAAAATTGATTAAGAGCAGCGAAAATGGACATCTACAGAAGGATTTTGTAAGTCTATGCGTAAAAGTATTTGAAATATGTTGTTTTCTTGCGAATATAAGTGCGAGAAATAGAAAGCTCGTACCAATCGTGCATTACTCCAATCAAGCCACGATCATAAATTAAAGGTAATGTGTTTGGACCACTGGTAGGAACAACATTCATAACCCAGCAATCAACCTTGAGATCATGTAAAGCTGCTGCAAACCTGTGATGAGATTCGAGAGATTTTACTTACTTTCAGAAAAAGTACTTTCAAATTTTTAAGCACAACGCATTCACATGGTTGACAGCTGTAAAATACATTGAAATTAAAGTACAAATACCCTCCATATCCAGCTTTCATGTCCATCACATTGCGCACACCCATGTCTTTCAAGTGAAAAACATTAACATATCCGCTTACAATATCATTCCAGTATTTTGAATCCGCTTTGTAAATTTCCTTCCTAGACTTTTCAGCATCCATTTTTATGCTAAAAAGTCTGTCCGGTGGATAATGTAGACGCGCAGGCCAGTTAGTAACATTAGCTCCATAACCGTTATCCGGTAAACGGCTTATGCATGGCTCCAGATTTACGTACCTGCAAAGAGAATGATGTAGTTCATGACTTGAAAACAAACGCCTCTGTCTCTTTCTGCATAAAAGATGTCCCTCCAAAATCCCTCACATGTGCAGAAATTAAAGGGGATAATACAAGCATGGAATTACAATATATCCTTAAAACTAAACTACACCTCAAAAATTCACGGTTGAGGGGACAAGTGTGCAGTATGATTAGGCTCCACTAAGTTTCCAATCGTAGGAATAACGTTTTGTGACAATACAAAGAAATTGGTAAAATACCAGATGTTATCCGGATTATTGTCAGCTTCACATAATGAAGGCTGTACACCAGAATCACGGCTGAGATAGCAGCTGTTGTTTAGTGGCTTCTGCCATATGGCAATATACCCTTCCTTCTCTACGAGTTCCCAGCACATACTGCTAGTAAGATCCTCCATCGCTGAGAACAAGTTTGTTCAGGATTTAGTGATACTACATAGTATATCATAGTGCTGAAATGAAGATATTCATGACCATAATTCTATGGTGAATGATCATAAGTACTAAAAAAGTGTTTTGACAGACACAGAAAATTTGTCATTTATGATTACATTATGAAGGCTAGTTACCTCTCCATTGATCTAATAGGTTATCTTCATGTTCATAAACTGGTTGTGCAGTCCAAATGAAATATCCCCCTGCCCTCAACATCCTGTTTATCTCGAGAAGCAAAAGTCCATCTTCACCAAAATCCACACGTAATTTACAGAAAATCAGTAATGACTTGGATGTTTCTACTACTTAAAACATTTGAAGAAAGGTGCACAAAATGAGAGTACTAGAACATGATTAAATTAGAGAAGCAAAAGAAATAATCACTGCCACTTTTCCTCCGAATTTAGTCTGATAATGAAGAGTTGGATAAAATTTTCAGTTCCATTACAAAATAGAAAAATAAAAAGAATAAAGCAAATATACCATCACGAGCCCAATTGATTCCGCAGTTTGAACAATGAATCAGATCAAAAGCCTGGCTCGGATAAGGCAAACGACGTGTTACCAATGATGCCACCATGGCAGGCACGCCTCGTTCAAGCGCAAATTGAATCTGGTTATTATGAACATCTTTTGGAGCTATTGATAGAGTGGTTACATTCCGCTCCATCAAATATGCACCTAAACTCGCCATTCCACAACCAATATCTAAGGCAATCCGCGTACGTTTCCCAAACACAATATCAGGAGCCATCTATACACATTTACTGCAGAAATTAAAGATACGCAAATAAATGGTAAAATTTAGTCGGAATTAGAAAATAACCAAACCTTGGAAATCTGATCCAAGTGTTCATTAGCACTATGGATATTTTGTGTTCTGCCATCTGAAAATATATACTTATCACCTTGTCTCGATATCAAATTTCGGCCTCCTTTCTCTTCGACCAAGTTTGTCCGAGGAATATTATCATACCAAACCTACGATTACATTTCAAAACTTCTTTAAATTGTCTTCATTCTGGTGAACTATAATCTAAACAGTAATTTTAGTTTGCCATAGGGCTATTGAACTAAGAAATCATATTCATATAAAATGTTAAACCCCCAATTAATAAATTATACATTATTATGCATTCTCTTTATAATGAAGATAGTATTTCAAAGACAAAATCCAAATTAATTAACGTTCACAATTCACAAAGATGGGATAATTAAGGTTATACCTCATCCCTGCTTTTAGGCCATGGAATGTGAAGCTTGTAATCTTTAGGCCTAGGCACCAAACAGTCCAATCCTTTCCCAACTTGAGGACAAATTCTCTGGTACTTTTCGAATTTCTCCGAGGAATTCGACCTCGAATTTGCCTCCATATTATCCAAACAAGGAATGTAGTCGATCGTACTCGAATCACAAACTCTGAATTTGTCAACTTTAACCACTTTTTCCTTGTAATTTTCTAGTTGATAATCACTTTCATTCACCATCACACTCTGTATCAGACTCTCGTCGAATTCTCCGACTATGAAGTCCTCCGTCATGGTACCGGTCTGGTCAACTATTCCAGTCCTCTCAAACCAAGGCTGCCGGGGTGTCGGCGGAGGTGGTGGTGGAAATGGGACTTTGCTGGTGGAGTTGGTGGTGGCTGGGAAGAAAGAAAGTTGGCGCTCTTGAAGTGAGGTGGTGGGCGTAGTAGAGGTGGCATCAAAAGAGAAGTGTTTGAAGATAAAGAAAAGGGAAAATGATAGGAGGAAAATTGATGTGATCTTGATGAACGAAGGGGTGGTGGTGGGCACTGATGTCACACCATGGAGGTTATCGGCGGCGGCGGAGGAGCTTGTGAACATTGCATTCATGGAGATTCTCTGTGTGTGAATTTTGTGAAATATTAGAGAATGGAGAGATGGAAACAAATTTATGAGACTTTTTTGTGGGGATTCTATGCTGATTTCTTACCTTAATCTTACGTAAGTCGTTGGTACCACGTGTCTTGTCCGTAAAACATGTCTGCTGCGCCTTTTCTCGACTACACTTCCATCCAGTTCTCTACAATTTCAACTCAAATACCCATCCAGCAAGACTTCAAACAATTAGGGGTGGCAATCAGCTCGGCCCTTCCCCACACGAGCCGACCTTGTGCCACTTTGGGAGCGAGCTCGCCCAAAATGGGTACTAGATGAGTCGAGTTTTTATTTTTATTTTTTTACTATACTAGACCTTATATATATATATATATATATATATATATATATATATATATATATATCCTGCTTGTTCTACATTTGTAACTAATTTGTATGAGAATTATAACCGTTGCACAGTGAGCCTAGCCGACATTTTTGACCTTTTTGTGTGATAACGATGCCCAATAGTTTGAATAAAACGATCACAAAATTTCTAGTTGGAAGAAAATGTAGAACAAAGAGGGGCATACACATTTTCTAAACATTTTTTTAAATATACATTTTTTTAAATATTTTTTTTAAAAAAAAGATAAACCCTCCTCATTTATTCGGGTTTGGGACCGGCTACTTGAATTTCGATTTTCGAGTATTGTGCACGAATAACTTGTTACGTGTACAATTTTTTTAAAAAAATATAAAGGTATTAAAATAAAATTTTGTGATGAATATGAGAATATGATTAAATTAAATATTACTTACTTGATTACATGCAATTTCGGCATATTTATTTTACAGTCGATAATGAGCGTCTTCTCAGTCATTCACATGCATTAATGCTTCCAAAATATTTTCTTTTAGTCAACTCCTGACCTCGGAGAGAACCCTCTTCTCTACACTAAAAGCAAAATTCGAAGCTACAGTGCTAACCAGATGTGTTAGTAGATCTTTTGCCATTTTAGAAATCACTGGCCATCGGCGTTCATACATTCGCCAGAAATTAATTACTTCTTTTGAATTTTTCCTAAATGCATTGTTACTAGGCATATTATGATTAAAATAATCAATTAATTCTGCAGGCAATGCATTTTGACTATTACTAATACATGCAATGGAAGACAAACTATTACTACTACTAGAGGAACCAAATGCATATGCAGTTGAAGTCGAATTCATATCTTTATGAGTTCATTTCTTAGAGTAAATTTAAAACTTCAGCGTCGTCATCTCCTATATTAGTGGGAGGAGTAGTTGTGGGGTCGGAGGGTACACGAGTAATATGTGTACCCATTCGTGTAGTATATATTTCATACATTTCACATAATGTTTGTTCCAAATTCCTATAAGTAATAAGTACGCTAAAAGTTAAAACATTTGAAGTTTGATCAATAACAAATTTAGTACCCGATCAATTATATAAAAGGTACATGACGCATGCTAACGAAAATAACATAGGCAAGTCTTTCCAATATTTTCTAAATTTTGATTCCATCGAAAATATAATTGAACTAAAATCGGGGTCATCGTTAAATCTATGAAAAGCCCTAGCAATTACATACAGACGTTCAAGGACCATACAACTAGTAGGATAATAAATATTAGACAAAATATTTGTAGAATCATAAAAACTTGTCAAAATTTTTTTAATTTTAAAAACTAAATGTCAATCGTGCTAATTTAAAATAGTATCGTCATCGTCTCTCATAAGCTTACTGTTATAAAATTCACTAATTAAATGTTCGAAACTTTCACATGATTTTAATAATAAGTATGTAGAGTTCCATCTATACCCTACGTCACTAATAAAGGTTTTTGTATGCGGCACCCCAACTTCGCCACAAAATTCCTTGAATGCTTGTTTTCTATTAGGTACAATCGTGATATAGACTAATGCATTTCTAATTCGTTGAATTTCATCTTTAACGAGTTTTAAACCATCTTATACTATTTAATTAAAAATATGGAAAACACATCGAATATGAGATAAATAACGACCGAAATCGGGTTGAAGTACCATATGCAATCTATCAATAACAGACTTATTTACACTAACGTTGTCGAACGTAAAAGAACGAAGTTTACTATCACATTTATATTCTCTAATAATATTCATAATAGCATTAAATATATTTTAGGCATTGTGCGGGAACTCAATAATTTTAAAAGTAATATTTTTTTATGCAAGACCCAAAGTGAGTCTATATAGTGTGCAGTTGCAACTATGTAATCTCTTTTATTAATTCCCACCCACATATCCGAAGTTAAAGATAGCACACCCCCATATTTTTCTAAACCCGCAATCAATAAATTTTTTGAATTAAGAAAATACTCAATTATATCAAAACGAAAAAAGTATTTCGACTTACCCTTACGTACCTCGATTGAAGATATTGTTTGACGTAAGAAACGAAGTGTTAGTTGTCCGCTATTGCTAATGGCAACTCCGTCTCGACAACGAACTTCGTCATTCCCTTTCGAGCTTTCTTCTCAGAATATAACCACGTAGAAAATGGCGTAGAGTAGCTCTAGCGCCTGGACTACCAACTGTAGTTTAATTTGACCAGCTGGAAGAAGCCCATGTTTGACCGCACATGTTCTGTAGTAACGGTTGAGGTGAGTGATTCCAATGCCTTTTTGTCATGTCAATCGTTGTTGACAATATTTACATGCTACTTTGGTTTCAGAACTCTATCGATCACACGACCAGTTTGAACCAATTTAAAATGGTCCCAACATTTTACTTGCTTCTTCCCCTTTCTTTTCCCTCTTACATTGAGAATATCTAATGCAAGTTTTTCATCGGCTTCCAAATCAATTGGATGACTAGCATCAACATCAATGTCATCCAAATCAACTACCTTCATGAACGTCGAAATCTTAAATATTTTCTATAATGGGTAATTTATTTAGATCGACGAATTCATTCCCAAATTGACTTTGGGCAGGTATTTTGCCTCCGACACCGAACAAGTTTTCAACAAACGATCGTAATCCATTTGTGAATAATTGTAATTGAGTGTTGAAGACTTGAAGTAGAATTGAGAAGTGAATGAAAATTATGTAGTAGTGTAGAAAATAAATTTCAAAACCAAGATTATAACTCGACAATGTAAAAATAAAATATAAAAGATAAGAGTATAAATTATAGAATGATGATAATGATTTGTAAATAAATTGTAGAGAATGAGAGATTGATAGTAAGTTTTGTGAGAAAAAAATGTTGTGATTGATGGGTATTTATAGGGGAAGATAGGAAAATGAAATGGGAAAAAAAATAAAGAAAAAGGACCGAAACGGTCACAGCTCGTTGGCTCGCTTGGCGAGCTACTTGCCGAACAGGCTTGGCTAGTGCTCGAGCTCGTCTTTTGGCTCGTTTTTTCAGAGCCGAGCGGCCTAGCCGACGAGTTGTTCGGCTCGGTTGCCACCCCTACAAACAATTATCACTGTAATTCACTAATTCATCTATAGTCCCAACCCGGGTCCTCAACGTTTTAACATTGCGTAATATTCTATCTATCTAATATAAAATTTCCATAACGACGATAAAATTCATATCGAATAAATACGAAAATATAGATCAATATATAAAAGTTTTGATTACTTCTTTTAAAATAGAAGTAGGAGTTTTAATATGAGAGCTCATTAAACTCCAAAAAGCGATTCGTTCCAATTAAAATTAAGAAAAATGAGCACGCGAATTTCATAATTAGTTTGCTCAAACGAATCACCATATGAGAATATATGTTAAGGGATAAATATTACCCCTATGATTAATATTTTTAGCCTTTGTTTGATTGTCAACCAAACATTCTTTAATAAAATAACATTACATATAAATTCAAAAAATTTCTTTACTTTTTAATTACACAACTTTTATCAAACTACCGTTTCAAAATACATTTTTAACCAACGAGGTTTAAACATGCTCTTAATTTGAGCCCCTATGTACACATTAAGGGTATGTTCGGTACGACTTAAAATCCAATTAAAATTGAAAATATAGTCGTTATTGAGTCTCACTCGTATAATAAAAGTCAATAATAACAGCTAGTTTTTCAATTTTAATTCGATTTTAATCTCTACTGAACATGCCCTAAGGGTGTATTTGAGCCACATTATTTTGAAAAAAATATATTCTGTAATAGTAGATTGATGGATAATGTGTGGTTGAAAAAGAAGGAAAATTATTGATGTGATGAAAAATATTATTTTATTGAAAAATATGTGGTTGAAAATGAGTTGAATAATGAAAATGACAATTTTAATGTGTATAAACAAGGGCTAAAATTTTCATTTTCATTATTTTACTCATTTTCAACCACACATTCTTTAATAAAATAATATTTTTCATCACATTAATCACTTTTTCATATGTTTCAACCACACATTCTCTATCAGTTTACTATTTCAAAATATATTCTTTCAAAATAATGTGGCTCAAACACGATAACCAAAATGAGCATATGGAGTTCAAATCATCAGCATTGTAGGGATTGGAGGAAAGGTACAGGAGGGGAGATTGGTTTGTTTATAGGGCGGTCCGTGTACGGTACGCTTTTGGTTTCACTTTTTATATGCCATTGAGTGCTCGGAGGAGGATCAAGAGGATTATTAATTTCTCAAAATTAAAACTATAATATCAAATTTGCATGACGATCGCCACAGCTTTGAAATTTCGGGTAAATTTCCTCGGGGTCCCCAACAATTCAAAAGTGTGGTAGGTTGGTACCCACGTCCCAAATTTTTCTTTTATGACATTAAATTTCCATGCAAGTTGGAAATTTTACAATTTCAATCACGCATGTAAATCTTGGAAATTTTAACGTCTAAATTGATATTTTTCGTCAAGTGTAGATACCATGCGTGTGAAATGGTTGAAAACGTAATTGTCACACTTATAAAAGGTTGAGGACCTTTGAAGTGAAGAGTCTCTCCCTTCCTTAAGAGAAGGAAATGTGAAATCCAGGACAAAATAGATTGATAGATTCATAATCCTAAGACAAGTGATCTTCTGAGATCACTGTCTTCTATCTCACCTTCTCTTATAAATTCATCAATGCTTAAAAAATCGATTAAGTGAATTTACGTAAAGAAAGACATTAAACTTGGACTTGTATTTTCACTTATAGTGCCTACTCAACGGCATTAAAAGCAAAGACTTCCGATGTAGTAGAAACTCAAAATGTTATTTTTTCTAATTCAAATATAAATGATCGCGACCAAGATGCTACAATAATTTCATTTCTTTTTTCCAGTTGAAAATCAGAGGAAAAATATCATCACTTCCTTCAATAAACTCTGCACAAGCTAAAGAGTGTATAAAAAAACATTTTCTTCCATGAAGATAAAAAAAAAAAAAAAAAACCTGATTGAATGTAATGTTACCAGCATATACGGTATTCGAAAAAGAAAAATACAAACCAAACTCTCAGGTAAAATTACACCTCAGGGCTTCACCAACTGTTCGATCTTGTTTATTTTGAAACATCTTATCCTCAATTCTTCAGGTACTGAAGTATCTTTATAGTCAACACTTTCAATGGTCCATCCCTTGTTTTGCACCAGACCTGCCACTTCAACCTGTTGAATTTAAGACATTACGAAAAATTATCGATCTTAATCTTTCCAACTTATCATCATGAATTAACATAGAAAAGTGGGAAAAGACTCCTCTTAATGCACTATTACTGATCTTACGACATGTTTTGGTATGCAGAACTAAATAGATTGGATAGATTTAACTTCTTTAATAGAGTCGAGAAGTATATAGTTGACTACCAAACAAGTCATTAAAGTTTATTGATGCCACAATTTGACCTGAAAACGTGAATTTAAGAACCCGTTGAAAAAACTTTACTAGGCTGTGAAAAAACAAAACGGAATCTTAACATGCAGAGTAAATCATTCGACAAGAACTTTCAGTTTGATACTCTTGGCATCTTTGGTTCTAAGCTAGAAATTTTTACTTAACAAGTAAATAAGTAAGTTTTACAATTTAAAAAGTTTTATTTTTGAAAATTGGAAATAAGTTGCTAATTTTGTCAGTAAAATAAGAATATCTCCAATGCTAATGTAGACTGCACTAATAAAGTTGCCACATACGGTGAAGTAGACAGTGTCTACAAAACTCTCTCTCCCTCATGTCTAGAATTGTGCTTGACTGACTTGCCAAGAAAAAATGTAGACATTGTCAAGAAGATTGTATAGATGTACAGCCCTTCTAAGCAAGTCACCATAATTTAATATTTCTCTCTTGTTTCTTATTGTTATTTTTTCTTGTTTATTATTCTTTCCTATTAAATATACCTAAGAGATAAAAAGTTGAATTATAGACTCACTGGTGATAAAATTTGAACTAACTTGTATTCATTAGACATTGCCGCGTAGATTTAAAGTCTTTTCTATTAACATTCCACCTACTTTGCAATCCAAGGAAAGCATTGGAGATGTGTTACTCTTAGAAAATGTAACTTTATACCCGAAGTAAAAAGAGGGTAAGTCATCACGTATGTGGAGACAAAAAGTGAAAAAGAGACCACACTTTTTTTAAGCAACACGTTTTAAGTATTTAACCATAGTCTAATATATTCAGCTTACCTCTGTACCATCAGAAGCGTTGATGATAAGAGCTCCATTCAAGGAAAGATCCACAAGGTGGCAATTTGGGGACTTTATGACCATGGTAGATCTCTGTGTAACAGAGCAGTTACCATGGACTTTGCTTCTAACATCAGAAAATGTGAGCCCCCATTTTGGCTTCCATACAATACGAGGCCATACTTCCACCTCCTGTCCGTTGAACACTTGAAGGATTGGATCATCTATCTTAACACCAGCCTGTGACAGAACATAATGGATTAGAAGTTTTTGAAAGGAAAAAAAAAAAAAAAAAAAACTTCTAATCCATTATGTTCTAATCCATAATGGATTAGAAGTTAGACGAAAGTTATGGTGATTCGGATGAAGAAACTGCATCCAGGGTTCTTCAAAAACCACGTTTTGTGACAATCATTTAATCTAATGACAATTAAGTGTTGATCAATGTACTAATGAAATATGGCAAGTGGCCAAAGCCAATAGTGGCGCAAAAGCTTGAATATCTATCTAGACCATGTTTCTAACCTATAACATCTTTCTTCATCTTCTAAATCTTCTAAGCACACTAGGCATGAATTTGTCTTCATCTTCAGCATACACGTGTTCTCATTTAACAATGCAACCTATGAACATTCAGATTGACAAAGGTCCATATGTGGACGAAAATTACAGCATCAACCGATTTCAAACTCAGGGAAGACAACATGTTAAATTGGAATATCATGTAGGCGTGCTAAACTATTGACAGATATTGGTTTGGGAAAACCGAGTCCACTTCCATCAATACTCATCCTAACTACGAACAATTTATCTTTGTTTAATAAAATAAACAGATGTCTGAATGAATTCAACCAACTTTCTATGCATCTAATTTCTTTCTTTCCTTTTTTTTGAATGATGTACGGAATTGGTAAAAGAAAGCAAAATTAAGATGTCAAAAAAATGCCAAAAGCCTGGTGAGCAAATCAAGTACTTATATGTACGAATCTCAGTAGTTAGCATCTCTATATATTCTCATGCTTAGTAATTGGAATTGGACTTCTTTTCCTAACCTTTTCTCCACTCTGATTCTCCACACAGAATAGAAGTTATGGTTAAAAGGCTAAAAAAAATATATGAATTTCTCCGCTCTGATTCTCCATACAGAATAGAAGTTACGGTTAAAAGGTTAAAAAAACTATATGAATCAGATTTGTATTAGTACTTCACTGATGAGAGAGAAAAACAGGAAATGCTAAAATAGATGAAGTTTCATCTTTGCTTGAGTATTTGGGGACACGTGAAATACCTTTCTCAGGATGAGGCTGTTCGCCTTATATATGGCCATTTCTCCAGAAGTAGCACTGTGATATGGATTACCCTTGGGTACCTTACCATATTCAAATAGAAGTATCGTGAGATCTAAAAAATGAAGAAAATCAAAAGTATAAAATGCAAATATCAAGAAGCATAATCAAAGATCAAGAAATATTAATCAAGAAAATCTGAAAGCCTCCCACCTCCCTCCGTGATAATCAAAAGTGTAGAATGAATAAGCCCCTATTTGGTACACATTAAATTTTCATTATCATTCTTCTACTCATTTTCAACCACACATTTTTCAATAAAATAATATTTTCCATCACATCATTAACTTTTCCTTCTTTTTCAACCACACATTCTCCATTAATCTACTATTTCAGAATACATTCTTCCAAAATAATGTGGCTCAAACACACCCTAAATCATGAAACTCTAATCAAGAGATCAAGAAATATTAATCAAGAAAATGTAAAAGGCTCCCTCCCTCTCTATCCAGTAAAAATACACTTTTTATCTTTAACTGAAGTACTCCTAATACCTTAGCTGCATCTTCAGGATTGTTCTTTACAGGTGCATAAGCAACCCACGCATCCATCGCCTGAGTGATTGAAAAAAGTTGTCAGATTGAAAATTGAGGAGCTTATGTGCAATCTAAGAAACCAAGATAAAGAAGAAAAAGTGCTGAGATAATTTTTAAATGGCATAGCTTCCACTTACAGTAAATCCAACTCTAGCTGAAGGAGGAAGTGTTTTGGGATAATCTTGCATCATACATTCGAGTCGCGTAGAGGACTTAAATGCAGTTTTTGTTGAATCTTTGTATCTGCATTCACAGAGGGAATATAGATGATCCAAGTGAAACCACCAAATGCTCAGCTAATGAGAATTCGGGAGAAATAATGGTCAATTCATCATGCAAATAATGGTATTCCTTTTTTTTTTAAGTAAGATATAATAGTGCATTAATGATAGAATAAATTGGCCAAAACCATATTGTTCGTGAGTAATAGAACAACTTTTTTAGATATTTTCAACGTTCACCAGAAGTATAAATGCAGTTTCTTCTTTCAATCACAACAATAATTACGAGGAAGGCACTTCAGAACACCAGAATTACATTCCTCTATTTAATACTGAGAGGGAGAAAGGGCTTACTTGGGGTTAACAAACTCCTTTATGGCACCTCCTGTCTTTGTGAGTTCTTCAAAATAAGGGCCAATTTCAAAAATGAGCTGCAAAATATGGGCACGAAATATCAAGCCTGAAAATTGCTAATTTTTTGCTGCAAATAACAAAAACTGGTTTTATGACAAAAGAATGCCATCATCATACTAAAAACCTATCTCATAAGATCTCTACATGTCTCAGGGTTCTGGCAGTTGAAGAAAGGTTCTTTTAATGTTGTATATTGTCAAGAACAGACTGTTTTAGAAAGTAAGAAACCAACTACAGACATAGTCTACCATCATATATACCAATCAGAAGTACTTCTAACATGAAGAATGCAAACTCACACTTCAGTTTTAGAATAAAAGCTCAGATGAAGTGCATAACTTGGGAAAGCATAATGATCAGAAAGAGGTCGAAAGCTATGGAAAGCAAATAAAAGAGAGGACAAAATTAAGATGTAACATTGTTACTGTATAACCTTGAGATGATGATATCGGTATATTGCTAAAGCTATAAACTTACTGGAAAGAAAAGAAAAGAACACAAAGCATTTAGATGACACGCCTATTATGGTAACCACCACCAGTTAAGTATCTGAAAAGTGCCATGATACCAAAGGGAACATAAAAAGAACACGTTTCGAATAAAATCCGTATTGGGAAAATTAAGAAACAAATGCTAAAATGAGTTATTGGCAGAACATGTACTTGGTTTATGTTTCCAGGGAAAGGAGAATATCCTGTTTCAGAGTTGACATCACCATCGGGATAGCCACTAGCTCTAAGCAATGGATCAAGTTGATTGTATTCCACATTGATCACCATTGTCCTCCCTGACACAAAAAATTATATTTCAAAAGACTATATATAACAATATAAACCACAGGCCACACTGAAATATTTGCAGGGAGTACTGCTTCAAAGTGCCACAGATATGCATGTGAAGCTTGTTAACAACATACAGAAACTTGTATGAAAGAGACATTTAAGACACGCCAGTAACAGATCGCCTGTTATTCTAACACAGGCACAAAGTGTGTGCATGTTGCCTCCAATATCGAACACTATATTTTGCATTCCCAGTGGAGGAGAAGCTATTTGAGTGTGCAATGTTTGACTGTCCCAACTCGTCTCTGCTGAATAATAGACATTGGATGCATTAAGCTTCATTAAGTGTGTCTTCACCAAATGTCTTGTTTATCTTCCTTTAAAAAATATATATATTGTGAATAATATATTCACCAAGAGTCAAATATATCACGGATCCTTGTGAGCATTCTCTTTCTTCTTCTGCGAATCATGGCTCATTCATGAACTATATGCATGCTGAGATTTGGAATTTCAGCAAATGATAATATTTTAAGATATTGTAACATGATTCAACACTCAGATTAGAGAAGCATGAAATGATTCTACGATATCAAATGCTGACGACCTAGACGACAGAACAAGATCTGGACAACCAAGTTTTACATCTAGGTGTTCATAAAGCCATATAATGAGGAAAAGTGCTTATATAGTAGAAATGCAAGTAACTTTAGTTATATATTATAGCACATGGTCTGGTCAACGTTATTCCCTACTCTCTAGCCAATTTTTTCAGCTTTCTAATCATCCGGAGACTCTTTTGAGGAAATTAGCAAACATAAAGCAGAAGCAAAAACTGCAAACAAAATTCACACACTTAATTTATTGAGCTAGTCCTTTTATTTTTCCTTAAAATTAACTATGAATGACACACATCTCATGTTAAAAAAATATAGAGAACTGGCATATTTCATAAATATTTGAAAAAATAAGCTACATGGAAAAATCATTCGAATTGGTGATGAAATCCTGGGTGAACTGAAATACCTCAACAAAGGACCAAGCCAGTGGGAATAAACTTTCACAAGTCAAATTGATGAAAATATTCTGACAGATGATCAAATGTCATATTATATCTACATATAATATAAGTACATACCATCTTGGTGAGTAAGCTTTGTAATGCCTCCAATAGCTTCCTTAGCTTTCCGTGGAACAGCAAGAGAATTAACATGGTACCCCTTGGTGGCACTGACTCCCAATGCTGAAGGAATAGCCTGTAATATAACAAGAAGATTAAAATATCGACTAGTAGGCCTAATGTATTGATAAAATAACACTGCCAGACGTCGACTTCAACTAAACCTTGAATAGAAGACCATTAGTATCCTGGAAAAACAAAACCCATCTCCGACCAGCATCATGCCTGGAAATGATAGGTATGGTTCAATTAAAACCAGACAATATAGAAAGAAAAAAGCTTCAGAGAGCTGATTGCTTGTGTTGGATAAAAAAAAAAAAAAAAACCCTAAATACTGATATCCAAATTGATCTAGAGAGACATATAAATCAGAAATGATGCTACAACTGCAAATTGAGCTATAGGGTTCCAATTCACAAAATAAAGGAATCTGCCTTATTATAGTAGATCTATTTGATTGCAAAAATATACTAGCTCCACTAAGACTGAACTAAGCGTGAAAATAAACCTTCTTTTGTAGCATCCTTACAAATTAATAAATTAGAAAAAAAATTAAGTTGAATGAGATATCAGTTAGAGCAGCATGATTTAGGTGCAATACGTACCATTCTTTAAGAACTCCCGACGAATAAAGAAGTGAATGAACATCACCATGGCCATGAGGTTTTGTCTATGGAAGAGCATTTATGGAGCAAAAAAGGAAAAAGAGAATTTAGTTTCCAAAGATAAAATGATTGACATAGGTTACCATTCACCACCTAAGTATCTGCACGTTCATTCCACTGATAATATCTGAATAAAATCCTACCTGAATGCTATATTTGTTACGTGGATCCACAGCCAACCTGGCATCATTATCATCTAAACAAGCAACTTTTTCCTGAAATAAAGTCAAAGGCAACTTTATAATCCCTTTTAATCCATCTGAGAAATTTCATGACATGTAGTAGGCATGATCACACGCTGACCTGCTTTAACAATTTTACTTGTGTGGATTTCATCCCAAAATAAGCATTTGATTCTAGAAGTTCCACAGTGCGTGAATGAGTGTCATCTGATGTCATTATAGCCAGTGGAATCTCTGTTGGGCCATCACCTTAATTGACAAAACAAAGATAATTAGTTGAAGAACAAGAACCCTAATTTATTAAAGCAACTTTTATTTCTCTTTCGGAAAATATTTTTCAAAGAAATCTAGGTTATAAAGTTTTTGCAAAGAACATGTCTCATGGCATGACTTGGTGTAGATAATGCTAACAATATACAGACACCATCCCTATCAGTCATACAACTCGCCGACTTGGAACCGATTAATCTTGATAGAAGCTGACAGCATCATAATTTGTCTCAATAAACATGTCACTCGTATTACTAGAACTCCAAATGCGTACACAAAAAGTCAAAAACTGCTAACCTAGAAAGAACTCAGAGACAGAAAAGTATCCACTGGGACTAAAAAGATGATAATCTCTCCTTGAGCATTATTCACTATTCTCATTTTAAGAAAAAATTATGCACTAAAACTACATTCAGATATTATTGATTAACAAACCGACTTATACAGAGCCCAAACTGTAAACATTCAAGGTGATGAACATTTTGTCCCTCTCATGTGGAACTATTTTCTAAATTTTCTGAAACTACTCGCAGTTTAAAAAGGCATAACTAGATATACAGCAAGCATAAAATGTCAGAAAACTATACAAATGGAAGCAAACTAAGATGCATGTCTAGCACCAGTAATATCGTATTTGAAATAACATTGTCGTCAATGACAGTTTATGCAATCCAAGTTACTCTACAAAATAACAAACCTTGGGCTAGCCTGCAGCTAGTTTCTTGTAAGGCTAGAATAGATTCAATGTAGTTTTGTAAGAAGCATGTTCCTGAAGTTGTCTCTGAAGGTAGAGCCACCTGAAAAGGATGAAGATCTCAGTCAAGGGATTGCAGCTGACTCATTTCATGCCACAAGCACTAACATAGTTGCTTGATTTTTAGTTAAGTGGATTGTCATTGTCAGGCATACTACACTCAGAAAAGCATTCATGCCATTTTACAGCAATAACTAGGCCTATAATTACTAATGTTCTTAAATTCTAGATCAACAACAAAGACTTGGAAAACATAATTGCCAGACATTATATTTTCCATATAGAATAAATTATCTAACCATGCAAGTGATTGTTCTCACCTTTATACCATTGTACCCAAGACGTTCCCCAAGGCCCCCAGCAACGAGGACGAATGCAGCCTTCTGTGCCTCCTTGACACCAGCATCCTCATATTGAATAAAGGCATTGTCGCCAAAAGTCAGAATCTCCCCAGATGGAACCTATTGAATTATTGTACTTATATCATTTAAAACCCAATCATGGTTTTACAGCATACAGAGAAGAAAGCACTTGTGAAGATGTGAAAAAGTAACCAATATAAAATGGACATCACATCTCTGCAGAATAAATGACACAGCATGTTACATGACCAAAAAGGCAGTCGGGTAAATCAATAGTTAAGAAACGTTCTTCTAGAAATCTAGGCGCTCATTTGAAGAAAGATGTTCTGAAGTCAACCAAGATTAAATAATATGAAGAAGATGCAGTGAGCATAACATGAATAGGCGAATGTGTTTCTGTAGGTATGTTTGTAAAGAAATCTGCCCTCCTTCATGCTTAACGGGTGCTTCGTTATCAAAAGTATCAATAACGATTACTACAGGAAACAAGAATAAGGTAAGTAGAGCAGATGAAAAATTCTTTCGAACAGAAGGCAGCACACTACTTTCGAAATCTACAAGACTGGCCCACTGTCCTCAAAAAAGAACTGTCTCTCTCTCAAACATCAATAAATGAATCGTAAATAAGTGCAGGTTTTTTGCATTGAATATGAACCACATATGATTAAATAAAAAGAACTCAAAATGTTCTAGCACAGTAGGCTGAGGAGAAACCTTCTCTAGAATAGAAGACAAGTGGTTACCACGAGAAACTAATAGTCAATAGCATAACTTCTATGGCATATCATTGTGCTTTTCTTCAAAATAAAACTCCCATTTCAGCATGATATTCACGGATTATTAATTATTCATTTGTTTCATTCCCACGGTTTGAAATTCAATTATTCCACCGAACACTTATATTTGCCCATATAAATTGTAATAATAACTAGCAGGTTCCTTAGCCATTTAACGTGGGGTTCACATTGTCAAATTATAGAATAAATTAGAAAAGAAGAATTCACAATCTAGCTCACTGGAAAATGATAGCAAAAAAATCATATTAACTTGCCAAGTACTCTAGTTGTATTTAAAAAAAAAAAAAAAAACATGACCATATAAATTGTTTGCAAATTGCACGTACTCTAGTTGTATTTTAAAAATATAAAAAGGAACATGACAGTAAATACTGTTTGCAAATTGCAAAGTCCAGAGGCCAACTTACAGAGGGCACAAAGCCATCATATGGATTCTTCCCAGCCTTTGAATCTGCCAATAGTTCCCTAGCAGTTTTGATGTAAGACGCCAGTCCCCCTGGATAACTAGAGTTAAGTCGAGCCACCTAACAGAAACGGAACAGTAAGACATTTGACAAAAAAAGTTTACTCAACCAATAACTTGCCCTGGGCCATCAGCCTTTCTGTACATGCTTTACTTCGTGATGGAAATACTAGGGACGGCAGTTCAGTTCAAATAGTGGATGCCAAACTAATGGTGGGGAAGAAAGAAATAAGGAAAATATTCTTTCTGAATTAGAACCAGAAAAAAAAAAAAAAAGGCAGCTTCACCAGTAAAATCCAATTTACAATTTAAACAGAAATGATTGATTTTTATATATTAGAATAATTTTAAGCAATTTATTCAGATCACACTTTAGTCTCCTACCAAGATCTGTTGCACCCAAAAGCTTAAAAGAGAGAGAGAGAGAGAGGCAACCATGTGTAAAAGTTCATAAAAAGTATATCAAAAGCAAAAGGCTAGAGAGATACGAATTTATTCTAAGACACACAAACATGCATAAAGACAAGTGCATTCATGTAACAATCTCGATCAAGTTCAAGTTCAGTAATTCATATTTAACAGAAGAAAAAACGTAAGGGACTTTGAATCTCGCACTATGATCTGTGTATAAAAAGCAAAATAAAGAACACAAACCCGAAACCAAAACAAGATCGTAACTTTAACAAAAATCCATCTGTTCCAATGTACACGTGCTTGAAACTTTACCATCAAAATTCATAAAATAACTAAAAACGAATAAAAAAAAGATGAATTCCGAAAATTCGCCTGATTGAAAAGCTCGCGCTTCTTGTCATCATCGACGCCGGGCTCGGGCCAATGTTCGAACAAATGGCTCTGGCCCATTTCCAGAAGCATCTTCGCCAGCTCCACCTATACATACAGATTTTATTGCATATTCAATAACAGTAATTCAATTGTTTATTTACATATAGATATCGTTTGTACGCACCTCTTCAGGGGAGAGGAGGGAGAGGTTCTTGACGAGGTTGGGAGCGACGGCGGTACAATCATCACCGCCGTCGATGTGGAGTTTCGACAGGCTATCGGCGGTTGATCCAACGGTTGAGGTTGCCATGACGTGACTTCCGATTAATTGGACAAGAATGAATGGAGATCTGATGATATAATATGAGTGTAAAAGAGGAGGGGGGTAACCGAAAGAAACGGTGAAAAAGAGGAGACACTTTATTTGGTATTTTCTCCCAAACATAAATCCATTTAACCAAAAATACATTTTTTTCAAAATTTATTTTAAATTAAATACTTTTTAATAAAATAATATTATACAAAAACTTCCTTTTTTTTTTAACTTTTCAACCATACATTACTCAAAAAAAATTACTATTTCAAAATACATTTTTATCAAAATCTCATTATAACGAAGCTCAAACAAGGGTTGAATAAATAAATGATGATTATCATTAGTTGCTTTTAGTTATTTCTATTTAGAGATAGTAAATGGATCGAGACGCTTGCGAGTTTGCTCATTTCGATTTGATTCATGGACAATTATACTCATTTCTGATTTTTTTTAGTAAAAAAGACGAGTAGTTTATGGACGGCTCTTCTGACTTGTGAGATTCACGAGGCAAATGGTCGAATCGAGCCTAGTTCGTAGACACGAGTGGAACTTGAACACAGTTCGTGTGTCTGAGGGGCAAAGTCGATTCAACCAATGTAATCCTACTTGTACCATTCTTGTAGTGTTCAGGACACGTGTCAAATGTTGAGAAAACAACGATAAATTTAGAAATCAATTGAATTATATGTAAATAATTAAAAAGTTAGAGCCCGATAAAATAGTAAAGAATTAGTAAATTGGCCAATTTTGGTTGAATCGCCTTATTCGATCACAAATTTTGAACTTTTTTATTCGACTTGATTATCCTTCGACACTTGACGAACGAGTCTTTATGTAAAAATGGAAAAGGCTAAAAAGAAAAGAAAAAGGAAGTGGAACTTTGATATTGGCGTCGATACAAAGCCATATTTTGCTCTCTTGTGTTAAAGTTAAAGCCAAAATTAGATGGAGAGAAGATAAAGTTTGTCCCATAAAGGTATTGTCCGAAGAATATGCCAAATCCAAATGAGATTCGTAGTTAATTAATTAGAAAGATTGCCTAATTACATGTGATTTGCACATGTAATTAGCTGAAAATGTGAATTGTTTAGTTACACCCTCCGTAAGGTAAGTTGTCATGTGTCACTTTTCGTTAACGACATTTAGTTTTAGCTAATGATATTGTACCAATGTACATTGTCATATTATAGTGTTCATTTTATAATAACAAGTGCACGATATCCCTAAAGTTGACCTAACGATTCTCCCGACTAAGACTTTGAGCTTGTTTTAGCCCCATTTATTGTAAGAATTCATTTTGAAATAGTACATTGATGAAAAATGTGTGATTAAAAAATAAAGAAATTTTTTGAGTTTGCGTATAATTCCTTTCATGTGTTGATTTTCATTACATTCAGTAATACACTTTGGACAAGTTATTTCTTGTTCATCATCAAAGTTCTACGACACCGCTCCCTTACATCTCGTCCCAACTCGATTAAATTCATTTCATGTACATATTGTTCTAGCATTTTTCCTTTTTGCTTCTCTTGCTACTATACTTTTACTTTCAAGTTCGATCTGCGAGCACACTAAATGCTATAAGAATTTTCAAATGATGACCTTCTAATGCTCATTGAACTATTAGAACTAAACTAAGGTTTATGATAATCGCTCAATATCCTCTCCATTCTTAAATATCATGATAGCGTGCTTGTCATGCTCCGACCGTCAAGTTTGCAACCTTTAGAGCCTATTATGTTTGGACAAGCTTAGATATTATTTGCCAATTGTCTAATTATAAATTATTTATTTTGAAATTTAATTTTCTAAAGCAAGAATTTAAGAGTAAACTACTTAAGTTTCATGTGTTCCGAAAGTTTTAGGAGAAAGTTAGTCTGAGGTGTCGTCACTTTTCTGCAAGCATAGATAGAAACAAATTTTATGCCAAATAGGCTATTAATTATGCCTCATGTTCCATCCACAATATAGCCGATCTCTCCCCCATCACACTCAAAAAATCTATCTTTTCCTTGCTGCAAATCTTCCGACACAATCCTCACTCAAATTCTGCTTTCACAAATTTGGGGCGTCATATGTTTGCAGCATTTCATGCGGGATCCTGATAAGGTTGGTTTCTACTTGGATATGGATTCGATACTAATATATAGTCCTGATAATCAGTTGCAGTAAAAGATTTAGAATTCTGAAAACCATGGATAAATTTTGATGATTAGTAAAAGAAAACAACCACTTTTAGATGACGTAACCTTTATGTGGGTTGGCGTTGGAATTGAGGTGGGGTTAAGGGTGCCGATTGCATGGTTTTTCTTCTACATTTTGTTCAATTTGATACTTTTTGATCTGTTTGAGTTTTGGAGATTTATACAGACTATAATATGTATATGTGGCCACTGAACATGAAGTAATTGATTTGTTCCAAGTCTTGTGATTTCAACGTGGCCTCCCAATGGTAATGGTATTAGTGAAGATATCAGAGACTTTTTCCAAGTATTAGTGTCACTTGTGCAAGAGCTTAGGGTATTCTATACAGTAACAAACCAGGAAATCATCTTCAATGTTACTCCTATCCCCCATCAAATGAAGCCTTTACCTTTATCCACTTTCAACTCCTAGAATGTGATGTTCTTGAATTTCTGGCTGCAAGAAATAATGCCTTATGCATTTGTATGTTTTTATGAACGCCCATTTTCTTTAATTCTAATTTCTTTTGTCTTCTGTTTAGTATGCTTTGAAGGAAATCTAAAAGCCTAATTTTATTTTTTTTACCTTGTTCTGCTCAATATTTTTTTGCTTTGCTGAATGTTTGATTAATCTATTTCTTTTTGGTTTGTGTAGTAGCAGATTTGGATCCTTTAGAATGTAGTATAAATCTGAAATGGTGATAGACTAATTGGATTTCTGAATAGGGGGAAGGGAAAGTAATATACATTTGATATTCGTTTAAGAACGTCATTTTAAAGGAATGGATTCGAGGAATCAAGTGAATTTTGACCATCATTATGATTTAGAACTTGCTCGTTCGAAGGGTAAACTCTCAGATGAGGATATCGATAAACATGTCAAAAAGTTGTTGGATGAAAAAGATATGCCAGAAGAATATAAGGACTTTCTGTTGTGTGCTCTAATGAATGAGGGAAGGTTTCTATCACTTGAGGGGAAAGGAGAAAGTAATTATAACGATAAGCATTCTACATTTAGGACAAATCTCTTAAGCATTCTTAAAAAACCAGATGATGAAGAGGAGTACTGAAGGCTTCGGCATGACATCAAAGTCCATAGAGCTCACCACTTGGACCCGCATGTAGTAAAGCTGGATAAATCGTATCTCGATCATTATCTGGGTGAGTTGAAAGATCCTGCCTTTTTTTGTTTGTCATTGCATTATTTCCTAACTTTTGATGTTGTCAGTTGCCATGACAAGATCATGATTGTTATTTTTGATTCAATAATGAATAGATTTCAAAAAGATTTTCTTTTTTGTGATCAATTAATTGGTCTTTTTCATAACCACTCCACGTGTTTACCAAAATTTTACTCTGATTCCTGCATTAATTTTCCAACGTTATTCCTAAATCATTTGAACTCACAAATCATTTTGTCTTTTGAGATGTCGTTGACACGAAAGAACAAATCATATAAGTGTACAATATTAACTTTTTTAGCAATATGCACCTCGAATTGCTCTGAAATGTAAATTCATCAACCTAAAACTTATTTAATTGTATCAGCAACTCCTATATGAACCTCTTGAGAAAAGAATGTACAATGCGGTTGCCTGCTTTGA
This sequence comes from Fraxinus excelsior, assembly GCA_019097785.1. Classification (NCBI taxonomy): domain Eukaryota; kingdom Viridiplantae; phylum Streptophyta; class Magnoliopsida; order Lamiales; family Oleaceae; genus Fraxinus; species Fraxinus excelsior. The sequence continues at coordinate 1,763,573 of CM032634.1, read as the reverse complement.
ATTTGTCACGGCTATAAATCATCTCTACTTCTCTCACTCTTCATATGCACCGAGTTGTCTTCTCCAATGGGTGTTGGGTGGTTCTGTTTTAATTCAAAAACTTCATTCAAGATTTATTATATATAATCTTACTTTATATAGTTTTTTTCTATTAATTTATGTTGTCTCCTTGGTAACTAACTTTGAGATATATATCTTATTGAGTGCAGATCTTAAGGAAAAGCTCTTAAGGTTCCAAGATGACAAACCACAATGCTTGAATCTTTTGCGTGGATTCTTCTTTTGGCTTCAAGTGAGTCTAATTTGGTTCATTTTATCTTTCGATAAAGATCATTTAAATCTTGTCCAGTGTGAATTAGCCGTCTGATGTCACATTGTGCCAGCATGACGTGGTCCATTATTTGTGACTAGTGAGAAAATGAGAGAATTAACTACATCTATGCTTGCTTGCTTGCTCCACGAGGTTTTTTGTCAAGCTACAGCAAGTGTAACGAGCATGTTTGGCTAAGCTTAAAGAAAAGTAGCTTTTGTTCATGTTTGAGCCCCATTCTTTCTCCTTTTTTCCCATTCATTTTTCTACCGTACTCATTTTCAACCACACATTCTCCAAATAAAATAATATTACACACAAATTTAAAACTTTTCATCACTTTTCCACCACACATTCTCCCATCAATCACTATTCAAAAACTAATTCTTCCTAAAAAATGGGGGCCAAACACCTTAATGTGTTTGGATGTGTTACTTTTTCTATTTCTCCAATCTCCATTTCTTTTGTCTGTTTTGTTTCCTTCTCTGCTATGTATATCTTTTTTTATATCTATATAAAAAAAAGAATTAATGCATCAAAAAGTACTAATTGAAAAGGAGATTACAAAAAACTACGATAACTGAATGGAAAATCTTCCAAAATTTCCTTTTATGTGTCATCTGCATTTTATTTCTTTACCGATGAAGTTGTATGAATCAAAAAGTGGAACTTACCGGATTTATAACTGGCTTACCGGATATGCAAAGCACTTACCGGATTTTCCAAAGGAAATTCTGTTTTTAATGTAAAACATAGTACTTACCGGTTTTACACTGAAGTTACCGTATTTGCACTCTTCTCACCGTATATGCTTAAACACTCACCGGAATTGCTACTGTTATGTTTTGTTTTTCTCGCCTAAGTAAATACTCTGTTTTTTCTCTGTTTTTCAAGAAGAAGATTGAAACTATTTTTCTTTACAATACAAGTAGTATTTATAGACTTTACAAAGACAAGTTTTCCACCTCCTAATCTAAAAAACTGTCTATGAAAAAGATCTAACTAAGATAACTTTTACAAAGATTAAGTTATCAAATTGAACACTTTAAACTTAAGAATTAAGATACAAAATATCTAGCATACTAAAACAAGAAATGTGAAAGTAAGAATGTCAACTATATTCAACATTTACGTAAAGATGAACTCTTGGCTTCTTATCTCTCTTTATGCAAGTTAATTCTAATATAAAAAACTTGTGCTTCGTGTTGAATTAGTATCTACCGATGGAAGGATCATTTGAACCATGGAAGGACCCTCTAAGCCTCATGGTGAAACAAGAACGTTGTCCCTCCTGATGCAATATTGAAAGCATTGGATTATTAAGCGAGGTGAAATCACTCAAAGACAAACGAATAAGAATCGTGCACAGATGTGAGAAACTGCGGACGACCAGCTGCTTTACTGCTTCTGCTACTTATTTTTCTGATTTATTTATCCAGTTTTAAGTACTTTCTGTCTAGCATTGAATGCAGGAAGGTTTGAAGGAGTAATGTCTTTATCTGATAGTGGCACAAAATAATTGGGAGGTTAATTATGTCCATTGTTTGGTTATGGGAAATGTGTCCAATTAAAACATTGGTTTGCAGCCATTGTACGCTTCTGATTTTCTTAGCATTCAGTAATACACTTTGGAGGTCTTCTCCCAAATCAAAATTCTGCGGCACCGCCTCCTTGGTGGAAAAATGATTTGGGATGGGCCGGAAAGGAGACCAGGTTCCTTAACCTCATCCTGTTTACCATACGGGGCGAGGATTCTCCATCCCATTCGGCACGGCATTGCGGGACGGAGAATCTTGCCATCCATAGGTATGTTGGATGGTGCGGATTGGGCCGGGTGCAGACATGAGTGAATCATGGTCTCTAATTTAACGGGCTTAATAATGTGACTAGATTTGAGCTTTGACTAAGTCCAATAGATATTGAATCTTGATGGGCCTAATAATTCATCCCAGCAAGCAGAAGTCGAAGAACAAGTGAAATCCGAGGAAGCAACCCAAGAAAAGGACACGAAACAGCAAGCAACGACACCCTTAGGGCCAGTCGAACCACAGGTGAATGTAAAGAGCAAAAATATGGGCAGAGAATATGGTGGACAGTGGCTTAGCAGCGCCACCAGACATGTTAGGATTTATGCTGCCTATATCGACCCTGAAACTTGCGAATTTGACCAAACACAAATGGATAAACTCACTCTTATCCTTGACCCTACTGATGAGTTTGTGTGGACGGATGAAACCTGCAACAAAGTTTACTCCTATTTCCAAGAACTTGTGGATCATTATGAGGTATAAAACTAACTTTGTCTTATAACATTAGTATTCACCGTTGTAATGGAATTATTGATAGCAACATATTGATGTTGTAATGGAACCAGGGAGCACCATTGACTGAATATACACTTCGATTGATTGGTTCTGACATAGAACACTACATCAGGAAGCTGCTTTATGAAGGAAAAATTCAATACAACATGAATGCAAGGATGTTGAACTTTAGCATGGGAAAACCGCGCATTGGATTTAACTACAACGATGGCGCGATTGAAGATGTACAATAATGAATATAGGTAAGATGATCGGGGAACACAAGAACAAGAAGCTTAAAGCATTTGTTTTTATCTATCTCTATCCTCGGGGTGTGTACATGTCCCTTCACAAGCTTAAATTATTTTCACTGCTACACCTACAAATCAAGTGAACCTAGAAAGCAGTATACAACATAGCAAGAAAGCCAACAAATTCATATTTATGTCCCAGAGAACTAGATTGTTAATATACACAATAAGATTATCCGAGATATTAACAAAACTAGGCCACAGTCCTAGTATTTTAAGAAACTGCTACTCTATTGAAAATAGCATAGATCCTACGTCAAACGAGATTAAAGAAAATACATTCCCTTCACAAGCGCAAGTTTCTTTCCATATATCACTTCGTTGCTTGTTTGATTTTTCGCTCAGGACCGGGAGGGGGACAACGTATTGGCTCCACTGTGAGGCATTGCGGGTCCTTCCATGGTTTGAAAGCTCCTTCCCTAGTTAGACACTGATTCAACACGAAACACATGTTATTCAGTTGCAAATTAACTCACAAGTAAAACTATCAACGAAGAACATAAGTTCGTCTGTATGTAAAAGGGATTATTGGATGCATGATATTGTTTCCATGAACGTAACAGACTCTCCATTTTGGAAAGATTTTCTATTTAGTTATCTCCATTGTCTGTAATCTCTTTGCATACACTAATTTTCGATGCATAATATATTCAAAAGATAAAATGTATAAAGTTCCACTCACTTGAAGCCAAAAGAAGAATCCACGCAAGAGGTTCAAGCATCTTGGTTTGTCATCTTGGCATCTTGAGAGTGCTTCCTTAAGATCTGCACACAATAAGATATACATCTCAAATTAGTGTTACCCTAGAGAAAAACCTGAACTAATGGAGTAATAAAACTAAATAAAGTGAGGAAGAGAGTAAACTCGGAACAAGCTTTTCAATTAAAAAAGAAGATTTAACGGAGATTTTATATATATGAAGATGAGAGAAATATAGATGATCGTTGCCCCCAAAAATTTAGTGCAGTCTATACTTTTCCCTTGTTTTCTACGTTTCTTTTCTAATAGGTTCATTTCGGAGTTGCTCAAACCATTAGAGTAAGTTTTAGGTTTATGAATTTGAATTTCAAGCCAATCCGAGGGGCACATTGCAGGACAACCATTCATACAAATTTAGCAGGTTAATCTGCCTATTATTATTTTCAGAATCCTAAAGGGGAGATAGGGAGAGTGATTGTGTAAGGTGCAGTGTACAGATTGTGGTAGGTGGATGTGTCTTGGAGCTATTATTTTGTGCTGGGGGAATCAGCATAATGTTTAAGGGGGAGAGAGGTAGAGCGAACTTGCTTAACAAGAGGCTAGAAATAGATTATCTCAAGCCTTTACATGAAATCTCTCACAAGTAACCAAAACAATTAATTTGGGAAGAAAAGTGTGATACAGAACTCTTTGTGACAACAGCATCAGAAAAAAATGAGAAACAATAAAAGCACAAGTGATTAAGGAATAATGTTTTACAACTAATATCTAAGTGAAATTTTAGCATATGATTGGAATTGCCATGATATTCAGGAACATTAGAGGTTAGCTCAAATATCACAGTAATAAATACCATTGCATATCATGACATCCCACAACGTCAAATGTGATAAGATATTGCAATGTCAAAAATGAAATGCAGAGTCTTCAACCTACCAGGATAGAGATCAAGATAAGATTTTCCAGTTTTATCAGTCGAGTATGCATTTTCCCTCCCGTTACGCAACTCCCTATGGCGAAGTGCTGCCTTACGGACTTCGACGTCCTGCTGAAGCTGCTTGTACTCCTCTCTATCATATTGTTTTCGAAAAATACACATGAGTTCTCTCCTGAAGTCAGAGTGCATTTTTGAACTGTCCTCCTCTATCTGCACAAGGAAGATCATCCAACATGAATAATAGTAGTACTTCAATTCAAATTTAGAGACAAAATAGAGAGCACTGGATGGGTGGGGGGACCACAACATAGTGATAGATGAATGTTAACGTACAAACATAAAATTTTCGGTTTCATCCTCGCAAGCTGGAGCAATGTCTAGAATTTTCAGATCAGAATCGTCATCACTGTCCCCCTTTTCTGGGCTAATCACAACACCATCCTTCTCATATACTATCATACCACCCTCATGAGGCAATACAAGATAACTACCTTCAATTTTAGTATTTTTCATAAAAAAAAGATGGTCAGAATCTGGCATCATCGAATCACTTGAGCATCTCATAGCTTCTATTTTCTCTCCCTTGACAGTATTTGTTAGCTTTCTCTGAGGCTTGTGACCCGTTAATTTTCTATGAGTCTCTGGATCAGAGTCATCATCTGAATCACTATCTTCTTCATATCTAATGAAAAGGCATGAACCATTTTTCTTATGGTTAAATACATAAGATTTTTCATGCTTCACGAGATTGCGCAAAAAAATCTCATACTGGGGATCATTCTCCTCGTGATTCCAATCTTCATCATTCTCGTAGATATCATCCTTTTCATTTTTCCTCTTATTTGGCACAAACCTTACCTCCTTAGTTAGAAGACACAACAGCAAGTCCTTGTACGACTGTTCCATATCTGTTTCCCTCTCCAACTGTTTTACAAACTCATATTCCTCATCTAACTGTTTATCATTGGACCTAGCACATTCCAAATCACAATAGATATCAGACTTCACAAAATTCAGATAATCCATTTCCATAATTGACCCTCCTCACCAATTATTCCTCCAAATATCAAATATACATTCCTTCCCCTTTCCAGCTCTTGCGAAATGTAATTTATCTATCACCCTTTCCGTTATACATAACAATTAAAAAAAATCTCTTCTCCTGCAAAATAAATAAAAAAAAAAAAAAGAAAAGAAAAAAAAGGAATTAATCCAATTTCTAACATAATAAATAGTTATTGAATAGGAAAACACAGAAAATAGATTAAGCTCCAAGTTTCCATTCTCACCTATTCATTATATCCCAAAAGCATAGTATCTAAGAAATTCTTTTTAGTTCAGATTCTGTTCAAAAAAGTAACTTTCACCTATATAATCTTTTTAGTTCAGTTTCTGTTCAAAAACAGTATATTTGGTTGCTATAATTTGTGGACTATTTATTGTCTATTTCCATCTTTGAATTTCCCAATTGGATGATTTGAAACAAGATTTTGATATTATTCCAACTATTTTCCAGATCCAATTTGATATTCTTAATATTAAAGAATCTTTTGATCAAAATCAGTTCTCTGCATTCTATTAGTGAATCAATTAGTCTTGATTATTAATTCCGGAATTCTTAGGAATTACCCGGGTTTTGATTGCGTTCTTCGATCTTATTCACCCTCACATTCATGCCACATAAATATGTTCGTAAAAATTTGTAAGAACGCATTGACATTGTATTATGAATTGCATGTCAATGCATACCAAACGGATAACCTAAATAAACTAAAACAAAATCAAAAGAACTATAAAATCTTTCGATGCGTGTGTGTTACTGAAATATACCGAAAAACAAGAATGCGAGAGGATATACATTACCTTTTCTCTCTCTGTGTACGTCTCTCTCGGCAGCTAAGTGAATGAAGAAAAGAAAAGTTTCGCTTTCACGCATAACAATGTTGTCACCGTCCGGGCCAAAAGTATTTATGTGTTTGCCATATTGGGCTAAATCAGGCCCAATATATGTACCGAAAGAAAATAAATTAAAAAAAAAAAAGTGGGAAGAGCTCACAAATGAGGTTTTAAGTTTCACCAATACAAAAATTAGGTTTCAAATTTAAAAAACGCAAAACTCAAGTATTTACTTATCAAGGAGTGATAAATTAGTGTTATTAATTAGGATTTTAATATAGTACCTGATTTTTTAATAAATAAACTTTAGACCTAATTTTTAAAAAGCAATCTTTAAACACCTGGACTTCTGTAATTTATTAGTTTTTTTTTTTAGGAAAAAAAAAAATCAAAAGTCAGGTGTTAACTTTGACACAATTCAGTTTTCAGGTATCAAGTTTCAAAAAGCAAAACTCACGTATTTATTTATTAATTAAAAATATTTTTATTAATTGATTATTAAATAAATTTATTAAATATTTAATTCTAATATAATATAATTAACTCGCCCCACATCCACCACCCCTACCGTTCCGGGAACTACTTCGACGACCATTCCTGCGATTATTCCGGAGACCGTTCTGCCGCAGCTTTACGAACGTATTTATGTAGCATGAGGGTGAGGGTGAATAAGATCGAAGAACGCAATCAAAACCCGAGTAATTCCTAAGAATTCCGGAATTAATAATCAAGACTAATTGATTCACTAATAGAATGCAGAGAACTGATTTTGATCAAAAGATTCTTTAATATTAAGAATATCAAATTGGATCTGGAAAATAGTTGGAATAATATCAAAATCTTGTTTCAAATCACCCAATTGGGAAATTCAAAGATGCAAATGCTCCACAAATTATGGCAACCAAATAGGGGTGGGCAATGTGTCGGGTTTGGGCCAAAACCGACCGGAGCCGTATACCCCGGTTTTAGGCTATTTACACACACCGGCCCGGCTCCTACCCTAAACCAACCCGACCAGAATAGTCCATCACTCCATCATTATTGCTCAACCAAGTATAACACATCAGAGGCAAACACCAGCAACATAGCATCAAAACCTGACACCACACCTTCAACCCAAATCCAATTAAATTAAGCAAATTCATCTAATTAATAGATTAGCCAAGAAAATTCGCTTCAAATGGTATGAAATTGTGCTATTTTTATCAAATACTTATAACCACCTCCCACGGTCAAAAAGAATAAACCACTAAAATCAGTGAAAAATTAAGACGATCATACTATCATATCCAGCCAAAACTCTTCAACTTTGTGTCCAAAAGATCAAGAATTTTGGGAAGATAAGAATTCCTTCAAATCCCACGAAGAAAGAATCAAGGAATTCCCAAGATTCCAGCTTTTTTCAATCAGGAAACAGAATTTTATTTTAAAAACCCCAGATACAGAAACGAGCTAAAAAAAAACTAACCAGAAATTCTTTAACGGATTCATATTTCTCTTTGGATTTATGTTTCCTTTAACCTAGCATTTTCCCAACAGAACTCACGGCTAGGATACCCATCTCTACCAGAATCCCTCGAGTAATCTACAAGATAAGGGCTCCTGCTTCTGCTATGGCTTGGGCTCCGATTACTACCAGAGAGAGCGAGAGGACTAACCAGTTGGAGGTCAGATCTTGTGAGAAGAAGAATAGTCGCGCCGCTTCAAATCAAAGCTTCAAAGAAAATAGGAATAGGGTTGGTCGGTTTGAATGGGTTGGAAGTGAACCGACCCGACCCATAAGAATTTTATAATCGTTTGACCCGACGCGATCCAAAATAATTTTAAAACCGACCCGACCCGATAAGAATCGGGTAGGTTTAGCGGGCTTGCGGTTTCTTGGCCCAGTCCTACAACCAAATATACTGTTTTTGAACAGAAACTGAACTAAAAAGAATTTCTTTAGATACTATAACTTTGGGATATAATGTATAGGTGAGAATAGAAACTTGGAGCTTAATCTATTTTCTGTGTTTTCCTGATCAATAACTATTTATTATGTTAGAAATTGGATTAATTCCTTTCTTTTTTTCTTTTTTTTTTTTTGCAGGAGCAGAGATTTTTTTTAATTGTTATGTACAACGGAAAGGGTGATAGATAAATTACATTTCGCAAGAACTGGAAAGGGGAAGGAACGTATATTTGATATTTGGAGGAATAATTGGTGAGGAGGGTCAATTATGGAAATGGATTATCTGAATTTAGTGAAGTCTGATATCTATTGTGATTTGGAATGTGCTATGAGGAATATGAGTTTGTAAAACAGTTGGAGAGGGAAACAGATATGGAACAGTCGTACAAGGACTTGCTGTTGTGTCTTCTAACTAAGGAGGTAAGGTTTGTGCCAAATAAGAGGAAAAATGAAAAGGATGATATCTACGAGAATGATGAAGATTGGAATCACGAGGAGAATGATCCCCAGTATGAGATTTTCTTGCGCAATCTCGTGAAGCATGAAAAATCTTATGTATTTAACCATAAGAAAAATGGTTCATGCCTTTTCATTAGATATGAAGAAGATAGTGATTCAGATGATGACTCTGATCCAGAGACTCATAGAAAATTAACGGGTCACAAGCCTCAGAGAAAGCTAACAAATACTGTCAAGGGAGAGAAAATAGAAGCTATGAGATGCTCAAGTGATTCGATGATGCCAGATTCTGACCATCTTTTTTTTATGAAAAATACTAAAATTGAAGGTAATTATCTTGTATTGCCTCACGAGGGTGGTATGATAGTATATGAGAAGGATGACGTTGTGATTAGCCCAGAAAAGGGGGACAATGATGACGGTTCTGATCTGAAAATTCTAGACATTGCTCCAGCTTGCGAGGATGAAACCGAAAATTTTATGTTTGTACGTTAACATTCATCTATCACTATGTTGTGGTCCCCCCACCCATCCAGTGCTCTCTATTTTGTCTCTAAATTTGAATTGAAGTACTACTATTATTCATGTTGGATGATCTTCCTTGTGCAGATAGAGGAGGACAGTTCAAAAATGCACTCTGACTTCAGGAGAGAACTCATGTGTATTTTTCGAAAACAATATCATAGAGAGGAGTACAAGCAGCTTCGGCAGGACGTCGAAGTCCGTAAGGCAGCACTTCGCCATAGGGAGTTGCGTAACGGGAGGGAAAATGCATACTCGACAGATAAAACTGGAAAATCTTATCTTGATCTCTATCCTGGTAGGTTGAAGACCCTGCATCTCTTTTTTGACATTGCAATATCTTATCACATTTGATGTTGTGGGATGTCATGAAATGCAATGGTATTTATTACTGTGATATTTGAGCTAACCTCTAATGTTCCTGAATATCATGGCAATTCCAATCATATGCTAAAATTTCACTTAGATATTAGTTGTAAAACATTATTCCTTAATCACTTGTGCTTTTATTGTTTCTTGTTTTTTTTCTGATGCTGTTGGCACAAAGAGTTGTGTATCACACTCTTCTTCCCAAATTAATTGTTTTGGTTAGAGGATCTCCAAGAGACTCTTTAAATATGAGATGTTCTCTATTTTAAAAAGTCAACATTTAAAATCATACTCCAAGAGACTTTTTAAATTAACTTTTTAATTTAGGAGAGTCAAACCCACTCTCTATAATTAAATGTATTAAAAAAGTTTCAATTTTCAATGTAGGAAAACAATGAAATAATATAAAAGAAAGTTAGTTAAAATAAAAGATAAAGAAAAATAATAAATATTTGTTGGGAGTAGTAAAATTAAGTGTTAAATATAAAGAGCTTGTGGGAGTACTTCAAAATTTTAACTCTTTAAATTTGTAGATACTCTCCAAATGATAGAATATACTCTTTAAAAATAGAGAGTCTATTGGAGATGCTCTTACTTGTGAGATATTTCATGTAAAGGCCTGAGATAATCTATTTCTAGCCTCTTGTTAATCAAGTTCGCTCTACCTCTCTCCCCCTTAAAACATTATGCTGATTCCCCCAGCACAAAATAATAGCTCCAAGACACATCCACCTACCACAATCTGTACACAGCACCTAACACAATCACTCTCCCTATCTCCCCTTTAGGATTCTGAAAATAATAATAGCTGCAGATTAACCTGCTAAATTTGTATGAATGGTTGTCCTGCAATGTGCACCTCGGATTGGCTTGAAATTCAAATTCATAAGCCTAAAACTTACTCTAATGGTTTGAGCAACTCCGAAATGAACCTACTAGAAAAGAAATGTAGAAAACAAGGGGAAAGTATAGACTGCTCTAAATTTTTGAAGGCAACGATCATCTATATTTCTCTCATCTTTGTATACATAAAATCTCCGTTAAATCTTCTTTTTTAATTGTAAAGCTTGTTCTGAGTTTACTCTCTTCCTCTCACTTTATTTAGTTTTATTACTCCATTAGTTCAGGTTTTTCTCTAGGGTAACACTAATTTGAGATGTATATCTTATTGTGTGCAGATCTTAAGGAAGCACTCTTAAGATGCCAAGATGACAAACCAAGATGCTTGAACCTCTTGCGTGGATTCTTCTTTTGGCTTCAAGTGAGTGGAACTTTATACATTTTATCTTTTGAATATATTATGCATCGAAAATTAGTGTTTGCAAAGAGATTACAGACAATGGAGATAACTAAGTAGAAAATCTTTCCAAAATGGAGAGTCTGTTACGTTCATGGAAACAATATCATGCATCCAATAATCCCTTTTACATAAAGACGAACTCATGTTCTTCGTTGATAGTTTTACTTTTGAGTTAATTTGCAACTGAGTAACTTGTGTTTCGTGTTGAATCAGTGTCTAACTAGGGAAGGAGCTTTCAAACCATGGAAAGACCCGCAATGCCTCACAGTGGAGCCAATACGTTGCCCCCCTCCCGGTCCTGAGCAAAAAATCAAACAAGCAACGACGTGATATATGGAAAGAAACTTGCACTTGTGAAGGGAATGTATTTTCTTTAATCTCGTTTTACGTAGGATCTATGCTATTTTCAATAGAGTAGCAGTTTCTTAAAATACTAGGACTGTGGCCTAGTTTTGTTAATATCTCGGACAATCTTATTGTGTATATTAACAATCTAGTTCTCTGGGACATAAATATGAATTTGTTGGCTTTCTTGCTATGTTGTATACTGCTTTCTAGGTTCACTTGATTTGTAGGTGTAGCAGTGAAAATAATTTAAGCTTGTGAAGGGACATGTACACACCCCGAGGATAGAGATAGATAAAAACAAATGCTTTGAGTTTCTTGTTCTTGTGTTCCCCGATCATCTTACCTCTATACATTATTGTACATCTTCGATTGCGCCATCGTTGTAGTTAAATCCAATGCGCGGTTTTCCCATGCTAAAGTTCAACATCCTTGCATTCATGTTGTATTGAATTTTTCCTTCATAAAGCAGCTTCCTGATGTAGTGTTCTATGTCAGAACCAATCAATCGAAGTGTATATTCAGTCAATGGTGCTCCCTGGTTCCATTACAACATCAATATGTTGCTATCAATAATTCCATTACAACGGCGAATACTAATGTTATAAGACAAGTTAGTTTTATACCTCATAATGATCCACAAGTTCTTGGAAATAGGAGTAAACTTTGTTGCAGGTATCATCCGTCCACACAAACTCATCAGTAGGGTCAAGGATAAGAGTGAGTTTATCCATTTGTGTTTGGTCAAATTCGCAAGTTTCAGGATCGATATAGGCAGCATAAATCCTAACATGTCTGGTGGCGCTGCTAAGCCACTGTCCACCATATTCTCTGCCCATATTTTTGCTCTTTACATTCACCTGTGGTTCGACTGGCCTTAAGGGTGTCGTTGCTTGCTGTTTCGTGTCCTTTTCTTGGGTTGCTTCCTCGGATTTCACTTGTTCTTCGACTTCTGCTTGCTGGGATGAAACAGAAAATACACTTGTTTTTCTCAGTTCCCTTTTACTACCTCTCCATCCGAGCATGGAGAAGTTTGTTGAAGCCATATAGGTTGAAGTTGCTGCCATGGCTTGTTGATGATGCTATTGTTGCCTCAGAATTCTGCACTTTATGGGTTTCCAAAGCTTGGATGAATGAATGAAAGGCTGATGTTTCACATCCTCAAATAATTGTTGATAAGAACTTATTTTTTAACACACTTTACCCCCCCCCCCCCCCCCCCCACACACACATTGTGACTGTTTGGCTGTTTTTCCCTTTTTTGCAACCGTGGTGCATATTGTGTAGTATTTTCTTTAAGGTGGGTGGGGAGATGGGGTATACTCAAAAGAATACAAGAAAATTGTCCTCGTACAGCACTTTTAAATTATTCATTTTTAGAATTAAGTAAAAAATAAATACTAAAAAAATGCTTTTTTTAAAGTGACTCGAAGTCACGGGCATATAAATAGTTTGCTCATTTTTAACTTTTGACAACTGATGTGTTATTTGTTTTCAAATTTATAGTGTAATTGGATAGTAATTAAATGGATCTATGCTATCAATATGAAATCCATCCAAGCATTCCAATCATTTAGAAAGTAAAACTTCAAAATTTCAATTTGCTCAACTTGTTCTTACAATTTTTAAGTAAAACAGTTTTTGCCTAAACCTATGACCTATCAATATATATTGATGTAAATCACAACAAAACAAGCGATGGCAAACAGCTACTATACAGAATCATTGCGTCGTTTACAGTACGTTTCTGCTGTCAATATCCCCGGACGAACTTACGACTTAAATCCATGATATTGATAGGCTTTACTAGATCATCAAGATCAACCACCTCTGCCTCCAATGGGCTATCGTCCCGTTTGCTTGATGGGCCAATACTATGTTCCACTTCCTTGTCGTTAATGTCTATGCTAATATAGTCTTCGAGTTTTTCTTCTTGACAAACTACGTAATCATTATCTTTTGTGGGGAGCCTCTCAAATATAGCTGTTCGGCTTTCAGCAAAATCAAATGGCCCAGAATCAAAGTATCGTCCTCGGACATTATTCTGCTCAGACGAAGATTTCCTCTTGATTCCCTTCTTCCTTTTAGGATGGTGAAGCTTGCACTTGGAACCTTCGGGACAGACACCCGTTGCTTCAAAAGCAGGACAGATGTAGGTGTGTTTCTTCCGGCACTGCAAGTACAGAGATATGATCCATTCACCAGATTTAAGATTAGTGGTAGTGTGCATTTGGAGTGTTTATAATTATAAACCAGACAACTGTATTTACTAGTGTTACTTCAGGGAAAAGGGAAATTAGTGATGTGATGTGCACTTCTAAAGTCTAGGCAAGTGCAGAGATATGATCTTGGTGTTTGGCATGCAGGTACTTTGATAATGAACAAGGTTTTAGTTCTTTGTTTTTCCTTCTTTAATAGCCTCGACTGTTATCCAATCCTCCTTACCAAACACATCAGTGCGCAAGGGATAAGATTGTGTCTGAGTGCATTTGGGCAATGATTAAAATCAGATATCAGAAACTGTGACACACTATCAAGGATTTCAACCACCCACCCATACCCCCCAACTTTACCCATTTCAATGCTCCACAGCAGTTCAAAGATCTAAACTTAAAAGAGAAAATTACAGGCAAAAACAAGCAATACCTCATTGCCATCAGCACAATAGCCTTTGAGAAAACTTTCACAAATAGAGGAATTAGGATTCACATTTACATGCCTATAAGGACAATTTTCATTAGAGCATAACCCTGTCAAAAAAACTAAGTTAGCCTTCTAACCATTGAGAAGTAATTCGACAAAGCAATAAAAAACCACCACACACCTTGCAGAAAATAAGAACAATCCTGCATCCTCTCCGGAATGACCTGTATGACATATTGATTAAAGAAGAAAAGAGAGGTGTAAAAAAACTGCGTAATGAGTGTCATACAGAACAGGAATCACATCATACCCTGTGTGTCAATTTGCATTCAGGATTCAAGCATGAGCCCTTAAGAAATTTCGTGCAGACTACAATTTTTGAGGGGTCATGAATGTAAGGACACTTCCCATCATCTTTGCTGCACTCACCAAATCTCGTAAAAAACTGACAGTATTTTCTCTTTCTGGTCAATCGCAATCTGGCAGTGTGCAAACTCCAGCGAACTTTCTCGCCCGCGAGGATACGGGTTCGTTTCTTGGGGTCTCTAACCAGCTGGTTTCCATTTCCAATTCGCACATATCTACGCAGTTCGAGGCACATATCATAAACCAGTTTCTTAAAGACAAGTAAGCTCATCTCTTTTTAGTTTTCAATTTTCCAGAATTGAGTTCCAATTGAGAATATTTACTGTTAATTAACTCTTCAGTTCAACTTATATTGATATTGAAGATAACTTACTCCTCGTTGCCAATTAACAATCTCCTGGGAACATAAGAAGTCTTAATTTTCTTTCCAGATTCGAGAGCAACTGAGTTTGATTGTTTTTCATCTGCTCCATAAAACATGATCAAAGAATTAATAGAACTGAAGCGACAATAGTTCATAAATTTCAGATATGTCATTACATGCTCAGCTATGATCCTCTAAAATCAAGCCTTGCACAGAGCACTCCTAAGTTGTATATCATAATTATCTAGCTAACATTTCCCCCCCACCCCCACCCCCACCCAACCCTCCCTGGTGAACAATACCTGCCTATTGGTGTTTGCATGCAATCCATATTTGCCTTAAAATCAAAACATTCCCCTAATGGATCAAAGATTAGTGTTCCCAAACCCATTAGTGTATTTCAAGGTACCTAGCCAATTACTCTGCGGACATTTTCATAACTTTTCCATGCCACTCCCTTAAAAAAAACCACATGTATTGCCACACAGCGTGGGGTGCATGGCATTCAATTGCCTGGATGTCTTCCACCTTGAGGCATGAATTAGTTTAGGCAATGAAACAATATAAAAATATCCAAGCGAGATGGGAGACATGCCCATATTCCATTGGAGATTTTTCTTATCCAAGGATCAAAGACACAATGGTTGTAAGTGGTCAATTCTTGAATCTAGCAATGACCGTGGTAAAGAAGTATTCACGTAGCCAACTCCAAAAAATAAATGACTGTGCTAGAATTGACAAAAAATAAGTATAATAATACAAAAGCTTCAGTCACCGAATGCCGAATATTCTCAGTTGATAAAATCAAGCAACACAATATCTAATCTAAGCATTCAATAAATAGCAACAAACAAATTTTATGCAACAAATTGGGTGAATTATACTAGTAAAACTAAATAAAAGAAAAATAGGAAGTAGACAACGTGAAGGTAACACCAAATCAGAAATAGTGAAAATGGACGAAATCTAAAATGCTATTTAAATAGTGATGTTGAATATTAGATGACATGGACAGTGAGTCAAAAAGAAAAATTGGAACAGACCACCAGTAATCCTCTGAAGTGTTTTCCTTGTCGAATCCATTTTGTAACGCTCCGGCCCAATACGAAATATCCGCTCTCCTGTTATTTGAATACAGATTAAATTTGTTATATACTCTCTAATACAGTTATATATTCTGGTCAATCTTAATTAACAAATTTATGCTAGATATACAGTCATTCTACTTGGAAATGTAGAAATGTAACTTAATTGGATAAGAGAATGCCACACCAGGATTGTAGACTGGCGTACCTGGACGCAGCTTTACACTAAGAACTGACTTACGCGAAACATGATTTTTGTTCTTCAAAACAATGGGAAGTGCAACAGTTTGTTCTTTCTTTCGCTTCTCTACTGCAGCAACTGCTCGTGTAGCTTCCTGTAGAGGAATAAATATTATCATTGCTTGCATAATTTGGGATTTTCTACTTGTAAATATTGAAGTTCTCAGTCCATGAGCAATTATGCTATGCAAACCTCGTTAACTTTCTTAGAGTTTCTCTCAATTGAATTTGACCATTTCAAACTAGAGCCACCAACACTCAACATCTTAGAAATCCTAAGAGAAAACCCACGAGTAGATCTTGTATAGATTGCACCTCTCTTCCTTGAGAGCAACAGCTTCCGGCTATACCAGCCAAAAGGAAAAAAACATTGTCATGTATATCATTAGTTCTCCCCGACAAGAAACATAAATGATAAATTCTGAAGCATCAGAAAAAGGGAGATGAAAAGAGCTGATTGCATACCTGATCATGGATAGGGAACTATCATTTGGTGCTGAACTTGAATTATATACAAAATTTCTCCAGTAAGTAGCTCTTTTCCATGGAAATAGGTATGGCCGTACTTTCTGAAATCGTACTGAATTGTTATCTTTTCGTGATAACTGTGTATCACACAATTTCCACACCAATGATAACTTAGAAGCTTTGAGCGTCTTTGCAAAACCTGAAAATTTTAATCCAGTTATATCTTGTCAACATAGTGATCACATCAAAATTGTCAATTCCATACTACATATAACCCAAGAGAGAAAATAAAGATTGTACTACTTGAGGACAGGATTCAAGGACAAGAATGAAGAAATGCAGTTACTTACAAAATAGAAGGTATTGATACAATAACAAAACTGTAAACAAAATGATGCAGCATCAGACAGCTACAAGCACACCATGATGTATATAATAATAGTGAGATACATGCCCCCACCAAAATCGACGATAACATGCCTATGGGTTCTAAGAATAACTCAACTATCTCCTTCTGCATCCTCTGGACGTTCATTTCACAAGACAACCTCAGGTCCAAAGCTTCTGGATCAAAAGGTCATCTGTGCCCATTTTCCTAGAAGCAGTGTGGCAAATTATATGGAGAAATTGGACTGCTCGAGCTTCAGAAGCCAACATTTGATGAGGAGAACTTAAAGGTTTACAAGCTATTGCGAATATGAACTCTTTCGGCTTATCAATATTAGACACTGGGTCAAAAAATGCAGAGGGAACTTTAAGAGAAAAATGAGGATACGAGGAGCTGAAACAAAATAGACAAAAGGTGGTTTGGGAGATGATGGCAACATTTGTTCACAGATAGCCCACTCCATACCTCTCAAGCAGCAAAAATAACCAAAGTCAACTAAGAAATGTCTCTTTTTTATGGTTGTTTGCATGTTCTTAGTAGGTATTTCGAAGACATTGAGAAATATTAGCAGTCTACACAAGAAAGAATGCAATAACAATCATTCCCCATTCAATCATTAAAATATCAACTCTCCAAGAGTAGCCAATATGACAACACTATAGACAACTGAATGCATATTATTATGTTATATGCATTATATTATTAACATAAACAAATAAAATTCACCAAGACAGTTAATTGACAGCTGCTTGCTGGCACTTCTACCTGGAGTGGTTCTTCTATATCGAGGCCTGTGAGAAGCAAAATTTCTTTCTGCCAAGGCAGACTCCTTCACATGATTTTCTGATGAACCTCTGATAAGCTGATTTGTCGTCCTCTTGTAGTACCCATCAGATGATGAAGCTTGAGTCTTATCTACACCCCGAATAGGTGGATCTTCAGAATCAGAAGCTGCAACCAATTGATATGATCTTCGCTTCACATATGTTATCTTCTTCCCTGAATTCGCTTCATCAAGGGTGCTCTGGTTATCCGAGTTATTGCCAGAACCAGTTTGGCATTCAGGAATGGCAGAAGACTTTGTAATTTCCTCCAACGAATCCATGGTTGTAGCAAGGCAGAGAGGATTTGCCACCAGCAACGACCTAGATTCTCCCAATTTAAGAGCCGAGCAGTTCAACGTTTCATGCCTTTCAGGAGTCTTTTCTCCTATTCTACAAAGACTCGGTGGGTCAATAGCATCAATCTTGTTCTCGGATGCTTGGTTCTTCACATTATCTACACTTGAAGGACTCAGCCGATAAACTGAGGAACTAGAAGCATGAAATCCATGTGAAATATCAGACGGAGAAGGATTCCTGACAAGGCTATTACCCTTGCGAATATACGAACTCGGTATATTCCCCCTTGTCTTGTGCACTTGACTTTGAGGAAGAAGACAGGATGGTAACTTTGGTCTTGGGACCACGACGGAGGAGTTACCAGTTCGATGCCATGTTCTTGATTTTGTAACATGGGCTGAAGGGATTGCTCTCTTTAAAGTGTTAAAACTTAAGGCTGGATGACCGGGAAAAACTGTAGGGACAGTAGAAGTAGGCTGAATCTTAGTCAAGTTCGATATCCCCCATATAATATTTGAATTATGCTTCACTTCACTGTTTTTCTGAGGTAAAGAAGGTGAATTCTGAGGATTAGTTTCAAACTCATCTGATGATGATGCCTTCTTTGGAGATGTCCTGATAAACACTGATGCAGGAGATGTATCTTTCCTGCACACCATTTCATCTGCTATTTGGATGGGTGATTCGTGGGTATTTTTTAACAAACACGAGTCTGGTTTAGAGAGCAAATCTTCAGTAGAAATCACACAGGATGGCATATCAGGGCCAGACTCTATTAGTTCTTCACCAGAGCTAGTTGCAGAGAGATCATTTCCATCAGCACATAAAGATGAGTTGCTTGGAACAGATGCCAAATCATCCTCCACAAGCAAATAATTTTCACTTCTATTATCACCATCTCCCACTGTCTTATTCATATCTGGAGCATCAAATATTTCTCGACTAATTGTGGCTTCCATATCTGTAGTGTCGCTTTGATGGGCGGCTGCTGATGCAACTGTTGGGATATCTTCTTTATGATCAACTCCCTTTTCAGGTAGGCTGGGAGAATTCCAGACAAGTTTTGAGCAATCAATTTTAAGGTCACCTCTAGTTGAATCGGCAAAAAATGATTTTTCCCCCACACTGATGTTAGACGATGGTTCAGTCTGAATCAAGCATGGTGATAAGCAAACAGAAGAACTATCATGAATCGTAGGTGGCTTAACTAAACATTCTGATTGTATTGTACCCTTGCGACTACTTGAAGGAGCTACCGCCACTAGTGAAGCTGTATCAGCAGCTTCAGATCCCTCACAGACTTCAGAAAGTGAAGTGCAAGACAATACTGAGGAAACGACTTTCCTCTTACAGTATTCAGGGAACGAGCCATTCACAACAAGATCATGACCATGTTGGATCAAAACTTCAACTTCAGATGGTCCTTCAGTTGATGGGTTTCCATCCCTTCTGTTGTCCCTGTCACAAGGGATGTCAACTTCTTCTGCAGAAATCAGATTCGCCACCAAAAGTCCTGTCTCTTCACGACTTACACTACCTACATCAACAGGCACCATAGTCGTCATCGGAGCAGAAAGACCCATTTGAACATCCCTAGCATTCCTCTTCCTCTTAATCTTAGGTGAATGACCAATAAAATTCTTACATGACTTCCTATCAATGTCATCTCCATGAAAATTGTCAGATACAGCCGTGTTTCCCAGACAATCCATAGAAAGAAAATTAGTCCTACTGGCAGTACCTGAAGTAAAAGTTAAATTATCCGCATTAGCAGCATTCACTGTAAATCTTATTTCCTCCATATTTAATGGACAAAGAACTCCATCTTGGGGCACAACATCCTGTTTTGAAATGGAATCCTTGGAACAAGCATCCATAAAGCTCACACTACAACTAGTAACCTTCTCTGCCCTTTTGAACAATTCACTGTCAGACTCTGAAGCACTAAATCTATCGTGGATTTTTAAAGCATACGCATCTCCCTGAGCCTCGTGAATCCTGGTTTCCTCGGGTCTTGACAAGCCAGAAATATCATGATCTTCAACTGAAACTGTAACCTTAGAAGATCCTCCCATAGGACCGTTGTCTGACAATATTAGTGCATCCCGAAAAGGCTGCTCACTAACACCAGTTACCATTTGAGTGCCAGCAATTGTGAATTGATTATGAGAGTCAATAGAACTTGTCTCCAAATTCAGTACAGAATGAACTAATTTGTGCAATTTATCGGCATGATCGCTGGAGCCCAATCTGTCGGCACGAACAGCATTCTCACAAATGACCATTCTGTCTGCAGGACTTGCATCCTCACTAATTTCCATTCTAAAAGCAAGATCAGTGTCCTTGGCAACCAAAAATCGCTCTGCATGACCAATGTACTCAGTAGTTACATCATCAGCTAGACAAGACGAAGCAGAAAACATAGTCAAGCTGTTTTCCTTTGTCTTTGAATTAGGTACAAAATGTTTACTAGAATCAATGTCAGAATCATCTTTCTTTGAAACTATACATTCTAACTTTTCTTTGGCTTTGCTAATATTTACTTCATCTGAAGAAGACGGCAAAACAATATCAGGCACTGTGTTGAAACAAGCAGAAGCAGTATTCCCTTCTGAAACTGTAGAGTTTCCATCTAGCAATGAAAATGCAGATGGACAATTAGAGCAAGTATTTGCATTAATGATCTCGACACTATCCTTTGTCAACTGCAGACTAGATTCAGATACAATCTGCTTATCTAATTTCCTCTTTTTTCTTACTCTGCGGATAGGTGTTCTATCAGACCCAACTTTGTTGCCACTCTGATTGGAATCCATAGTCTTCAGATGTCCATTGTCTGCAGTATTTTCACCCAAATATTTGGCATTGATATCATTTGCACTTTCATTCCTGGATATGGCAACCTTTTCTTCTGACCCTTTTGGGGCTTTAATGGGATCAGATTGAATATCAAACTCACGTCGGGAGATTGCACTCAGTTTGATCGATGGTGAACCAGACATGCTATTGGCTTTCCTAATATTCCTATTCCTACGCGTTAAATTCCTATCAGACTCGACAGCCGGACTAGATGACGCGACAATAGCCTTGGCCACAAGTGCATTTGACTTAAAAGATACATCAAGCTCCACTGAAATCCTCTCCCTCTCCCTCTCCCTCTGCCTCTCCCTCTCCGTCTTCCTTTGGGACAGCACAAAACCCTCTTTTTCCTTCCCCCTAAAACTACTACTACTTGGCTCTTTCAGAAAGTGATGATGTTCATGGGCTCCTATATTCCTATTGCTAGACTTTCTGGATTGAATCCTAAGTAAAGCACTCTTTTTCTGCTCCTGCTTCTTTATAGGCGACCTAATAAACTCTTGTACTCTTCCCCCTCTTCCCAACCTACCCCTAAATCTAGTCAAAGAATGACCACCCGTTGCAGATTCATTATTTCGCAAATGAAACGAATCCCTATCATTGAAATTATAATCCCATATCCTGCCATCCTCATCCCTCTCACTGTAGGACTCATGGCCCCTTACTGGTTCTACATTAAAATGTCTCTCTGATCGCGACCCAAACCACTTGTGATATCTCTCAATACCTTCCCTATCTAAATCTAAGTCATTAATTTTTCTCCCATCTTGTGAAAAACCTCGGTCTCTAATATTAGGCGTATCGTTGTTATTATCTCTATATCCATTCCTGATATTATCAATAAAAAACTCATCTCTGAACATAGGGTTTCGATCTTGACAATTATCTATGGGCCGAAAGTGAAAGTTTTCGCGCGCCATAGGGCGAGGTGGAGGGGGTTGTAGCTCAGTCCACCCGCCTAGGTGTAGAAGTGGAGGTAGTGGAGTTGGGGGTAGCGGTGAGCAAGGCCGATCGAATTCGTAACGCTGGGATTTTTCTTCAATGAAACGGGGCCTGCGGGTATGAGGATGAGATAGTGTGAAGTTTGCGGGAGGGGGTGGAGGGAGAGGGTTGTGTGGAATGTGATGAGTTCGTTTCGGAGGGAGAAGATGATGCGGCGGCGGCGGCGGCGGCGGCGGTGGAAGGTGACGGTGGTGAAAAGGCGGCGGTGAGAAATTCTGAAGGTCGAGGACGTTTACGTACCTAGAACTGTGGTTGCGGTGGTGGTGGAACGGCGGTAGATCCATTGTATGTTGTGGTGGCGGCGGGGGTTGTTTTGTTCTCTTTATGTGCAGAAATTCTGTTACTATTTTTTCATTTTTTTCATGGATTAAATCTTTTCTATCTACAAGTAGAGGCTAGGCTGGTTGCGCCATAAATATGGATTTTTTTTCCTTTAATATTTTGAGCTTCAAAAATTGACAATCTATAAGTATTCCATTATTCATAATATTATTATTCATAGTATTAATTATTAAAGAGAAAAAAATAATAGTTGCACCCCAATATTCCTTGATATTTTTCTTTTTTGATTCTATTTTTTTAATAATGTAATCCTAAGATATTGATAATCGATCAAGGTTAGAATGTTAATTCATATTAGTTATTGAATTTTTTTAAACTGGTCTAAAGTTTCATTTTTATTTGAGTTTAAACACGATGTCTCTCGAGTGTTAACAAGATTGATAATGGATTCGTCCAATTCCAACTTAACAAATTGCTTTTTAGATGTGGTCTTTCAAATGTTCAAAATTCGGTTAGTGGAAGTAAATTTATGGTTGCGAAAAATGATAAGTGTACATAATTATTGTACATAAGGGTGTACATAACCCTCACGTGGGGTGGTGCCTCCCAAAAATGTGGACCCCACCTCTTGTGAGAGTTATGAACACCCATATGTACAATAATTATGTACACCAATCAAAGTCATTATGGTTGCACCATTATATTTTGTACAATCATACTACATTTACAATCTCTCTTACATCTTTTTTCACACTCTTCCATATGATAATATTTACATTTTTTATTTTAAATTAATCAATTATATCACTACACAAATTTCTTTCATATAGAAGGAATGTTAACTGCAAAATATACATATAGCATTATTCTATTTTTTATCCATTCATAGAAGTTCTTAGATTAGGGATGTCAATTGGGTGAGAACCATGTTTCCCATGTTCTTATTTATTTTTTAATATAAATTTTTTTCTTTTAATAAATTTAAAAACGTAATAAATAACAAATAAGTTGTGGGACGGGACTATGTTTCCCATCCTCCCCCGTGACTTAACAGAACGGGATGACACGCAGTTGGATGTAGTCAGATATTTTACCACTTGATTTAGATGCAAAATCAACTTCTCGATACTACATTGTGAAATTAAATGGAATAAATAATGCATTGAATGTTGACTAAAGTAAATAACTTCTTCAACGAAAATTCTTTAAGGTAAATCAAGTACAGTAGAAATAATGTGTATGCCAAAGATTGATTGGTATATATCGTGTTTTTTGCATAGAAGAATTATTTAAATAATGTGTATGCCAAAGATTGATTGGTCATATCGTGTTGTTTCCATAGAAGAATTATTTAAATACATATAAAACACATAATCGAGATTACCCATTAATGGTAAGAATACTAAGACAAATATTTGTCGATTTTAGGGTTCATCCTAAAAGGTCGAGTCCTTATAAAAGAAATAAAATAAGACAAGACTAAGAACTATTAATACAGTCATCTCACAATCATTATAAAACAGTTTAAATAGAAGTTATGAACCCTTCTTTTCTTATAAAGTATCCATTTCGATACTCAAGGTAGGTCGATAATCGACAGCGGAAACTAATATTTGGCAGGGCAAAACCTATTAATCGAGCTACTTCACACATATATATGTATAATGCCGTCCTAGCATTTGAACTCTTTAGTCACGACGAGTCCTAGTTGATATAAATGAGAGATAATTTTTGAGATGTACGAATTCTAAAATTAAAACACTTCATAAATAGTTATTAAATTGATAGCACATAACAAAAACACGTTCCTGTTCGACAAATTTGGCGACTTAAAAATGACGACACATCAAGAAAAGTACCAAAAAAATGTCTCACATCTTGATCCTACAACAAGGTTGGTCAAACATTAAACTCTTATTGGTATGTACAAAGAATAGAGGTCAAATTTTTTTTATTGTTGAGATAGACCCTACACATTCCACAAAACTTCCACATAGAATTGCTTCATTGTTATGGCTACAAAGGGAAGGAGGAGGGCACACCCACAAACAACCTCTCATCCAAGCCCATCAAATAAAAGAAAAAAGGAATCACACAAACTGAATTTCCCTTTGCGTGCGCAAGAAATTTGGTTAGTCGAAGCTCGAGGATCGGCTCCACCTTCCTTGCAAATAATCTTCTAAAGAAATACTTTGCTCGATGCTGCTTATAGAGAGAGAATCTTCCTCGACCCCAAGCAATGCAAGGTTAAGGTGGGATTTGAGATTAGACTCTGAAAAGGATTCGTCATCCAATGCATCAGATCCTTCAGAGGCATTAGCTTGCTGCCTGACATCAGACCCTTCTAAAGGAATTACTTGTAACCTCGCCCACTTATGCATATCGCCATCACCTTGCAGGAGCTTCAGAACCTACAATCGGTAGTATTCATAATAAGAATCCGTCTTTAGAAAGAAAATATACAGGTGGCCATACACACAAGTGTGATATCTATGTCTGAAAATAAACAAGGATGGTATCGCAAAATTCTGTAGGGCATCATCATGGAATATTAAGCTATTGTTTGGACTCCATTATTTCCAAAACGCATTTTTCTCTCACTTATTTTTTTAACCACGCATTCTCTAATAAAATAATATTATACGTAAACCCAAAACTTTTCCTTATTTTTAATCAAGTTCTCAAAAAAAAATCATTATTTCAAAATACATTTTCCCCAAAATCTGTTTTTAATGAAGTCCAAACAGGGGATAATATTCTTCAAGCTTAGCAAGAGGATGTTGAACACCTCATCAGAGAAAAATTACTATAAATTCCTATACCGAAAAAGTTATTCCCTCAGTCCCACAAAATGGGCTTGCTTTCCTTTTTGTCTAATATAGGCAGGTCACCTTGTTAAGAGTATAATTTCTTAGTTTTCTATTATGCCCTATTTAATGTGTCTTGTTATCAACAAATATGATTTACTCTATTCAAACTTTTATTTAATGTAGGGGTATATCAGAAAAAATATTAAAAAAAAAATTATATTTCCAACTTTATTAATTGTATTATTTTAACATGTATGAAAATGAAAACAAACCTATCTTTGTGGGACGGATGAAGTATAACAAATCATATTAACTTGGACCTCATTTTATTTTTTGACAAAAGGAACCAAAAGTAACAAAGGTTATGAGCCAGACTTCATTAAAGTGAAAACAGCTGAAAAGGGTCAAAAGAATTGCATTTTGGACCATTCAAATTTTGATTACACTGTAAAGGTTGTGCACGTAAGCTTGGTCGACTACAATGGAATTTCTACAGATTACTAACCAGGGTCATGTGGGGCCTAGCTCGGGGTGCACGTCTGATGCATAGAGCTGCTGCTAAAACCATCCTCTCCACTTGTTCCTGATCATAGTGACTACCTAAATTCGGGTCTAGGAGTTGGACGAACTTCCCAGAATTCAGAATTGGCTTTGCCTGGAATTATGAAGTATATTGTCAAAGTTTCATCAATTAAATGGTTACAGATTGATTCATAAGCACACGGGGACATACCCACATAACCAGGCTCTCTTGGCCCTTTGGACGATCATTGCTTATGGGCTTTCTTCCCGACAGAAGCTCAAGAAGTACCACGCCAAATGCATAGACGTCAATCTTGTAATTAACTTTGCCGTACATGAAATACTCAGGAGCTAAGTATCTGTAGTGGAAGAAAGCGTTACCAAACAACACCTAATAATATTAGAAGTATTGGCGAAGAAAAGGAAGCTAAAATCTTGTTTATTATAAGGTATATTCCTATGCAATATTGTGTACCAAATATACACTTAAAATTCACTGACCCAAAAGTTCCAGCAACATCACTGCATGTTATGTGAGACGAAGTTGTTGATGCCCATTTAGCAAGTCCAAAGTCGGAAAGCTGAAAATAATAAAATAATTATAAGTTGTCACCATTTAGAAAATCAGAAATTAAATCTTTAGCTTATTATTAGAGCACAACCTGTGGTTCAAAATCATCGGATAGTAGTATATTTGATGATTTAATGTCCCTGTGAATAACAGGTTGAGAATCTCTATTATGAAGATAACTAAGTGCCTCGGCTACACCAACAGCCACCTTATATCTCTCGTTCCACCCAAATGTGAATAGTTCCTTTCTATTACCTGACTCAAGAAATGTAGTTTCCAGAGACTGTATTAATAAGAAATTAATTTTACTTATACCAATTTAGATAAATTGAGATGATTAAGCCTCTTATGGTAATGGCATACCATGAAGGATCTCTTCGAGGCTTCCTCTTGATAGGTAATCATAAACCAAGAGAAGATGGTTGTCCTCAAAGCAGAACCCGAAGAGCGAGATGATATTTTTGTGATTTAATGCAGTAACAATCTCAATTTCCAAAGCAAACTCCTTTAAAGCATCTTCGGTTGGCTTTAAAATCTTTACAGCAAGCTCCTTCCCGTCAGGAAGAATTCCTCTATAAACCTGACTGCTGCCTCCTTTGCCTATCATATTCTCTGAGAATTTCACACAGATAAATCATATAAGTCGACTACAATACTTATATTTGAATCTCAAGATTCGTCTCAAACATAATAGTCTAAAAGATAAAAACCTGGGACGAAATTGGATGTTGCTGAGACGAGTTCATTATATTGAAACAATCTGCAGGTTGCTGAGTACTTCTCGTGAAAACCCTCCAATTCTTCTGGTAAGGGCATTGATATGCAATCTGCTGAGGATGGAGTAGAATCAGTCTCGTTTCCAATGTGAACAATTGCACCAGTTTCTCCATCTAGTTCAGAAGATGGATCTTTTTCACTGTCCGACTCACTATTTTTTCCAGTTGAATTCTCAACTGACAAAAAATATCTACTGGGAAGCCGCATTGCCCATTGTACCACCGAAACTTGCCTTGCGGGGGAGTTAAATGAACATTTCTTATTTGATATGAAGGCTCGGCGAAGAAGCGGCCAACCAGGTCTCAGTTCGGGCAATTCTCTTAACAACAATGAAATCGAACTAGATGCCACCTCTAACTTCTGTACTGGTATTATCGCCAGTGAATTATCTCCATTGTAATCGCCTGAAGGATCATCCTGTGACCCGGCATGAGAATTATCCGGTGTGACCGAGTCCATTGAACAAATGGAACACTTCCCCTGAAGGGCACTTTCAGTGTATCCAGAAACAACCAAGGCCAAATCTGATTTAACTGAAGTATTTTGATGGCCATCATTTAGTACTTTAACGTTCTTATTCAAAGATCTCTGAATGGCCGTGAGTAAACCATTGTGACGATGATGTTCGGGTTCTGTCAAATAAAAACCAAATGAGAATGTGAGGGTTCTGATAAAATTCACTATATGCCGATCCAATCATCAACAGAAAGTATAATACCTTTCGTGCTAACACGAGATGCTGAAGAGGACTCTCTATGATAAACAACTTTCCCATTATTAACAGCTAAAATCGAACAATTCTTGGGCAATTTCTTAGCACAGTATTTGGCAACAGAGGACGATGACCGAAGATGATGATTTCGAGCAGTCCCTACTATAACATCAGTTGCACAGTAAGAATTGGCCTCTCGAACAAGAATTTTCCGTACTGATGAACCTCGGCAGATCTTTAGCTTTAGATCCACCTGCAGCATCACCAGTTAAAAAAAATTGATTATTCAGTCTCAGATATAATTTATCTTATTCTTGCAAGTGGATACAATATAGATAAGAAAATCTGCAAAAGCAATAAATGGAAAATAAATTCATATGGGCTTGACGGCTTGAGAGATTAGATCCACGGACAAAGTTCAAATTTTTACTGATCAACTGTAGCATTTTAAGAAAATTACAAGAATAGCAAATGAAATTTGACACAAAATACTGAAATTGTGAAAGAAAAGTACCTGTTTTAGATTGCAGAAACCTTCATAAACTGCAAGAACGGAGTCAAATGCTTTAACCAGAGAGAGCAGAGATGATTTACCATCACGATCCACAATTTCTGCACAGCCCAATTTCACCAAATCAATTAATTCATTAATTGAAATTTAGACAAGAAAAACTCTTTATTTGGCACAAATTTTCCTGGAAATAATAATAAACAAGACTTTGTATTATGTTTTCCCCAGAAAATTGCAAGTAAAATCAATTTTAAGATTTCTATTCAACCCATTTCACCAAATTTTCCAAAGCTAAATCAAACTCAAACAGCTCAATTTAGAAAATAAAGCTTATTGCATTCACCAAATACAAAACACTGAAGCATGCAATTTTGCAAAGAACCTTACCATTTTTGTCAAGAACGTGAAGAGCAATGACCCGATCACCAGTCTGAGTGACTTTGACGAGAGCCCACGTCAGCAATTCCCGGCTCTGAGCATCCAGCTTCATCCCCACCACCACCGCCCGTCCGCCGGAGCTAGATTCTCCGGCAACCACCATCTGAGTCATTTTCTTGAACAGACAGATTTCAAAATTCCCTTTTTCTCACTGCAAATTTTGTCTCCCTCCGGCGGGAATTGTGAGAACCCTTTTGGAGAAAATGGTCATATAAAGAGGTGGTTAATAGTGCAGGCAGTATAAAGTTAGTTTTGGTTTGCTTGTCAAGATTTTAGCGAGCAGCAGTCAGTAGTCTGAACCAGAAAATTAGATGGGTATATCGGTACGCTTCATTGGCTAAAGTTATTATGATGAAGATGAACCATGCCTTTTCAGTTTGAGCCCGTGGGAGTGGGATCCACCTGGGGCTTGTATTTGCAGGTTACTTGTGCCATTGCCATCAACAAGCAAGTACCCCAGCAGCTAGATAGGGGGTGGGGGTGGGGGTGTGGGTAGGGGTAGGCGTAGGTTGGGTGGAACGGCTTGTAATAGTATAGTAGGGATAAAAGTAACGGTAAATTCCTCGACCGATCCCCAAACTATCATAAGTATGACACTTGTATCTCAAACCTTTCATTTATAGCATATCCATGAAATATACCCGTGATGTGATTAAATATGGCTAAGTTGATTTAGAGAATATTTTCTCAAGCTCCTTTTTTCAACAATATTACCTTTTCGATTTGCATGATCATATCTAAATATACATTTTCGATCACGTAGAAATATTGCACGCACAATGTTAAAATACTGGAAACATGAGACTTTTCCTTACGAAAATTTGGATATCGCTAGATGAAATTACCCTAAAAGTAAAGGTGGAAAGAGAGATGAGATTTTGATTTGTTAATTTGATGAAATCTTCATTTAATAAGTTTTAGGGTTTTTTTTTTTAAAAAAATGATTTTCATTATAATTGTGAGCAATAATTGCTAGTTTTTGGTTGTAATCTTTGCTATTTACTGTATATGATTTGTGATTCAATTGCATTCAAATTCTTGCAAACTAAACCCAAAAAATAAAATAAAATTGATGAGTTTGCAAGTTTCCACCAAAAAATTTAGTTAAAATAGTTAAAGTCAAATGGTTTGATATATAAATGGATGTGATGGTGTATCAGTATTAGTGTGTTCAAAATGCAAGGAATGTATGCCAATATTCTTTCTTTCCAAGTGGGGTTATCCTAATTCTATTTATAAATTATAAAATGAGCAAACATGAGAATAACGTATAGACAAGAACACCCCAATTTTATGGTACAAACACGCTATATTATATATAAATTAGAAAGGAATTTTGGAAGTTTGAGTGGCTAATATTTAATCATCTAGCTATTTTAAAAAATAAGTCAATTAATCTCTTATTAGAATGACGACATTTAACTGGACCACTTAACAGAAATTCTATTGAGGAAATTATACCTAGTCCTGTTTTTTAAGTTTTGTTTTCAAAAATAAGTTTTAAAATTTTTTCGTACAAAAATAAGGTAATAATAACATTTTAATTTAAAATAATTATATTATGTAATTGAATTAATCTACCCCCATTACACCACAAACCCTAATCATTTTTCTCTCACTTCTCTCCTTTTATCACATTCCGACTACAACGCTCAAGAAGAGAGAAGGTCATTCGACGCGAACTCTACCACGACTCCCTTTATCACACCATCACGACACTCCGACAGCGGCGCTTAATAAGACCATTTGATGCGAACACTACCACGACCGCACAACGGGGCGCTGCAGTGTGACGTTGGGAGTTTTTTTTTTGGATGGTTTTGGACAAATAGTTATTTAGATATGAGATGAGATCTTTGTTTGGTTTTGAATGTGGCGGATATGGTAGATTTGTGTGATTTGTGGAGATCGTGGTGGTAGGGGTGGTTTGGGAATTTTTTAGTGGAGTTGGTGGTTGCGATGTGATGGAGATGATGGTGGCGGCGGCTATGGTCGTGGATTGGTGGTGCTTATGTTGGTGGTAGTGGTGGTTTTGGGTGGTCTAACAGTAGTGGCGGTGGGTCCGGCCGCGGCAGTGACTGTGAGGATGGTGGTGGTAGGGTATCCAGGGACCTTGGCGGTGGGGAGCCATTTTGCTCGTTATTGGTGCTATTGTGATGGGTCGCGGCGGTGGTGGTACAGGTTGTGACAGTGGTGTTACAGGTGGTGGTGGTGTGCGGTGGTGGTATGTTTTGGTTGAGGATCGTGACGAGAGTGGGGTGTTCGGTGTATGTGATCGACATTTTGGTTAATTGTGACTCATTATTAATATGTGACCTTAAATTTCGATAATTTGTTACCAAGAAATTTGGAAATATGTGACATATCGATAAATTGTGATCTATAAATTTTTGATCTGTGATCAATGAATTAAATTGTGACTATAAAATTTTTAATTTGTAACCTCGAAATAATTTGTGATCAATTAATTTGATGTTTTGTGACCGTAAAATAAGTTGTGTGACTTATAAATTTTGTGATTTATGATCAATGAACAAATTGTGACTTTAAAATTTTTAATTTGTGATCGATGAACGAACTGCGACTTATAAATTTTTTGAATTGTGATCTTAAAATTTCTAAACTGTGACCAAATTGCATAGATATGTGACATTTATATATTTAGTAATAAAATATATAATTAATTAATTAAATCATAAATAAATTTTAATGAAAACCTGATTTTTGAAATTTAAAACATATATCCTTAATTTTGAGATTATGTATATTAAGAACCTGATTTATGTATTCTTCCCAATTCTATTTTTGCTTCTATTTATTTTATTATAAAAGAGCTTTCTGAAAATGTTTATTTATGCCGATTTCCTCTAAAAATTCTTTTGTTCAAACAAATCACTCCAATAAAATCATACAAACAAGTTCAAAAATAATTTTTTAATCTCGAAAGTAATTTTTAACATTTTCAATAACTTTGTCAAATGGGCCCAACATCTTCCATCAGCCATTAATATAAAGTCACCTCAAAACGATTTTCCCTCATAATGGATCTTTTTTTAAGTTGTATGATGAGAGATAAATTTTAATGACTCTTTTTTAAGACTTGCATGAACCACGTTGCAACGGTGAGTTTTAATTACCTTATTTCATATCCCAATCTTTAATTCAACTTGTGATATCATTTTGCCTAGTAAGTTTATATGAAATATTTATTATCAGATTGAACCCATCGGTTCAATAGAAAAATTGAAAACCATTGAAAATTCCAGTTAACATGAAAAATTTAAACATGTTATGAGAGTCGAGTACAAAAATTAATTTTTATTACCACCATTTCAAACTCTCGACTCAAAAATCGACCCTCTAAACTTTTTTCTCCTCCCTTAATTAGAGTGAATGTAGCGTTGACAAATTGTAATAGTAGAAAATTAGAATTCAATTCTCTCATAGGACCAACTTACATGTGGATTGGATTAAGAGTGTGTTTGGTAGAGATTAAAATTGAAAAATTAGTTGTTATTGTTAACTTTTATTAGACGAGTGAGACACAATAACGATTATATTTTTAATTTTAATTGAATTTTAATCTTTACCAAACACGCTCTAAATCTCCTTGATAAATAGAAAAAATAAATTAAAATAATATAAAGAGAGTGGTACATAATAAATGCTTCATTTATAAAATATAAAATAAAATGAATGCCTCATTTATAAGGTGGGCCACTAACCGACAGTGTGACACAATACTCTACTCGCCTTTAGGGGCGGTGGCTTTAACATGTTAATCACGTGAGTTCAGAAAGAAGTGATAGACACGTGGCAGATTGGACACAACAACGGCTGCCTAACACGTGTGGTCCAAGTGACGGTTGTACGCCACAAATATATCTATATAATATATATTTATTTAAAAGCAATTTTTTTTTTTCCTTTTGCTTTTTGTAGATCATACACAAAGTACAACGAATTTTTATCGGCTAGCAATGATCTAAGTCGAAGAAAATTGTAAGAAAGGAAAGGCAAGACGAGTTCGAAAATGCACTGAAGTCGAGTCAATTAAAGCTCATTATTGTGCGATGAATATCAGTTCTTGATTTGTTGTGTTTCTATACGCACGTTAATTTATTTGTGTCCAAATTGAATGTACAATGTATTCCAAATTGTAGGACCTTACCTTAATTATTAGTGTATGCATGTGAAAGTTATCATTCAACGGCGGTCCACACTTGGATTTTTATTTCGTGGCTTACTATACCTTCATGTCTCGTGTGTAGGTCCAACATTTAATTGCCCTCTTCACGTGTTGTTAGGTATACTCGTAATGGATAAATCTACTAAATGTACATAGGATTTGGCCTTCAACAGGGAGCGTCAAGTGTCCAGTTGGCAAAAAACTATGTCATTTTGTGAGTGTAACGTGATCCACTCGTAATAGTATCTTAGTTCCACTTGAATATGGGATTGCGTTTGGCTAATTATTTTCTTGAAAAATGATTATATTAAAAGTAACAAGAATAACGTCGATAGAGAACATTCCAACTCATTGAACGTGAAAGAATTTAATTACGTGCAAAACGTGTCGTCGTTGAAACTATGCAAATGACATTTCTTTCCCAAGCTAATGATGATATTTCATCGTAGAATATTATTAACTTCACGGATTATAAAATTTTGGGCAATTCTTTTAATCATTAAGAGTGAAATATAGTGTCAATCAAACCAAATATATTTTCATTATAAACCTCTAAGCTCCAAATTAATTATTTGGGGTTGCATCATATCATATGAGTATATTCCTTTTGTTTTTCTCTTTCCAGTGGTTAATTATAAAATCTAATTAAATAACCTGAGGGGGTACAGCCGCAAACTTTGGAAATAATGAAAATTCATCATTTTCAGTTCACTTTAATATAAATTATAATTCACATTTTCGAAAAAATAAATATTTTAATATGAAATTTTATTATATGATGCACCTTTCACTTTACTTACCCTACGTTTGACGATCATTATTTTTAAACTTTTTTTCTACGTACTCATTTTCAATTACATTCACACAATAAAATATTATGTACGTAAACACAAAATATTTTCATACTTTTTTACCACACATTCTTCTAAAAATTACTATTTAAAACATTGTCTTTCCCTTAATAGTTAGCAAGAAAAGAAGGTAAAATTACAACGGAGGTCCCAAACCTTTCAATTTACTACAGATTACACCTTAGCATTTTATTTTTGCGACCACTGTCTCAAACCTTTCACTTTAATTGCACCTGAAGTCCATTGGACAAATTCCATCAACTATTCCGTTAGTCAACCCTCAAATTGACAAATTAATTGAGGTATAAAATGGAATATTTACAATTTATATAATAAACTAATTAAAATAAGATTATAGTATTTGATTTTCAAATACATAAACTCTTGATCTGCCAAGTATGAAAACCCATGCAACGAAATCTTCATCATTGGAAGAGCTTCGCCCATATATTTTGGATCGGAATCACTTTCCTCGGCATTCAAATCGGCTTCCATCTCCAACTCAAACATTCAATTTGAGGGTTAACTAACCGAATAGTGGATGGAATCTGTTCAATGGACTTTAGTTGCAATTAAAGTAAAAGGATCGAGACTGCGGTTGCAAAAGTAAAAGGCTAAGATGTAATTTGCAGTAAAGTGAAAGGTTTGGGATCTCGTCACAATTTTCCCAGAAAAGAACAAGGATTAAATAATATCAATTCCTAATAAAAAAAAAATATTATATATAAGTTAACTTATTTTTATATCAAAAGTTGGTAAAATCACCAAAAATAAGGAGAGCAGTTAAATGCAATTTGGTACTTACTAACCATGCCCAGGTTTGTTAACAAGTTAATTTCTGCTGTTACAAAATAATTCATTTAAGGTATTAAGTCAATAACAAAAAAATGACATATTAGCTGAAAAATGAATCATCAACACCAAATAATTATATTATATATAACTAACATTAATTTGAAGCTTTAACCGACTGATAAGGAGAACTCAACTCATAATGTTTGTTGCATTCTTCGGAATAATTCTACGTTTGTTGCGTTCTGTGTTGGACTTCGTAGGAGAATGCCGGATATTCAGTTTTGTCACGTCTACGCTAGTGCTTACGAACTTGTCCATATTTTATTTTAAAATTAGTATAATCGTCCTTTTGTGTGAGTACGAGTCAGGTGAAGTGTTGAGAACGACTTTGAAAGAGTCCTTGCGTGGGGACTCACTAGTTATTTTGTAAAAAATATATAAAATTAGACAATTTTTAAATAATATAGAAGTCCCATTTGTCTCTCATTTTTTTAAACTCTTTTTTCGGCATACTAATTTTCAATTATACATTTATACAACAACTTAAATGATTATTGTCATTAACGTTTGAAACTGTTGAAACTTCAATGGTTATTGCCATTTACAGTTAAATATCGATAAAGTAATGTTCGATAAAGTAATAACATCGATTATATAATAATTTCTTTCGATCCCGACTTGGGTCAATGGACTAAAGTAATAACCTCGCTAAATGCATTAAGTAATAAAAAAAATTGAATTCTTAAAGGCTCAATAAAAATATAAAGTAATAATTACTGGATTTCATTGAGGAAAATATATATATATATATATATATATATATATATATATATCAAAATCTTTCAATCAATCAACAATACCCGTACAATAATCATTCCTTTTAAAAATATGTATCTATAGTTGATTGTTTTTTCTTCCCACCTAAACCAAAATGAACCATATCCTTAACTTTTTGTAGAGCATACACAACTTCCAGAATATTTTGCTCGTGTTATAGCAAGTAGTTGCTTAAGATGACTATTGCTTGAAATGCTTCTTTTGACGACACATTTGAGATAACGTTGCTATCATCTTGTTCGGGATCATTCTCATTATCATTACTGTTCATTACCGATTAAATAATTTCTTCGTCTATAGGTGATTCCATAACTGCATCGTTCTCGTTAGGATAGTTCAAAAGATGTTCAACATCCATCACAGTTCTATAGCGTAAATTAGTGATGACATCATTTAATCCTTGAATATCTTCATCTAATTCACCAACTTCTGGTTTGGGAACATTGTTTTCTTCTGATCGAATCTTGCAATGCCGAAAACAATTTGCAATTGTTGTTGTCTTCTCATCAAAATTTCAAGTCATGTTAACAAAATTAATAGCATTCAAAATATTAATTTTTTCAGGATTTGGTGCTTCAACATCAAGGCATTGTAAGATGCTTGCATATCTTTTTGGCTAATAGTTGGATTCTCTTTCTTATGCTCATATATTGCACTCCTCATTTTATCTTACTCCTTTCAAATGATGAGAAGACATTGGAGGGGAAACAAAATATTGTATGTGTTTGGAATATGTCTTCCAAACATCTAGTTTTTATAGGTAAAGACTAAACTTTTTCATTTGCTATGTATGTGAACTTAGTTTTTAGAGACATTAAGTTTTACTAAAACTCTTGAGCTTCCCTAGATTCAAATAATACTTTGATTAGTGTCTTTTAATTTTTCTTACCATACAATGTACATATTTTATATTGAAAAGCTCTCTCTAAAATAATAAATATTTATTTATCGATAAATGAATAATTTATTCATTTATCGATAAATAAATAATCTCGCTAAATGAATATTTCTTTCGGTCCCGAGGGTATTACTTTATCGAGGTTTAACTGTAGTTAATGAACATATTTAACTCGTCATTATTGGGGTTAAGTCTATATGAAGTCTCATTTTTCCACCGTTCTAGATATGAAGAAAACATTGTCTATACATTACAGTTCCAAAACACACGAAAAATCTCTGTCTACTTGTGATATTGTCATTTGTCTGCATACGAATTTACCGTATGTCATGGGAAAGATGCGCTCAAATTAAATTTCAAGCACCAAGTGTGAGTAGGCGAATCTGTTTTATGGAATTTGTGTTCACACGTGCCTCATTTTTTTAAAATTCAATTGAATTTTTATTCTCTACTAGTTAGATTATTTGTTCTATTTTATCGTGATTTATATAAATTATTTTATTTGTTGCGATTAGCAAATTATTTAATCTAATATATCCTAGCTATTATTCGGTAATTTATTGTCTACACGGTAAATTGCATATACGATATTGATCGCATATACGGTACGTGCAAATCCGATAGTTCTGTTGGTTGCATATACAGTATGTTGCATATTCGGTATGTATTGTAAATCCGGTATTTGTTAAATCGATATTCGTTCACGAATATTTTATACGTAAACTCAAAACATTTTCCTAATTTTTTAACAACACATTCTCCAAAAATTTACTATTCAAAACAAGGTTTTTCAAAAAAAAAATGTCCGTCATACAAGGGCAAAATGTTGAGCTGAACATAAAAGTATTGTCAAGTAACATACAACACGATCTAATTTACAACAAAATAATAATACGTGATTAGATTATTTACTGGAAAAAATGTTGTCACATTAGTTTTGATAATGGTTGCTGGGACATTGTTATTAATTGGTTCTTGGTCACATGATCATCACAATTTATTGTTGAAAATCTCTGCTCCACATCCACCAGTATTTGGGATATTTTTAAGAATTAAAGATATTTTTACTGTTTTTATTAGTATTTAATTTCTCTTTTTCATTAACATAACCTCTTTAAATGAACAATATTAGTTTATTTTGAATTTTTATTATAAAAAAAAAAAAACACAGTTCTCGTTCCTAGGAAAAAGCTCTCAAACAAGCTGCTTTCATGGAAAAAGTGGACAAAGGGACGTTTGATATGTCATTTTCGAGATTGTGTAAATTCACAACTATAACTCACATTCATAGAGTCCATGAATTTGTCGTAGTCACACACACACATATAGAGTAAGATTTTGAACCAAGCATTTATCAATGGAAAATGCAAATGCCTGCATAAATACAAGAGAGAGATTCACAGGAGTGTCTTTAACTAAAATTTTAAAGAATTTCGTGGATTCAAGTAAATTTTCAGAAATTCCATAAAAATCTCATTAAAAATTACGAAATTTCAAAAAAAATAAAAATTTGTTATATATTAAGTTTAATACCCATCCAAATCTTTTAAAATATCTTTATTAACAAAACCCTTATAAATCCACCGATTATTAAAGATACCTAAATTTTAAACATTTTTATTGAAATTCATTAAAATCTCAATTGAAGGTGCAAAAATTTAGAAGAATTTTTTAAATTCATTAAGTTGGGGATACCCCCTTTAAAATCACGATAGGTTTTATATAGAAATTTCTATACCAAGAATTCACACTGTTTTACCAAAAGTTACATCTTACAAATAACAAATTGTTAGTATAAATTATAAAACATGTTCTTACGACAAGTGAATGGATAAAAAAAATATCCATGTTGATGATTCTCCGTCAAATTCATTTCATAAGAAATGTTTACACAAATAACGATCAATGCCTCAGCAATACAATTGCACGTCGTATATATATATCACCGACCTACTCTGTCATTCGAAATATTTCTTCGTGTTTGACGTGACAAAGCCATCAGACGTAGCTTCAACATGGTCGTCAAAATATGCTGAGATCCAGGAAGCAGACACATGTATCTGAAGTCTTCATTGATCGGCATCTCTTACCCTCTGAGATTCTAACCCATAGCATAATCCAATTAGAACCAATTTGAAACATTAAAATCTCTTAATTTCCTAAGATGCTTCTCCATATCTTGTCTTGTTTTGTTCCACTCCTCCTTCTCTATCACAGTGGTTGGGTCGTCTCTTTCACCCTATAGAAATATTAACAGAAATGAATATGCTAATACGCTTAAAAGTCAAAATAAAAATAATGAAAGAAAAGAGTAGTATTTTGAGTAATCACCGGGGGAATTATCTTGAAGGAGTTTCCATTATCTCGAATGACCAGCAAATCGTTCTTCCTATCCCTCTTACTTCCTCCTGGAACTGTCACCTATTGAAGAAAATCACAACACAGTACAATAAATAAACTGCAAAAGAAATGGGCCAGCTTAGCAGCAGATAAGAAGCATTATTGTAGATAAATGAATGGCTGTAACAAAGAGTTTGGAGAGAAGCATCTTTCATCATTTAACCGAACATTTGTCTCTCACAGGACAAAGGAATGCATGGTGCCTATCCTAAAGATCTTCTGTCCTATTATACACTTCCTCGTCCTAGACTTTAGCAACATGCAGCTGAATTTAATATGAGCAAGCTATGCATTCCTTGCTTACTTATCGAACAACCACCCCCAGCCCACTTGGCAGACAAAAAACAATGGATAACTCTAATGTAACGATTGATTAGAGAACTCCTTGTACACTACTACTATTACAACAAAGCATATTATTAAAGCACAAAGGAAAAGAAAAGCAGATACTCGGTTTACCAGAGAAGAAAGTGATGATTTATACTTATCATGAATATATGATCACTAGAAGATTATTGAATAAATTGCCAGGGGGAAAAGAAGCAACTGCAACTTTTTGAGTTTATAAAAATACACATATTTGATGATTTCAAGTTTTCAGAAGTGAAGAGATGTACAGTTAGTTCACATAAAATTTGCTCACCAAGACTTTTGCTCTGGAGATTGATTTTGTTTTTGAATCAATTACATAGATCTCCTCAAAATCCAGAATAAATTCTGGGTCACCCAGCCGGCGATTCCTGTAATGCTTTGTCAGGAAAACCTGCAACAACAAATTGAGAAGAAATATTCATTTCCACTAAAAAGAAGCACCAAAGTTATCCACCTCTATAAATCACTACGAGCCAACCAAACATTCATGTTGAAAATATGTTTTAAGAGCCCTCTTGCAAACCATCCCATCTTTAAAATATGCAAATGCAACTAATCTTTCTCGAACACAGCTTTTAAATTAAGCCCCTGTTTGGTGAGGATTAAAATAAGATTTTTTGTATATTTTGATAAAAGTTGATGAAATGTGCGATTGAAAAGTTGTGGGTCCATGAAATGTGGAGTTAAAATTAACACGTGCCAAGTAATGGGATTGAAAACTTCACACAAATTCTTAAAATGATTTTTCACAAAAAGAAACTAAAGAATGTTATAAGACCTTTAAGACTTCTTTCTCAGATTTGTACATCGGATCTCTAGGGGCATCAATGGGTGGCTCTGTCACATTGTAGCATCCATAATCGCTTTGTGCACATCGAATGTACTGCAATACCAGTAGAGACATTAGAATTATCAAAATATACAAACACAAAACTCAAATATACACAAGTATCTTAGAATATTAAACACGAGAACAAAATTTTTATAAATTGATTCAAATGGTCCATATTTATTTCATAGATTATGTTGGGGGCATACCTTTTGAGGCATTGGTGCGAGAACCTTCGGAACAGCATATATATCAGTATCTGGGGGTGTAACATACATCTACAAACAACAAAAACACTGTTACATCAACATGCATTACTCCAGGTTGAATATACAGAATAGTAAATTAAAAAAGTTAAAAAAATGCGAAGGGAACAATTCAACCATTCGGTTATTCGGAAGATATAAACGAATTTTCTAATTTCAAATGAAAAAATCTCTTACGTCCTTAATTAATTATTAGCACGAAACCGTTGATGCTTTTAGTTACAATTTTTGCATCCATCTTCTAAATAAATTCAAGAAATCAATCAACTTCCAACCTAAAGATGAAAAATGCTTAAAATTTGTACATTGCCAAAGCACTGAGAAACTACTAAGCAACTCAACAGATAAACATAGGTGTAACCTAAAAAGCAGAAGATACAACACAACTCCGCACATACACAATATAATAAAGGTTAAAGTCATGTTTGGCTAAGCTTAAAAAGTTTACTTGGAAGTACACAAGTAAGTTTTAGAATAAATCTTTTTCTAATAAAAACTAGAAACAATTACAGTAAGTAACAAATTTTAACATAAAAGCATGAAAAAAAGGGTCACCTCGCGGAAATCATAGACATCATTATCTGGGTCAGGCGGTTTCCTTATG
Organism: Fraxinus excelsior; assembly: GCA_019097785.1. Lineage (NCBI taxonomy): Eukaryota > Viridiplantae > Streptophyta > Magnoliopsida > Lamiales > Oleaceae > Fraxinus > Fraxinus excelsior. The sequence continues at coordinate 1,722,970 of CM032634.1, read as the reverse complement.
AAAAAATCGCAATCAAGAAGACAAATTTTATGGAATTCATCCTCATTAATCCGATAATCCACGATTTTCTCGGAGTCCCATCCCTGAGTGGAAACGAAGCTCTTACTATGCACCATCTCAATATCATCATCCCCGCCATCGCCTGCGGTGGCGGAAATGGCGGCGAGGGCGGTTGCAGTACCGTAATCAACATCGAAGTCTTTTTTATTATCTACTTCTTCTACCTCATCCTCATCCATGTCATAGTCATCCGGGTCTCCTCCGTCCGCGTCTCCGTCGTCAGCCCAGACCCTGAAGTCGGGTCGTGGGTTTCCGGGTCGGGTGAGGTTAATGGGCACAGAAATATTGAATTTTGGGTCGGGGAAATGGGTTAGGCGTGGAGAGGGTGTGGATATTGAGATGGGGAATTTTGTTGGAGGTGGTGGGAAGAGGAGAAGAGTGGCGGTGTTCATGGTGGCGGTTTTGCGGGTGGTTTTGGGATTATGAGAGGGAAAAGGGAAGGAAGAGGATTAGAGTTTGATATTGGATAAGGTGGAACCGGAATTGTTGAGAAAAGTTACAACCTACCTCCTATCCGTTAATCATACGCCACGTCATCCTAAGATTAATGTGAAATCTGAACCCTACTCTGCCCTCGACGAGCTGTTTCGTTTAAAGTAATATTATTTATCCCGATTGCATATGATCATGCATCAAACAGATGATATTAAGAGATACAAATTTATTTAAAATGTTCAATCACATAACTAAAATTCTCGACAGTCAGTTAACAATATAATGAATAACATTACTCTTTCATTTAAATCATATTAGAAAAAATTTGTTCATTGTCTTCGAGCTCGTTACTTTTGTTGGGACTGAACGAACAATCCAAAATGTAGAGACTTAGTGAGGATTACATTCAAATTCAAATGCACTTTTGGAACTATCTAAAACTTTGACATTCAAGTTAGTACTTCAGTTAAGTTCGTAGTTGGAGGCCAAACCAGCACAAAATTATTTCAAGTTGGTATAAGCTCGTGTAGTTGTGTCTGTTAGCTTTACTAAAGGTTGAGCCCCGCCCCGTCCCTAGAGCATAGTGGATGAGATAAATCGCGGGATGTATCTCAGTATGTCATAGTACAAGAGCTATCATATTAGCAAAGATGTGAACTAGTCGTCTAAATGGATCTAAAACTTCAAGTTAAACATTTGAATACACATCGAACTTTGCATAATATCAAGATTTACTCACTAAACTTAAAATTACACCATATTACTCACTGGAACTTTATACATTTGCACTCCAATACACACCGGCTAACTTCCGTTTGTAACGTGTGCTTACATAGCGGTGGCAAAAAAGCTCAGAAGGCTCGAGCTCGGCCATAAAAAGCCCGAGCCAGCCCGTGGCCCGAGCGAGGCTGCCAATTTTAAAAAAAGAAAAATTTAGGAAAGCTGCCTGGAAAGCTTTCCAGGCAACTTAGGAAAGCTGCCTGAGGTGCCTGCGCATGCAGCTTTTAAGAATTTTATTTTTAAAAAAATATTCAAAAAACACGAGCCGGCTCGGGTCTAAAGCTCGGGCCGATCCTTATTTTTTTGCCGGGCTTTGCTCGGCTCGGACCAAAAAAAGCTCGAGCCGAGCCCAGGCTTTTTTTTTCCGGCTCGGGCTCGGCTTGTTGACATCCCTATACTTACGTGGAGGATGGAATGCGTACTTGGCTTTAAATCTCTCCAAAATCAAATGTCACATCATTTTAATTACACTTTTCAAACAAAACCCTAAACCCATTCTTGTCCAGAAAGTAGAAACCGTGAGCTTCTTCCTCTCCACCTCTCCAAAATTTCATATTCCAATTCAAAGCAAAAGTTTGTGACCACGAAGCTCGGATATTTGTCAAGAATCGCACATAGAGGAATGCAAGCCATCAAAATTGAAACTCAAATTCCCTTTGAACTTTAACCCCCAAATCGATTTGTGCATCAGGGAACATTAGAGATGAGAAAAAAGTAGAGTTCAAAATCAGAAATTGAAGGTGCTAGAAAAGATGAAGAAATTGCATCAAGTGTTGGTCTCGTGAGTTGGTAGTTCTGGATTTTGGCTGGGTTTGAGGTATGTTGGTTGATGCCTGTTGGTGTGGTGGTTCGAGTGGTGGTTCTGGGTTGAGGCTAGGCTGAGGAATTCAAATGGTGATAGGTCATTGGCTTGATTGTGGGTTTCTAGGGGCTGAGGATTGGTGCAGTTGGCTATGGTGTTGGGGTCTGTGGTGGTGTTTTGAGCAGTGTCGTGTGTGAGTTGGTAATGGTGATGAGTGCAGTGTGGTGGTGTTGATCTCGTGGGTTGGTGGTTTGAAGTGGTAGTGTTGATGCTAGAAATTGATGTTCTAACATCAACACTGGTCTCTAAAATGGGTTGCAGCTCGACAAAAGGAATAATGAGAATCAAAGGAGATATAAGGAGACCCAAAATATTTGGAGTGATAAGGTTGGGTATTCTCACGATAATTCCAAAATCAGTAGAGAGAGTTTGAGTGATCAAGGAGACTTGAGGTCAACAAATTCAAACCAAAAGTTAGGCCAACAAGATAAGAAGATCAAGCATGAATTAACAACACAATCAGATCAGTTGGTCATTTGAAATACTGCATCAAGACAGATTTGAGTCCAAATGCATTAGATGAGATAAAGCTTATATGGAAATATTGTTATTCTGTTATTTAGCAAATCTATTTGTATGGCCAAAGTGATTTCATGTGTCAGCTAGTTTGTTAGGCATTATTTTTTGTTTAAATATGGATCAATGTATAGCAGAGAGCTCACGTCAAAAACTTTATCAATTCTAATTTTTTTTTTTTGGCTGCTTTAAAATGTGAGGAGAGGGAAGTGAAGTGTTTTTTAGGGCATAAATCTCTAGGAAACTAATTGGGCCAAAAAGTTGAGCCGTAAGTATTTTCTATTTGGACTTAAATTGAAATGGACTAAATAAATTGGGATTTGGACTATTAAAATTGGATTCTAAATAATAAAATTATGGTACTTATAATTATTAAAATTTGGATTTAGATAAAAGGAGTAGGAATTGATAATTATTTGAGGTTGGACTCGATTCGAGTAGATTTCAATTCGTTTTGTAACGGCTAGACGAATACGTTTTCATTTTAACGTTTGGGGTTTAAAATTTAACGACACATTTTTCGAGAAAAATAATTTTATATAATTTGAAATTCTCAATCGCTACACATCAACACCAGTTTAAAACACTAGTTTCATCATATCAAAAACTACATTAATCACTAGTTTCGCTCACTTCATCAACACCAGATTCACTAACAGCCACATCAAAAACTATACAAACATGAACATACAGCCATCAAAAACAGCACAAACATGAACCACGCTGCCATCAAAAATTAATCCAAGTTCACCAGATTCACCATGCTGCCATCATCAAAAATTAATCTAAGTTCACCATATTTACCATGTTGCCATCAAAAATTAATCCAAGTTCACCAGATTCACCATGCTGCCATCATCAAAAATTAATCTAAGTTCACCAGATTTACCATGTTGCCATCAAAAATTAATCCAAGTTCATGCTAGCTTCAAAAATTGGATTGTTGCTCGACGCCAGGAGTTGGCATGAATTGAAATCTCTGGACTTCCTCATGTGCTCAGCACCTGATGCACTTTCTTCCTCTTTTTTAGCACTTTCAATTTCTGATTTTGAACTCTCTACTTTTTCTCATCACTGATTTCGCCTGATGCACAAATCGATTTAGGGGTTAAGGTTCAAAGGGAATTTGGGTTTCAATTTTGATGGCTTGCATTCCTCTATGTGCGATTCTTCGCAAATATTCGAGCTTCGTGGTCACAAATCCTTGCTTTGAATTGAAAGATGAAATTTTGGAGAGGTGGAGAGGAAGAAGCTCACAAGAATGGGTTTAAGGCTTTGTTTGGAAAGTGTAATTAAAATGAGGTGGCATTTGATTTTTTATTTTGAAGAGAGTTAAAGTCACGTATGCATTACATCCTCCACGTAGGCACAAGTTAGAAACGGAAGTTAGCCGGTGTGTAATAAAATGCAAATGTATAAAGTTCAGTGAATAATAGGGTGCAATTTCAAGTTTAATGAGTAAATCGTGACATAATGCAAAGTTCGGTGGGTATTCAAACATTTAAATCCTAAAACTTCATTAGGACTACTCATGTGATAGGCTGTTCACTCAAATTATTACACTCCGCATGAAAATTATTCTAAGTCGCTACACTCGAACCATAATAGGTTGAACAAACCCACCCGACATCCAAAATATAGTAGCACGACGGCGTCGAGCTGAAATACCATTGTAGGGAAGAGAAAAGCCAATTGTATGATGTTTTGAAGATATTTTTGAAAAAAAAAAAAAAGTAATATAGACTCAGATAAAAGATATTTCTTCCCAAAGTCTTCCCTTTTCTTTCAAGGAATTTAATGTGCAAAAGATGACCATATTTAGAAATAAAACAGGCTTCAGAAAATCGAAAAAGAATTGAAAGAAAACCTAAATCGAGGCTCAGATCTGTGAAAGTTAAGCAGGCAAAGAGAAATTGACCTCGCCATGGCTGCAAATCACCGGTTGCATCTGTTAAAGAAATCCTAATCACAGAGCCATCCAGGGTTGCCATGCCAAGATACGGGCCCGATTATCTCAATACCTGATCCATTAGCTCAGAAACAAAAAGAGAAAAATCATCACAGCCCCTTTCTACTCAACGGGTCAACTTCCTCGAAGGGAAATTTCCAGAAACTCCGAAAAAATTTATAAATTTCGCCAAACGGAGGCTCAGCTTTGAAGCTCAGCCAAACGTACGAGAATAATGGAGCTCAAACAGGGAATTTTATTATTATTATTTACTTGGTTTTGATTTCTCTTTAAGGGCTGTTAGTTTTTGAAAACGAAGAAATCATTGGGTTAAAAAGAGAGGGTAACCACCCTTGAAGAAATCCCAATTCTCTATCAACCCTAATTCTTTGTTTCTGGGCTAATGGTGCTTCGCAGCTGAGTTAGGAGCCCCAATTTATACCGCCCTAAATTACCAATCTTGCCCCTTCTTGCCTCTTGGCCCATGTTTGAAACCCATTCCGAAGAAAGTAGAAGTTTTGAAATAGTGATTAATGTAAGAATGTGTAGTGAAAAAGTGATGAATTTTTTTATTTGTGTGTAATATTATTTTATTTGGAGAATATGTGGTTGAAATGAAGAATGAGAATTAGAATTAGAAATTAATAGATGTCAAATGGAGGATTGGTGTGGGATTACAAGGGTACTATGGTAATTTAAGGAGCACAATGATAATATGCCTCTAATTCACACACTCCCATTTCAAATTTTTGATGAAATAGAGATGACATGTTAAAAAGATATTTTGGCCGTTCGATAGAAATCAAAATCAAATTTTTAGTAATTTTTTATAAAAATTAGCTCTATTTGACAATCATTATTTTTTATTGTATTTTGAAGTCATAGATGCTACTACCAGAGCCGGACCTGAGGGGAGGCCAAAGAGGCCGCCGCCTCAGGCCCAAGATTCTTGAGAGGCCTTTTTTTTTTTTTAATTAACCTAAAACCAGGCAGACTTTCTATTCAACTATTCCCTTCCGTCTTCCCTACGACTGCGCCGTTTCCTCCACAGCTCCACTCCACTGCTCCGCCTCCAGCCCTAGTCCACGCGACCACGCCTCCACCTTTAAGCTTCAGCCCTTTCCTTCACGGCTCCGCCAGTTGGCCCAGCCCTTCCCTGCGTGACTGCCGCCACTCTCCAGCATCCTCTCCGGGCCCGTGATTATATTTGATTAAGTATTAATATTTATTGTGTTTCTTCAGTTCTTCTCCTCAAATATCTCGATTATTGATTAATCATTGAATTTGATCGAATCAATTGAATTTTTGATTTACAGAAGGTGGAATCGTGGAGCTGTAAATTTTTAGCCTAACTGCATAAGGAGCACTGGAGCAGAGCCGGAATAATTTTCTTGAGGAGCATCTATCCGGGTATGTTTCTTGTCCTTGATTCCATAAGATAAGAGATTCTTTTTTCCAGCTTCACTGATTTACTTGTTTACTGTAGTCTTTATTTTATTTTGTGATTGAGAATTGGAGTATGGATATTGGTATTGTATGTATGATTAAGGAACAAGGAATCAAGGATGATAGGGGTTGAAGTGTGTGACATGGGATTTTATAAATTGTTGCATCTGCTTCTTTGAGGGAGGGGGCATTGGCCATCACCCTCTTAATTTTTGATAATTGATTATGATATGTGGAAAGTGTAGTTTTGCGTCATAATGTAATAGAATGAGCACTGCATATGTCTAAAACAGGCCATCACAGTATTTCAGCATAGAATTGTTGACATGATTTGGGTTTCCATTGATTTTAAATTTTGAATAACAAAATAACAAATTGGAAGTGTAGTTGCTAGCATCAGGATTTAAGAATTCAAGTCAGAAAATATATAAACTATATTCCAACTCTTAAAGTTTCTAGTTGTAAAATAGATTTCTTTTTATGAACAATATAATTATATTTCAGATTATAGAATAAAATTTATGATTGATAATATTTATTTGAGAGGATAAAAAATGGGTTACATGCATTACAAAGGACATGTTCAGTGTTAGGTGACAACGCCTTTGTTGAACAAGCCTGAGGATCAATTCTTTGAAGAAGCATTTCTTTTGAGTAACAGTTGCACTATGTTGCATTTTGGTTTTCCATTGCTCACTCAAACTGCATATGTACAATCTTCTTAGCAGTTATTAATATTATGTATTTGACGGAGTAACTGCATGATTTTGACCAAAGAAATTTTTTAACAAACAATTCCCTCCCTAGATGCTAGATCAGGTGCCTGCCCTTAGATGTGCAAATTATGGCACCAATGCTGTAACTTTATGCTCATTCACAAATTGCTTTCACAAGAGATGATTATGATGGAATTATCCTCTTTTCTAAACTGATGATGATCTTTAGGTGAAGTCTGTACTAATCTTGTATTTAGGTGAGGGAATGTCGGGCACCTTGCCAACTGCAGTGCATTCTGGAGTTCCTGTAAATGCTATTTTACATAAAGCTTATGAGTTTTATCTTTTTTAATTATATGGGCCCTAAGGTATAAAAATCAATTTTGCTCATTGGAAGATTCTGAGTTGCCTTCACTTTTATTCAGTTTTTTGTAGGACTCACATTTGCAAATTTTTGTGACTTTTGTAATCACTTTAATTTTCTGATGTTAAATCGTATAAATCTTGCTTAATTTCGTATAGCTGAGGGAATATGCTCGTCATTTTGCAGACTTTTGCCTCGAAAATTGCAAGACGAGTTATATTTAAGTGATCGGTTAGAACATTTTTTTATTGTTACTTAATTGCAAAATAAATATTTTTAATATTTTAGTTTTACTTGTTGTTTTATTGTTGAATTTAAGTTAACAAATTTAGTTTCGTAAGACTCTTTTAAAAGAAAAAAAAAGTGTCTGTTATGACTTGGGGGCCCAAATTTTGAAGTTTTTGCCTCAGGCCTTGCGAAACACAGGTACGGCCCTGGCTCCTACAATAACATATAGCCATTTTATTGTATTTTGAAGTCAATAGATGGTCGCTCCATCAAGAACATGAGATGTTATTGTTAAGATAATTTAAACATTGCACACTTTCGGGACACATTTGGTATATAGTAAGTAGTACACTAGTTCTTGACGGTTTAATTTACAAAATTATAACACTCAAATAAAAAGTCACAAATAATATACTAACTCTTCTTTATTACACCATGTTTGATCTACATTTTTACAAAAACTCATTTTTAATCACACATTTTTCAATAAAATAATATTACATGTAAATAATAATAAAAAAAATTCCTTATTTGTAACCACATATATTTCATCAAATCACTATTGAAAATGCATTATTCACTCAATAATGTGCTTCAAACATGGTCTTAGTAAGTGCCCCAGCGAAACTCGACCTCAACAACGGGAGAAGATCTTGGCATTCTCAACAGTTTTTGTGCTGCTAGAACTGAACACTCTGGTCCAACTGATTTAGGCATTCTAACCTCGATCACCATCTTTTCGAGCAGGCTAGCATGTTTCAACACAAACTCTATCGATTGAAGTATTGAGGTCTCGTAGCAAAACCATTCGATTCTAACTATCCTCAGATGCATTAGAAAGGAATCTGGGAACTCTATTTCCTCAATTTCAGGGATAAGAGATTCTCCAAGCCGATTCCATTCAATACGTTGCTCCTGTAGAGAAGATTGTTCTGTTCAGATTTCAGAATTCTGAATACAACATAAACCAGAAAGTTAACTTACCATTAGTTACCTGAGGTGAGGTACCAGCACTATTATGTAAGGCTAACTTGCCCATATTTGGCGACATTTCGAGAAGGTTCAGAAATCCAGCAAGTTCACCTTTCCTGAGGCAAGTATCTAGCTCGATACTTTCAAATTTAACAGAGGGGAAGGCAAATCTGTCTTCTTCATCGATGCCAGCACCTGTTATAAAAATTAAGAAGAGCCATGAATCAAATAAATTAAGCACGTGCAAATGATGTAAATAAATTTATAAAAAAATATGAAGAGAAACCAAACCTCAACGCACCAATCTCCTACCAATAACTTCTCAACATGATGAATGCTCTGGAAATTTTCCCTCAACATTTCATTTTCCTTGTCTGACGTATGCTCGAGATGCGTATGAAAATCAAGGGTTGGCTAAACCAATGATGGAACGCTCATTAGCAAGCGCTTACAAGGCAAAAATCCTGAAATTTCTAATACTGCAAGATTTGGAGTCCAAATTTCCATCAATGTATTTACATCAACATAATAATGGGCATAATAGTAAAGAAGATTTAGCTCCTTCAAACTAGCGGAATGAATACTCGATTGCCACGGCTTATTGTCGAGATTTCCAACTTAGGGCTACCTGATAACACTTTTGTTGGAAAAAGATAATAGTAAAGTGCAGAAAAAACTTATCAATAGATCGAGTCTCGTGACAGCACGATATCCTAAAGCGAAATTGTCCGTCGATAACTGCTGCGACCTCCGTGGACAATCACCTCCAGGATACAACGATCAAATAAACCAATTGTGCAGCAATCACAAAAGGTTTTCAGAACTCTCAAGTGTACTCCAGAAAATATGAAAAGACAATTTGAGTATAATATTTTACTGTATATATGAAGAGACAATTTCGTTTTTGTTGTAGTTTTCCAATACCCAAAAGTGTGTTTATATAGGCATAAAGAGATGTAACTTCTTCCACCATGATCTAGCATTAAGTTGCAGATGTAATGGCCTATGGTAATGGATATTAAAACTGGACAGTTAAAACAGTCATATTTTACTGGCTAGTTGATCCATTAAATAATTCCGAAAATAATTAAAAAATAATAATTATTTTATTAGAATCAATCAAAGACTTTTTGATATAATGCGCGAGGCGTGACTCGAACCCCTGACCTCCCATACAAATTCCACGTTTTTACCAGTTGGGCACTTTATCTTAATTAATTATTTCTTTCACATATTATATTTATTGTATAAATATATAACAACTTTTTCAATCACAGATTGATCCATACTCACGCCGTTAATGGTTAAACTCTTGAGTTGATCCCAGTGTATCTTCCCATGAACCTCTAGAACACAGTTTAGAAGGTGTAATTTTCTGGTCGATGAACTAGAGTACAAAAGTGGACGCATCAGAATTTCCAGATCAGTGCATATATCCTGGTACAACTCTTCAACCTTATGTTCCAGTGCAAAACGCCAAAACGGACCCACAAATTGAGATCACAAGATAAAGATTCACAAAAATCGAACATATACAATGTGAGTTTCTGAATCTTTGTACCTCTCCCAAGTATCAAAGTCTTATTAACAAAGTTTCTAAATTCATCCAATTCTAACTCACGTAATGCTTCAGACTGAAAATTAAGGCAGGGAACCGAGGTCCAGAGATCTTTCCAGCGTTTGGAAAGAATGGTTGTCCTAACAACATATTCCATGGACATGAATGAGAAAATGAGGTGAATTACCCAGTCCGGAAACTCACTTAGTCGATCCATGGTTTAAATTAGATGGCAGGAGCTATTTCTTTGATTCTTCGAAGAAGGTTCTAGATAATTTGCTTTAAAGAAATCGTGTGCCCAAAACTCAAATGCTTCTGAAGTAACAGCAATCTTTCAATTCTCAAAGCCACGCCTTTAAATCAACTGCATAACCTCCAATAACGTAGGAATCGAATAAGCATTAAGCCATAGCAGTACAGTGAAGCCCTAAACATTAGTAGAATCGCAAAATACAAGCAGAGCAACGAATCTTAGGAAATATTTTCCAATAATTATGATCCCCTCTATGTTCTCGATTTTAACATTCAAAATACCGTAAGAATCGAATAAGCAATAAGCCATAGCTTAACGGTGAAGTCCTAAAAATCAGCAGAATCGCAAATACAAGCATATCAACCAATCTCAGCGGTTCAAACCCTTGCGTTCAACTTCAGATATTTAGGGACTTATTTATTTTGAGAGTTAAAATGTAAATTACACAAATTTATCCAAATACCAAAACTTACTGGATTTTTCACAGATTGTTGCGGCCTAAAAAATTCGGGTTGAAGCCTTGAGGTGTCGCTCCTTTTTGCCACGTAGAAGGTTTGTGTGTTGCTACGGCCTACGAAGTCTCTGGTAGCTTCAACAATGAACAGTGATCGAGAGTGATTAGTAAGAAAAATTGTTAGTTGAGGATAAAACCAACGTTGTCTCGTGTACACTGGTTTAAATTCCAATGAGTTTCAAATTGAAATGAGTGGGAATGTATGCTTTATTGTTTTGAATAGTGTCCAATGATTCAATACACATGCCACAATGTCAATTTGTTATCAAATAAAATGTACATATAACATGATTCCTTGGTTAAATCTAAGCCTTTGTTTGATTCACATTATATTTGTCATTCTCATTTTTCTACTTATTTTTAACCACACATTCTTTAATAAAATAATATTTTTCATCATATTAATATCTTTTCCTTTTTTTTTTCAACCACATATTTCCCATCACGTCAAACAAAAAAATGCATTCTCTCCACAAAAATGCCTACCAAATAGATGCTAAAATTAAAATGTATAATTGAAAATAAATTCTTGTTTGTGCTTATTTACTTAAAAATATAATTTTTTTAAAACTTATTTTAAATTACATATTCTCTTATAAAATAATGTTATACGTAAATTTAATTTAATTTTTTTTTTGTAATTTTACATTCTCCAAAAAATCATTATTTTAAAATATATCTTCTTAAAAAACTCATTTTAATGGAGCCAAATTGTAACCAAGTGCATTTTGAGCCATATTTTTACAAAGAATGTAATTCAGCAAAGTAGATTGATGAAAGATGTGTGATTAAAAAATAAGGAAATAATTTGAGTTTGAGTATGTTATATCACATTATTTTATTGAAAAATATGTGATTAAAAAGAGGAGACGGAAAAAAGTATTTCGAAAATAATAAAAATCAAACAAGGGCTAAATTTAAGGAAAATGAATTTTAAATATTTGTAAGGCAGATATATCATTTCATCTAATATTTGGGTCTATTCTTATATTTTTTGATGTATTTTGTTAAATTTTTGGAGTGTGATCCACGTCTTTTATCAATTTTTTTCTAGTAAAAATCGACGAGTCAGTAATATTTGATAAAAATTGATGAAATATGTTATTAAAAATTGATTAAAATATCGTGTCCCTATTGATGGAGATTAAAATACAATTTTTAATAAATTTTGATAAAAATTGATGAAATGCGTGATTGAAAAATTGTAGATCTTATAAAACGTGCCATTAAAATTAAGCTCATATTTGGACTCGATATTTGGAAGAAGAAAAATACATTTTTCAAAAAAATCACTATTTCAAAAGATAGAAAATTTCAACATTTTTCAAAATTAAACAAATCAAACAAAATTAACTGACAATTCTCATTAAAACAAATTCCAGACAATTCAATTCCCTCTGAATTTTTTTCTTTTTTTCCACCCAAATTTCATTCTTGCAATCAATCGGACCTAAACAACGAAAATGGGCAAAAATGGAAATGTGGGGCACTATAAAATGGGCCTGGGGCTGCATTAACAAAGCACCATTAGCTCAGAAAAAGAGAATTAGGGCACAGAGAGATTGGGGATTTCTTCAAGGGTGGTTACCCCTCTCTGTTTACCCAATGATTTCTCCATTTTCAAAAACTACAGCCCTTTAAAGAGAGTAATCATGCTATATGTATGCTCTCCTCTCCGCATGGAGAGTAAAAACTTTTCTTCCACACATACATTCCCACAACTATTCACTCATTCTATCTATCTTTTGTAAGTGCGAGCGCTCAGATTTAGATCATGTTTGGCTAAGCTTAAAAATTTTACTTGTAAGGGTAGACGGCATTATTCTTAGTGCTTGTTTGGGAGAAATGAAATTAATCTGTTGTACACAAAGGGGCTGTGATGATTTTTTCTTAATTTTGTTCTGAGCTAATGGATGGGGCATTGAGATAATTCGATTCGTATCTTGGCGTGGCAACCTTGGATGGCGTTGTGATTAGAGTTTCTTCATCACACGCAACCAGTTATTTGCAGCCATGGCGACGTCGGCATTCTCTTTGCCTGTTTATTATTCACGGATCTGAGCCTTGATTCAATTTTCTTCCGAAATTTCTGTTTTTTTCCTGACAGTTGGTTTTTGAGTAATTTCACCATTTGATTAGAATTTGGGTATTAGAGCTGTTACTTTCAAACAATGGGTTAAATTCAATGGTGGTCATTCATCTTGATGCTCACATAGCCACTCAACTTGATTTTGTTTCATGACCGTCCAATTTGATTTGATTTTATCAACATCATCCAATTTCATATAATGTTTAACTATGAACACCTAATTTCATATAACATTTCACAATGATCATTCAACTTCTTTTTACCATTTTCACTAATTTTAAAAGGGGTAAAACGATAATTTTGCATTATATATAAAAAAAAAATTTTTTAAAAACTTAAAAGGTTTATTTTAAAATAAGTATTTTTTTAAAGAATATTTTTTTAAAAAAAATAAGTTTTATTTTATTGTTTTAATTAACTTTTTAAAATAAGTTTTTATTTTATTTTGTTTTTTATTTTTATTTTATATATAATGCAAATTTATCATTTTATCCTTTCTAAAATTAATGAAAATGGTAAAAAAAGTTGAATGGTTGTAATGAAATGTTCTATGAAAGTGGGTGGTCAGAGTGAAATGTTATATGAAAAGTGGATGACTTTAGTGAAATAAAATCAAATTGGGTGGCCAAGATAATACTAAATATAAAATTGAGTAGACATAGCGAAACAAAATCAAGTCTGGTGGCCATGTAGACACCAAATTTAAAGTTGGGTGGCCACCGATGAATTTAACCCTCAAACAATATTAAAATTTCCGTAATATATTGGGAATTTTTACACTCACCTCTTTATTCGGTCTCTAATTTTGTTATGAAATATTTATCGATTCTTTCATCTTTTTAATAAATATTTATATTTTATTATTCATTTAATTTAAATCTAGATCTATATAATTTAAAGCTCTACAATTCAAATTATGCAACTGTTTGTTACAAATTAAAAATTTCATTTTTATTATTCTATTCATTTTCAACTACACATCCTTCAATAAAATAATATTTTTTCATCACATCAATAAATTTCCTTATTTTTCAATCACATCATATATAACTTACTTGAGCTCTTGTTTGGAGGGCTAGACATGGCCCGATTCGAATCAAGTCTGAATTTTCGTGTATTTAGTAAATTGAATCGCCATGTACAAATTTAATTATGGAACCATCGAGCTCGGTTCCATTCGGTTATAGGGTTCTGTTTAATAATTAATTTTTTTATATTCACAACAACATTATATTAATTCAACTAATGAAATGTTCAATTTTAACTCTAACAAGATAACGTAATCTAATCTCGTGATATTTTTTATGTATCCCTTTGTTTAGTTTTCATAGATTTGACAATTAAAATCATACGAAGAGGAAGATAGCGAGCTCACAATAATAAAGAGAGGTTTCCAATTTGATTTCTTCGGACATACATGGCACTACGGAAGAATAAGATATTTGAATAAAATTTAGGTCGATTTGATTAATTGGATTTGGGCTGGAAATTAAAAAAAAAAAAAGGAAAATCATATTTTAAGTTTGAGTTAAATTAATTAGTTGGCAAATTTATTTTTTTAAAAATAAAATAATTTGATTTATTTAAGATAAAAAAAATATGGATATTCGGTTCTTGGTCTAGAATCGAGAACAAAACCCATCGATTTTCGGTTCAAATATATGTTTGGATATTTAATTTAAAAAGAACTTGTTGGTTTGGTTCGAGAGTTCTGTCCAATCATGCGTGTTTGGGCTCCATTTTTCGAATAATACATTTTTCTCTCTTCTTGTCAATTACTCATTTTTTTAATAAAATAATTTTACGAGTTCGTTTGACGCGACTTTTACTTTTGTTTTCCTATATAAGAGTTTTTGAAAGAAGTCATTTTAATTTTTGTTTGGAAATCCATTTTTAAAAGAGTTTTCTACGTCTAAAGTGCTTTAAAATAACTTATATTTGACCAACTTTCTTTATAAAAATTTCTAACTAGAAAAATATTTTTTTATATAAAATTAACAAAATAGGCCAAAAGCAGCTTTTGAATTTCAAAAATTCTTTTTTACTTTTTAAAAGTAATGTCAAATGAGTTCAACACTATTCCCAAATTTTTATCTTTTGTTTTTTTTTTTAATCTCACATTCTAAAAAAAAAAAATTGATATTCCAAAGGCTAAATATAATCATTATAAAACTCATAATTTGTCAAAAATTCAATAACATTTGGTGTTGTTTGATTCCCATTATTTTTAAAATGTATTTTTAACAACATAATTTTAAATAAAATAATATTACAGACAAATTCAATCATTTTTTTTATTTTTTAATTACACATCCTTTCTCACATCACCATTTGAAAAAAAATATTTTTTATTAGAAAATGGGGCTCAAACAAGTTATTGTTATACATCAACATTTGTAAGAAATTATAAATTAGTAATTAAAGAGTTTTTGGCCTTTTAAGCAAATGTTTGACAATTATTAAAACAAAAATCTTTTTTTTTTCTTTTCCCTCAAATTCTTTTTCAATAACACATTTTTTATTTTTATAATAAAATATTTTACACGTACAATTTTTTCTTACTTTTAATCATACGACCTCTAGAAAACCACTATTTTAAAATTAATTTATTTTTTCTCAAAAAACACATTCTAATGATTGTCAGTCAAGAGTTAAATATTAACCATTGGTTCAAGAATACTAGAAAATTAACAACAATCTCACGTATTGTTATGGTAAAATAACTAATACAACAATTGTAATTATTTGTCAAACTCAAATAAAATAGCTAATACAACAATTGTTGAAGAGAGTCAAAATTCATCTTACATCTAATAATCTAAAACAATTGTAAGTCCCTATTCGGTACACACTAAAATTTTTATTATCATTATTTTACTCATTTTCAACCACACATTCTTTAATAAAATAATATCTTCCATTAGATCAATAATTTTCATTCTTTTTCAACCATACATTATCTATCAATCCACTAGTCCAGAATATATTCTTACAAAATAATATGGCTCAAACGCACCCTAAATAGTTATTGATTACTGCTGCTTTTAGGAGTAATCATTTCCTCTTATCATAAAAAAAAAAAAAACAGATTTGATTCGTATTTGAGTGAATAAAGAAAGTTTATTTCGACAAAATTACCTACAACACTGGTAATCTCAACAAATTAAAATGAAGTCCATGTTTGGTTCATCTACAAAACGATTAATTTTAATAACATATTTTCGTAACTTTTTCAACCTTAAATCATATTAATTTTTATAAAAATTTATTAACTTTTAAGTTTTTCCTAAACCAAACAATACATGGGTTTAGAGATGTCAATGAGCCAAGCCAAGCCAAGACGGCTCGGCCCATATTCGTGCGAGCTCGGCTCGTCGGCCTTAGGCGAGCTCGACTCGTGCCCGAGCTCGCCCAAGGCGAGCCGACCTTCGGCTCGGCTCGTCGGCTCGTCAATTTTTATTTTTTTAAGGTAATAATCCTTTAAAGAGGGAAAAAAAAAATTTCGACGAGCCAACGAGCCGGCTTGTGGGTCGCCAAAAACGAGCCGAGCATGCTCGTTTCGCCTAACGAGCCGGTCGCTTGGCTCGTGCTCGGACTCGTCTTTTTATGAGCTTGAGCCGGCTCGGCTCGTTTTAGCTCGAACTCGTTTGCCATCACTACATGGGTTTAAGAGAGAAAGCAAAAGACCCCTGCTTACATATTTACCACAGTACCCTTACAGATAAGAACAGGCGAAGGTGGGCAACAAAGGAAATGTGTGGCAGTATAAATTAGACCTTCTGCTTCGTCAACAGAGTACCATTAGCTCAGATTCAAAGAATTAGGGTTTGAGAGAGATTGGGGATTTCTTCAAGGGTGGTTAACCCACTCTACCTACCCAATGATTTCTCCACTTTCAGAAACAAACAACCCTTAAACGAAAAGAAAAGCCATGAAAAAAACCGATGGCTTGATCATTTATAATTTATTTATTAGATGAACCAAACAGGGGCTTAACATGAAACATATATCCACACGCAGATCTATAGTTAAGGGCTTGTTTCTCAGTGCTCTGTAATTATCTCTTCTTCTAAGGGGCTGTGATGATTTTTCTCTTTTTGTTTCTGAGCTAATGGATAAGGTATAGAGATGATCCGACCCGTATCTTGGCGTGGCAACCCTGGATGGCTCTGTGAGAAGCAACCAGTGGTTTGCAGCCATGGCGAGCTCAGTTTCACTTTGCCTTCTTATTTTTCACAGATCTGAGCCTCAATTTATTTTCCGAAGCATCTTTACAATTTTAATTTTGACGATTTATTTCCTCATTTTTGGTTTATTGAAATTTCTTGAATTTTTTCTCTCGTTGAAAAAAAGCGTTACTGGGAAGAAATATATTTTATTGAGTTTCTTTTATTCGAGCCATTGCCTTTGATAAAAATAAAATAAAAATGAGTTTTGAATGTGTGATTAAAAATTAAAAGAATATTGAGGTCTCGTTTGGTACAGATTAAAATCTGAATTTAATCTAAGTCAAAGTCAAACAAGCAATGTTGAGCACATCTTTCATGAATTCCAGTTTTTCAATCACACATTTTAAAATTTTAAATTACAATTTATTAAAAATTTAGAGTTTGTTTGTCTCCCATTATTGGGAGAAGAATGGGGTTTTAAATAGTATTTTTGAAAAATGTGTGGTTGAAATTTAAAGTAAGTTTATTGGTTTGTGTGTAAAATATTTTATTGGGTGAATGTGTGGTGAAAAATTTTACTGTAGCAAATAGAATTTTAGATTAATGGTTCACAAACAGGGGCTTAATTTTAATCTCCATCAAACCACCGAGGATATACGTGTGAATGGTCTGTTGAAAATGCCAAAATTCCATTTTGGCCTTTGACCAATAAATAACATAAAAAAAGAAAAAGAAAAACCCGAAAACACAAGTTATAAGGTAAAACCCCAAAAATACACTCATTAGAAGGAGAAGAAAAAGTCTAACCACGTGAAAACCGTCCAAATATTTCCAAAAACCGACCATTATTCACAAAAATCGACCACTATTCACAAAGGATCTGGCCACAAACCGACAAAGATGACCCACGCAGAACAAATGTTAGTTTTTTTTTTTTTTTGATTTGAAAACACACTCCTCGTATATATACACTTAAAACTCGAATTTTTTTGTGTGATTATAAAATGTATGAGTAGATCTAAGCTATAGGGGAATTTTTTTGGGTGTATATTTTCATTTTTGGACCTTGAATCGCACGAGACCGACGAAATGGCCTGTTAACGGCCGGCCCAGAAATGGACCGGCTGTTAACCGCCGTTTTGGTTGACCGGCGGTTAACCGCCGGTCCAGTTTCGGAGGCAAACTGGGCCCCCAACGAATTGGGCCGGCTGTTAAAGTCGGCCCGTTTAGTTTTTTTTTATATATAATTTAATAAATGTATAATTAATATATATAAATATATATATATAATTATATAATTTGATAATATATAAAAATTTATATTATTAATTTTAATTTTAATATGATAATTATTAATATAATGAAATTAATAATTGTAATTGTTAATAAATAATTTTATATTATTTATTAACAATATATATATATATATATATAAAGAATTTGAAATTGATAATTACTAAAATAACATATTATTTTTGAACGAATCAGTAAATTCTTTTTTTCCTTTTAATTTTTAAATTGAAGATTCTTTAATTAAATATTCATTGTAAAAAAACTTTAATTTCTTTAAATTTAATTAAATAAAATTTATATTATTTATTTAATTTTAATAATTTGCTTTTGTTTGAATTATATATATATTCTGTAATTAAATATTCATTGTAAAACAAGTCTTGAATTTTTCAAATTTAATTAAATAATATTTATATTCCTTATTTAATTTTAATAATATCTTTTTGTTCGAATTTTTTATATATAATTAAATAAATAAATTGAAATTGATAATTATTAAATTGAGAAATTCTTTTTTATAGATATTTATAGAATTAAATATTTTACGAAGCCGATTAAAAATTTTATAATTAAATAAGTAATTTTAATTTGATAATTAATAATATAATTAAATAAATAATTGTAACCGTTAAATATTATTTTTTAACAAATTAGTTACTTCTTATATGGTCCTTTAATTTTTTTTGATAATTTAATAAATCAAATATATATTATTAAATCTTTTACACATTTCATTACGATTTATATATTTAATAAATAATTGAATATTAAATAAAAATTTATATAATTTTATGCTTTACGTAATTTAAGCAATCGAATATCAAATAGATATTTGTAGAATTAAAAAATTTATATGGTTAAATAATAATTTTTATTTTTATTTTGATAATATAATAAAATTTATATTTATAATTTTCATTTTAATTTTAATTTTAATATGATAATTAATAGTATAACGAAATAAATAATTGTAATTGTTATATAATTTTTTTTAAAAAAAATTAGGAACTTCTTATTTTTTTCGTTTAAATGTTTTTCATAAATGAAAAAATAAAATATTAAATAAATATTTTAGATAATATAATAAATTGAATATTAAATAAAAATTTAATATACTTTTATATTTAACGTATTTTAATAACTCGAATATTAAATAGATATTTATAAAATTAAATATTTTACGAAGCCGATTAAAAATTTTATAATTGAATACGTAATTTTAATTTGATAATTAATAATATAATTAAATAAATAATTGTAACTGTTAAATATTATATTTTAACAAATTAGTTACTTCTAATTTTTTCGTTTAATTTTTGTTGATAATTTAATAAATTTAAATAAAATTTATATGTATAATTATAATTATAATATGATCATTAATAGTATAACGAAATAAATAATTGTAATTGTTATGCGATTATACTGTATTTCATTATCTTATGTTCGAAGTGCTGATAGTTAATTTTTTTTTTTTCAATTTTGCAGTATGGAGTATCACTTGGGTAAGGCTACCTGGAACGGTAACTTCGGCAGTTACACTGCCGTGTTGGAGCTGCTTGATGAGCATCATGCAGATATGCTTCGACGTTCATTTCTCTAGCCCCTGTACGAGTTGAGAGACGTACAGTTCTCCGGGCAGATCCTCGATGCACTACTGTGCCGATTGCTTAGTCCAGTCGACGACGATGCCCTCCACTTCGACCTGGGGGCAAGGTTCCGAGTTTTTCCATGTTTGATTTTGCTCTCATCACAGGACTGGAGATTACGGGTGATGATGCAGCTCGTACTGATACTCAGAGAGGCAGATTGCACGACACTTACTTTGAGGGACATGGGACGGTGCTGCTGTCGGCTCTGAGGACGCGATCACGAGATGTGACGACATGTTGGATAGACTGAAGCTCGGCCTGGTCTACATCCTTGAGAGCGTGTTGCGATGTCACCATCGGAGGACTGGGATTGACCTATTCCATCTGCAGATCGTTGACGATCTTGATGTGTTCAACACATATCCGTGGGGCCGGAGATGTTTTGAGGACACGGTGCACGTATTCACCAGATCACACTCGAGGCCGAAGGGGACCATGCGTAAATACGATACATACGGATTACCCCTTGCCGTGCAGGTAAATGTTCGACATACTTTATTAGAATATTGTTTACAATAAATATGAATATAATAATTGTATGTATTG
Source organism: Fraxinus excelsior (assembly GCA_019097785.1). NCBI lineage: Eukaryota > Viridiplantae > Streptophyta > Magnoliopsida > Lamiales > Oleaceae > Fraxinus > Fraxinus excelsior. The sequence continues at coordinate 1,702,569 of CM032634.1, read as the reverse complement.
CAGATATGGGCGTACGAGACGGTCCCCCTCCTAGGTACCCAGTTTACGAAGCGAGGGGAGACACGTTGCCCGAGGATGCATCATTGGCGAGCAGAGGGATGTCCGACTAGCAAAAAGCTATCAGCTCTCCTCGACGACCCTCAGTTAGATAATACATTTGCAATTTATGTTGTGTGTAGCTCCGAAATATGATAATGTGATCATTAACAAATGTTGTTATACCAGATTCGAGTCATAACGCAGTTGATGTCGTCGATGGAGGAGGAGGGACGTGGATATGTGCGTGAATTGGCCGCTCCGCATGATGAAGCCGCTCGAGATGAGGTACGTGAATTGAATATAATCGATTTGCATGTGTTAATCGAATTTTCATTAAATACAATAATTTTTTATGTTCCAATCCGTGTAGGGGGGCGGTCCAACTGCTTCATCGCCGCCGGTGCCGAGGGCTTCACCGTCGCCGCCACCGCAGAGGGCATCACCGCCCCCGGTGCCGAGGACTTCACCGCCGCCACCGCCGCAGAGGGCTTCACCTTCGAGGGTTTCACCGCCCCCACCGTGGTCATCACCACCACCGAGGACATCACCGTTGCCGTGGTCATCACCGCCACCGAGGGCATCACCGCCACCGTGGGAATCACCGCCGATCAGATCACCTTCTCCACCGTCCACTGATCTGTATGATCACCTGACAGTATTTATAGCGGGTCAGATGGACGAGATGCGCCGAGAGTTTAGGGGTCAGATGGACAAGATGCGCCGAGAGCTTCAGGCTGAGATTGCAGCCCTCCGAGGCGATATAATAGGCATGAGACGGGGTGACGGAGGGGGTGATGGAGGGGGTCATTTCTGGGCGGATGATGCCACGTGGGCCTTCTGGTAGCTCATGACCACTCCGTACTCTCGTCGAACGTCGTTAATGATGTCTGAAGGTCTATAGATCGTCTGTGGGTTCTGATACTTGTGCATTATCTGTCGTCCAATAAACCATGATCGAGCTTGTCTGTGATCGTTTGACGAATCCCCAATTCACAAGTATGTTCCCGTATATATTTGCGAACTACAAAATTCTCATTCGTATCCATCTTAGTCCCTCGCAATCGCCAACGACAACTGTCATCAACGCAAACAAGTGTTAACAATGATTTGTTTGATTTATTTACCTTGAACTCAAAATTGAATTTCAATGTCAGGAGGTGCACATCTTCCTGTAAAGCTTTCTTCGTTTCAAACAGTTGCTCAACATACAAATCTTCTTCATCGGGAACCACACGTGAAGAATTAGATGAAGGTCCGCTCGTTCCGGCCCCTGAGCTCCCACCACACTCATGTCTCTGACAGGATAAATCAATTAAATCATCATTTGTAAATTCATTTACATTCTCGCTGTCCTGAACTACCGATTGAATTATGTGCGTCTTAGTGATGTCATGATGATGAACAACTGTCTCGGGAATATTAGTGTCATCCTCGCGAGCTATCTCCACCGTATCCCAAAAATTATTTGCATTGTCATCAGCTCCATCCGAATGTTCATTTCTACCTTCTAAGTCGTCCTTCATCACTAAAGTCACGCAAATTGGTGTCATTTGCGTTTTGTTCAAATCATACAGATAACTCACGTCAATATCAGATGTAACCTTTGCAGGTGGAATTGAAAATGGCAAATGCTCTTGGAATTGATATCTCAGTACCATATTGTATAGAGATAAATCGACGTTCAGCTTCTTCTGTATATCATGGTACAGTTCGTCGTACGATGTAGTCTCTATTATATGTGTTGGCATATTACGTTGTCCGTCACTTGTCAATTTCCATGTCCATCGATTATTTTCATCCAACTCAAAATCACCAAAATAACAAACCGGGAGTATAATCCTCATATCTGTGTGGTATGACAAAATCGAATTTGTAAATATTTCAAATAGAAACTTATTAAAAAACAAAACAGCACCTAACATGTTAATTCCCAATTAGTGCATGTTAACAGCCGATTTTTTAGGTTGTTAACAGCCTAAAATATAACCAATATTTTAGGCCGTTAACAGCCTAAAAATCGGCTGTTAACAGCCTATTTTTAGGTTGTTGACGGCCTAAAAAATGGGCTGTTAACAGCCTATTTTTAGGCTGTTAACAGCCGATTATTTGACTGTTTTGTTAGTCGATTTTTTAGGCTGTTAACAACCATTTTTTTGGACATTTTCGTTGTTTTTCGTAACAGCCGTTAAGGCAAACCAATCGAAAAGTTATGCAGATGAATTTTTTTTCCCATTATGCTTAAAATAAATTATATACATCTGCTAAAAAAATTTATCTGCCAACTCCTACGTCGAATCTTAATTTATCAAGTAAAAAACATACACATATTTAACAAAAACAAAATTAAACATATGTAAATGTACTTACTGATTTGAAATAATTGACCGAGAATTTGTTTTCTTCAGCTATGGATATTTTTGAGATTTTCAGAGTGTAGAAGATGAGAGAATTTTTATCTGTATTTGAGCTGATTTTGTAATGTTATGTAGGGAGTGTTTTGTTTTTACTTGTTAACTAAAATGGCAGTGTTGTCTTTTTAACAATATCATATTTTGTAATTATATTATTCACTTAAGGGTATTTTTGTCTTTTAAACACCATTAGGCCATTTTGAAGTTATTCACTTGTGAAAAAGTCAAAAAGGAATTATGGTCTTTTAACTAAGCCATTTTTAAAGTTACCCCATCAAACACCTTCTGATATTATTTTACTGAACATCGAGCGATTGAAAATGATTTTTGAAAAAAAATTTTAGAAAAACAATGAACTCAAATAACCCATTTATCATATACGAGTCTTCATTAATTTATTTGTCTGATAACCTTTTTAAAATGTTTAATTTTTTGACATTTGGTTTGACTATTTTTTATTTATTTAATTATTGGACTTAGTGTAATTTTGAAAATTTATTGGATTTTTTACTATTAAGAAGACGATTAAACTAATTATACAGACAAAATATACACTTTGATTGACAATCACTTGTCAAAATGTGGCGTTTGATTAAAAAATATGTTGAAATCTGCAAACTCGAGTATAATTCATCGTGTCCACTTTTATGTACATGTAAATCGGCCTATCCATAGAAATCGATGCAAACTGATCGTTCTTGGTTAAGGTCGGTTTGGACAATAATTTGGATAATTTGTCCATCCTTGAAAATGGTTCTTAAAGATCATATAATTCAACACGAGGTCAACGGTGTCGCTTCCTAATGATACATTCACATGGTTCGATCCGACATAATTCATAAGAATTTAGCCTTCTCAAACAGTTTTCATAACGCCTAGGGGTGGCAAACGAGCCGAGCCGAGCAAAATGGTTCTTAGAGATCATATAATTCAACACGAAGTCATCGGTGTCGCTTCCTAATGATACATTCACATGGTTCGATCCGACATAATTCATAAGAATTTAACCTTCTCAAACAGTTTTCATAAGGCCTAAGGGTGGCAAATGAGCCGAGCCGGCTCGGCTTGTTGCCCATGAGCTCGAGCTTCTACTTGCTCGTGGGAGAGCTTGGCTCGGCCCACGAGTTCGTACTGTAGCGAGCTGAGCTTAGCAGAGCAGCTCGACTCGAGCTCGTCTATTTTGATTTTTTTTTAACTATCATTCTTAAAAAAAAACGAGCCGCTTGTCAAAACCGAGCCGGCCTATTCGGCTCGTGCTCGGGCTCGTCTTTTGACGAGCCCGAACAGCTCGTGGACCGCTACAGTACGAGCCGAGCGGCCAAACCGACGAGCCTCTCTGCTCGATTGCCATCACTAATGAGGCCCCAATAACTTGGATCTCCAATTCATGAAGAAAATAATTAATCTAATTGTAGAAACTTTATTTACAAACTAAGCGTCGACAAAATTTAAGCCATTAATTTCAAAAATTATTTTTGAAATGATTGACTTAGATGTTGTTAACACAATTTATAAATCGAGCGTATCAACTTAATTTGTACACGTAGCATGATTCTTAAGAAAATGGACGATGAAGGTTAAAGACACTGCATTTCTTCGAAGTATGCTTGGTTCTCACTAAGCCCATGTTTGATACACATTATTTTTTTCATTCTCATTTTTCTACTCATTTTCAATTACTCATTTTTCAATAAAATAATATTTTCTATCACGTCAATAACTTTTCTTTTTTTTTTTCAAATATACATTATCCATTAATCTACTATGTCAAAATACATTATTCTAAAATAATGTGGCTCAAACACAAGTTTTATTTATAGAGATGTGCAGGGGCGGACCCATTCAGGGCCCAGTGGGGGCGGCTGCCCCCACTGGGCCAAAAAAAATTTTGGGCTTCAATAAGCCAACTGGGCTAAAAAAAAAATTTACTTCAACAAAAATAAAAAAGAAGCCCACCCAACTGCCCAGCAGCCCAAGCCCATCAATCGATAAAAGACTATAGCCCATTCTCCACCCTCCCTTTTCCCTTTTCCCCCGATTTCAAATCCCGCTGCTGGCCTGGCTGAAAAATCCGAGCGATTCCGACACACGCAGTGAAGAGCGAACACGACTACACGAGGTAAAACTCATTCTAGACTCTAGTGCAAGTTTTTAATAAATATGTGTATAATATATTAGAATATATATGTGGGTGCTGTGTGCAAGAAGATTGAGAAACACGGGAGAAGAACGACTGAACGAGGAGGAAATTGCAAGCAAAGTACGTAGCCAACTGGAGTCTGGAGGAGATGAGAAAGTTGGGATTGGAAAATTGGAAATGTTGCGTGACTTACTGACTTTCGTCTTCGCCCTTCGGATTGGTTTCTACAGACGTGAATCACGTGATTTGTATCTAATGGAGTGATGTAATTTTTTGGTCAATATTTGTTTTTAAAAATCTCTCTGTATCTCCTGTCTGGAAGATGAAACTTCTCTTCCCTTCTGTTCAAGATGAAATCGATTAGGATTTAGGAAATAGGAATCAATGCTGGGTTTTGAAAATCTGATAAATTTTCTAGATCAAGTTTTTGAATGGTTTAGGCGTTTCAGTTTAGCCAATTAGCTTGGTCCATTTGAGTGGAAAATCTTGGTCCAATTTCTTTGGTATTGTTGTGGTCAGTCATCAGTATTCAGATTTCAGTGGCCACTGCTGAAGGAAGCAGGAAGCTGCCTTATTGACTTATTGTATTTGTATAATATTATTGTCATTGAAATCCAATTGATGAAGCTACTAATGACTAATGAGCAGCATTGTTAAATTGTTAATGTTATCTCACTCTCACATTTGTCATTGCAGTGATTTCTTTGTTTGATTTGTTTATGCATTTCTAGGATATTTATGCGTTTCTTTGTTTGATTTGTAGGAAGATGTTGAGGTTTTTTAAACGAGTATCTCAAAATTCTATTGAAGAAAATGTTGAGGCAAAGAAACAACACGTTGATGAAATTTATATTGAAGAAAATGTCGAGACAAATGAAGCAAGGGTTGAAGATGCTACTATTGGACTTGGAGAAAATGATGAAGCAAAGGAAGCAAGTATTGATGACACTCGTTTTCCCCAAGAAAATGATGAAGCAAAGGAAGCAAGTATTGAGCATATTGATATTGCACAACTTCCCACGGATCCCGGATTAAGAACTCCAATAATGGATTACAATGTTAATCTTCAAGATCAAATAAGAAGAGCATACTTGCAGAGAGGTCCGTGTCAGCCTCGGAGCCATATGTTTCCACGTAAAAAATCTAGGCGATTCATTCCTGCTTGGTTCAATGAATATGGTGATTGGTTAGAATATAGTATAAGCAAGAATGCTGCATTTTGCTTATATTGTTATCTTTTCGGATCAAACAATGGGGAACAAGGAAGTGGTGATGCTTTTGTGAAAGAAGGGTTCCAAAATTTTAAAAAGAAGGATAGACTTGGAGTTCATGTTGGAGACGTCCATAGTGCACACAATCAAGCCCGGAGCAATTGTGAAGCCTTGATGAATCAAGAGCAACATATTGAGACAGCTTTCTTCAAGCAGTCAAAACAAGCTCGGAGTGCATATCGAATTCGTTTGAATGCATCCATTGATTGTATTCGACTGCTTTTACGTCAAGGACAAGCTTTTCGTGGTCATGATGAGTGTGATGAGTCAAATAATCAAGGTAACTTTCTTGAACAGTTGAAGTTTCTAGCTGATCATAATGAAGGGATTAAGGATGTCACTTTGAAAAATGCTCCAAAAAATCACAAACTAACATCACCAAAGATTCAGAAGGATCTTGTAAGTGCTGCAGCTGTTGAAACGGTTAATGTTATCATCAAAGATATTGATGATGCATTCTTTTCAATTTTAGTTGATGAATCTCAAGATATCTCAGTGAAAGAGCAAATGTCTGTTGTTTTACGTTATGTGGATAAGACGGGACATGTGGTTGAACGTTTTATTGGGATTGAACATGTTTCTAGTACTACAGCTCTATCACTCAAAACGGCGATAGATAAATTATTTTCAAGATATGGGTTGAGTATATCTAGATTGAGAGGTCAAGGTTATGATGGGGCAAGTAATATGCAATGTGAGTTCAATGGTCTCAAAACACTTATTTTGAAAGAGAATCCAAGTGTCTTTTATATTCATTGTTTTGCTCATCAACTACAATTAGCTCTAGTAGCCATAGCAAAAAAGCACAAGAAAGTCCAGTCACTCTTTAATTTGGTCTCTAGCGTGGTGAATATTGTTGGAGCTTCTTCTAAACGTTGTGATATTCTTCGAAAGAAACAAGAAGCCATTATTTCTGAAGCACTCAGTAATGGTGAGATTTCAAGTGGACGGGGTCTTAATCAACAAAGTACTATTGTGCGTTTTGGTGAGACGCGTTGGGGATCGCATTATCGTACTTTGATTAGTTTGATTTTGATGTTCTCACCTATAATTGATGTCATTGAAATGATTTCGGTTGATGGATCAACACGTGAACAAAGATGCGAGGCTGATAATTTATTGGACTCAATGCAGTCCTTTGAGTTTGTATTTAATCTACATCTCATGAGAACTATTTTAGGGATTTCAAATGAATTGTCTAAGGCATTGCAAAGAAAAGATCAGGATATTATAAATGCCATGACTTTAGTGTCAGTATGCAAACAGAGACTCCAACACATGAGGGACAATGAGTGGGATTCTTTTTTGGATGAAGTCATTTCTTTTTGTCAAAAGCATGATATTGATGTTCCTGATATGGATAGTGTGTTTGTACGCCCAGGTCGCTCAAGGCGTAATGCTGAAGAAATGACAAATTTTCATCGGTTCCGTGTGGATTTATATTATTCTGTCATTGATATGCAATTTCAAGAATTGAATGATCGGTTTTCTGAGGTAAGTACATAGTTACTCCTTTGTTTATCATGTTTATGCCCCGATGATTTATTCTCTGCTTTTGACAAGGATAAATTAATTCGGTTTGCTAAGTATTATCCTCAAGATTTTTCAAAATTAGAACTCATGGCACTTGATGATCAGCTTCGAAACTATATTGTTGATATGCGTTCTAACAAGGAGTTTGGAGAATTGAAGGGACTTGGCGAACTTGCATTGAAGTTGGTTGTGACCAAAAGAAATAAAGTGTATCCGTTAGTTTACATGCTTGTGACTTTAGGATTAACTCTTCCGGTTGCTACTGCTACAGTTGAAAGAGTATTTTCTGCTATGAATATTGTGAAGAATCGACTGCGTAATCAGATTGGAGACCAATGGATGAATGATAGTTTAGTTGTGTATATTGAAAAGGATGTATTTAAGAAAATTACCAACGAGACTATTATACGGCGTTTTCAAAGTATGAAAAGCCGTAAAGAACAATTATAAAAAATGTATTACATTTTGAATATTACCTTTATTGTTTAAATTTTTTTTTTTTTTTTTTATCTCGTCCCCCCCCCCAATGAAAAATCCTGGGTCCGCCCCTGGAGATGTGGACAATGTTTTGATCAAAGTTATGTATTATACGAATAAAATTGAAAATTTTGACTAATTTAAAAGTTAATAAAACTTTTTGCACAGTTCTATCAAGCACCAAATTGGATCGTCCAAATTTTAATTAACTTTTAAAATTACTTTTCAACTGTTTAAAAATAGAAATTTTGGAAGAAAATTGAAATGAGGCTCAGATCTGTGAATAATCAGGCAAAGAGAATGCAAGTTCGCCATGGCTGCAAATCATTGGTCGCATGCGATGAAGATCACAACGCCATCCAAAGTTGCCACGCCAAGATACGAATCTAATTATCTCAATGCCCGATCCATTAGCTCAGAAAAAAAAAATGAAGGAAAAATCATCACAGCCCCCTTCGAATTCAACAGGAAATTAACAAAACAGACGGTGAAAAAAAAAGCTTTATTCATAACCCTGTATTTGCGAAGTGATAAATATCCGAGCGCTCGCAATTACCAAACCAAGCCAAGCCAAAACCAGGATTATTGTTGGTTTGAGTGTGAATGAAAGGGAAGCATGTACTTGTTCTTCTGCTTCTGGGTTTCCAAGTTAAAGGGCTGTTAGTTTTTGAAAATGGAGAAATCATTGGGTAAACAGAGAGGGGTAACCACCCTTGAAGAAATCCCCAATCTCTCTCTTAACCCTAATTCTCTTTTTTCTGAGCTAATGGTGCGTCGTCGATGAAGCAGAATGGCCTATTTATACTGCCCCACATTTCCTTCCTTGCCCATCTTCTTCTGTTCATTCTTGGTCTATGTCACAGGGGCATTCTTGTGAATGGGTAAGCTAAGGTTTTTTGCATTTGGCAATGTGTACACCAAAGTTTTAGTTGACATATCGGTAGTGGTGGCAATGGGCCGAGCCGGCTCGGCCCATGCCAAGACGAGCTCGGCTCGTGCTCGCACGAGCCGAGCTCGTGGCTCGTTGCCCACGAGCCGAGCTTAGGCTCGGCTCGTGGGTTTTTGGGCGAGCTCGGCTCGTGCCCGAGCTCGCCCAAACGAGCCGAGCGCTCGGCTCGGCTCGTTTTTTTTTTTTAATATATAATAATACACATAACATACCGACACTAGTTTAATTGTAAAAGATATATATATACACATTTTGTGATTAATTTCTAAATATACATTTTCAAAAAAATTTATAATTTTTTTAAAAAATAAGAACAAAAATTATTTTATTGAGTTACTAAGTTACTTGAGTAATAATGTAATATATTTTTTGTTTACCATTTTATACTTAAACTTAAAAATAATATATATGTAAAGTATAAACATATTTTATAAACCATTTTTTAAATATACATTTTTCAAAACATTTTTATTTTTTATAAATAAAAAAATAAAGATAGACCCTCCTCCTTTATCCGGGCTTGGGACCGGCTACTTCAATTTTTAGTAGGCGGAGTTAAAAATTGTACACGAACAACTTGTTACGTGTACAATTTTTTAAAAAATATTATAAATGTATGAAAATTAAATTTTGTGATGATTATGGTGAAATTAAATATCACTTACTTGGTTACAGGCAATTTTGGCATATTTATCTTGAATTCGATAACTAACATCTTCCCAATCTTTCACGCACATTAACGCTTCCAAAATATCTTATTTGAGTCGACTCCTGACCTCAGAGAGAACCCTCTTCCCTGCACTAAAAGCAGACTCCGAGGCTACAGTGCTAACAGGAGGTGTTGGTAGATCTTTTGCCATTGCAGAAACTACTGGCCATCGACGTTCATTATCTCGCCAAAATTTAATTACCTCTTCTGAATTTTTCTTAACTTCTTTGTTAGTAGGCAAAGTATGACGAAAGTAATCGATTAATTCAGATGGCAACGCATTTGGACTATTACTCGAAGTTTGAGTACATGCAGTGGATGACAAACTACTACTACTACCACCAGATGAACCACATGCATATGCAAATGAATTAAATCTATATGAGTTCATGCTTTCGAATAAATCTAAAATTACATCGTCGTCATCCGTTGGATTAGTGGGAGGAGTAGATGTAGGTACACGAGTAATATTTGTACCCATTCGTGAAGCATATAATTCGTACATTTCACGTTGTTGACGTTCAAAATTGTATTGACAAGGTTAAAGCCAACTTAGAATGCAGACAGTAGTCTAAAAGTTACAATAAGGAAGAATACAAGATCGTTCATCAAATAATCGCTCCTTTTTACAACTATATGGGATCTTCAAGGGGATTTTTAGGGATTCTCTCCTTAGTATATTCCTTTAGATTTTCTGTCTGCCCCCCCTTCACTCTTTGTATCCTGGGCCTTTTATAGTAGGAAGACAATAACGTCTAATCCTCCTGTCTTGTCAACTCAGAGGCCGAGCTGAGCTAACTTGTGTGTTGTCCTAACGGGATTGGGGCCCGAGCTCAATGTTGTACTGTTGACTGAGGATGATGGGACTTGCTGATCCTGGTAGTAAATGCATTGCCTATTAAAACAAGCTAAGACTTCTGATTGGAGGAATAAGTAGGCGCTGACACAAGACCTTTCCACGTGTATGTCTCTGGTTTGGTACTCAGAGATCTTGTCAGTGATCCATAATTATTAGCCACTGTAGCGTCTTGAAAGACTACAATGGCTTGTTGGAAAAGCTACGCTCCTGCCGACCTGACCTCGCATAGCTGAACTCCCAAGTCCTTACCCTCATTGGGATACGACAGTCCGAGCTCAACGACCTCGGAGGTCGGTGTCAACAGTTACCCCCCAGGTCAGGTCTAATTTTAAATGAGAGTCTGACCTTGCTGGAATGACATGGCACAAGTACCAACTCGCGTAATAATTACTCCTACAGCCGCCAGATGCACGTGTCGCCCAAAGGGTGGCTGGACGTCTTCACCTCTTTTTAGGCATTGATTGACAGCCGTTCATATTTATTGCCATCCTTGCCGGTTCATATCCCGCCTTTTGCATTTCCGAAACGTTCCCCTTCATCTTCCTTTAGCCTTTTGAATTTCGATCTTCCTTATTCCAAAATTCATAACTTTTCAGCATTCCTTTATTTTCCCTATACTCCCAAACGAGATAACTATCCAGGTACTCTCCTACCATTTCGGAACACCTTTTTCTTTTACGCATTATTTTCTCTTCAACTTGCTTGTATGAGCTCGGACGAATCTCGAGTGCACTCCTGGGGGAACCAACAGGAAGATCTTGCACCTTCTTCGTCTACTCAGTCGTATAGTCCTTCCACCGCTAGTTCCGACTGTCAGGAAATTTTCACGCCCGTTCCTCTAGCTTCGTTTTTCCCCCAACCTTCTCCCCCAAACCCATTGTCAAACTCACCTAGGAGTATGGAGCACAGGCGAAAATTGAGGGAGGAGAGGAAGCAAGACGAAAGCAGTAGTAGGGGGGGCACCTGGGGGGCTAGCTCCCTTAAGTCGGTTATATCTGGAGGGTCCTTAGCTGCTGTTAGGGCTAAGTATAGTATTCCCTCGACGGTAGAGTTAGTTATACCCTCTTCCTCCGACCGGGCTGACAGTCCTCCCATAGGATGCGTGGCTCTGAACGGCGCTATTCTCAGTGCCGGCCTCAGACTCCCGTTTCCCAAGATCATAAGGTCGTTCCTTGCCTCCTGGGGAATAGCCCCTACCCAGTTATGTCCTAACGGGTGGAGAACCCTCGTGGCTACCCTAATCTTGTGGAAACAGTTAGGTCACCCCGAGATAGACGTCGCCACATTCAATTCCCTTTTTACCTTTAAGGAGGATGGGAAAAATACGGGCTGGTGGTATACTAGTGCCAGACCTAGGACGGGGGGTTCGCTGGTATTAGATACTCCTTCTTCGATTAAGGGGTGGAAGGAGGAGTTTTTCTATGTCCTGGGAGAGTGGCAATTCCATCCTGATGAGGTGGATAGGGAGGATGTAGTTCCTACACTTTATTACCCCCTTTGTAAGTGAGAGTGCTCAATGCCATCTTCCAGTTCTGTTGTCGAATGAAGAGGCTAACTCTTTGCTTTGTCTGTGTTTTGCAGTTTATCGACCCTGTCACTTAAGTTCGGCAATCAAGAAGCGGGCTGACGCTATCCGAGCTCTGTCTCACAAGGAGCGATCCTGCAAGTTCGTGATTACAAACGACAACCTCTTCTCAGCGGGTTTACTCCGAGCTGTACCTCCGAGCTCGGCAGTCAGCAGGCAAAGGGCTTCAGCATCTGCTCCTTCCCGTAAGGGTTTACTAATTCTGGTTACTCTTGCCCGTCTTTGAGTTGTTCTTTACTTCTTTTCCTTTGTATCTCAGGTCAAGAACTAGAAATGCTGAACTTTCGCGCGGCTAAAGCGGCTAAGGTGGCTGAAGCTGCAAAAAGGAAGAGGGAGGAAATCACTACTACCGAGAGAGGTCGGTCTGGGAGTCCAGAGGTGGATCCAGAAGACGAGCTGCCCCTGCAGAGGCGCCGTTCTGCCGACCTTCCCGTTGCTACCGCCCTGCCGGACTCTCCAGTCCCCGCGACGGTCCCAGTGGCTGCTGGTGCTTCTTCCTCCAAGCCCCAGGAGAAGTGTCCAGACCTTCAGAGGTCGGGTGTTGAAGATTTGGTTGGGCGCCGACCAGAGATTCTTCTAGATTTTCTCAGGGCTCCTTCCCCAGCAAAGGAGTCAGTTGTCGCCTTCCCCTCGCCCCTCAGAGAATCTGCCGTCCTAATGACGCGGAGCTGGAATGACAAGGAGCAGCGATTTCTGACTGAGATGCCTATCGGGGAGAACGTCCTCACAGCTCAGCTCCACTGTCACAGGGCCGTTCTCCACATGTCTTCGGTGGTGGATAAGGTAAAGAGCTCATTTTTAGCCTTTCATGCTTTGATCAGTAACCTCTCTATGCATCTTAATGGCCTTTGTGTTTTTCAGGTCAAGGCCGAGCTTGATTCCGTGCTGGAGTTTAAAGCTAAAGCTGACGAGCTTTTTACCGCAGTTGAAACGGAGAGGTCGGCTTTTGCTGGGGAGAAGCAGAGGTATGAAGACCGTTTGAACAAGATGGGGAGGAGCTTGACGCCTGCCTTGCCAAGGAGCACAAACTGCTTGACGAGAACAAGGCACTGCATCTCTGGGGGGAGAAAGCAAATTCTCGTGCTGAGCTGGAGAAAAGGCGTGCTGACGAGGCGGTAGCTCAGGCCATGGCTTTAAAGGCGGAGACTGATCTGAAGGTTTCTAAAGCTGTGGAGGAATGGAGGGCTTCTCCGGCTTTTGATGCCATCGCCCAGGAAGCATACGTCCTGGCTATGGGTGAGATCGTCAAGTTCATTAATCAAAAAAGGCCGGACTGGGATACTGCCTTTTTGGTGGAGGCTCAGGAGGAGCAGGAAAAAGAGATGGAGCAGATGCTGAAAGCGGTTGAGGCCCAACAAACCGAAGCCCCTCCGATTGTTCTTGATGAGCTCGCTCCCAATCCCCCTAATCCTTAGCTTTATGTATTTCTTTAAGTTCTTCAACTCTTGTACCCTCTTATTTTATGAATGAAAAACACTTTGTTTAATGTTTTACTTTTGCTTTTTCATAATTTGATTCGCAACTCTCAAACGAACTAGCTGATAGAACTTTTCGCTTTTCGCCTATTTGCGGTAGAAGTCGTTTGAGGTTTGTATAGGGATTTTTGTAGGAATTTCTCGTACATTTTAAGCTAAGTATTGCAGCACTTGTAACATTAGCTCGGCCTACTTCATGAGTAGGGCTTAGGAATCTTGCCAAGTGTTGCAGCACTTGCAACCTTAGCTCGGCCTACTTCATGAGTAGGGCTTACAGGAGATTCTGCCTACTTCATGAGTAGGGCTTAGGAATCTTGCTAAGTGTTGCAGCACTTGCAACATTAGCTCGGCCTACTTCATGAGTAGGGCTTACAGGAGAATCTGCCTACTTCATGAGTAGGGCACTCTCAGGTAATTCACCATACAAAATCAGATCCTAACTTGAAAGCTTTCTACTCCAGATTTGGATTTCCACATAAATACCATTTCCTCACAATCTCACTTTCCACTCTGATTTCCTATGGTTTCAGAGCTCCTTCTATTTATTAGTTATTTTTCAGAGCTCCTTTCAACTTGCCTTTCCATGGCTTCTTTTTTCATTCCTACAGCCTTTACAGCTACATTTTCCAAGCCTCTCTCTTCAAATTCCAGAATTCTACAGAATTCCCTCATCTAGAGTTACTTGGGACTCTCACAGAGATTCACTCTTCTCTCTATCTCGAGCTCCTCCTTTTTCTCCTACCCAAGGGTCTTATTTATAGACATACAAGGAGCCTCATTTCAGTTACAAACCAAGGCTCCAGTTGGTTGTATATTCTAACAAACATTGGAAATTGAAACAGGTGGTTAAAGGCTCCAATTCAACTGATTTTTATTCCAACAGTTTTTTTTTTTTTTTTTTTTTCTTGTTTTTCAATAATTTCATATTTTCCAAACATATGTAATTACAATTCACTTATTAACATTTGATTTATATTAAAAATTTAGATCTTAATCTCTAAAAAAAGCTAGGTTATCCTACCAAGTCGGGGCCATATAGAACGATTATTTTTTTCTATTCCTTGTTCATGAACTGTGGAGGGCACGTGTATGGTACGAATTTACAACTTGTTGACAGCCAATGCATACAATTGTAAAGATTCAACATTTGAATTAAAAAAATTAAAATTTCATCATTTAAGTCAAGTCAACAACTAATTTTAACTTTACATTTTATAGGATCACAACAATTTTTAACTACACATTTCATAATTTTTATTTTAAATCTACTAAAAAATTGATTTTAATTTCCATCAAGCAGTGGCTAAAAATAATTGATATTATTAGTGATATTCTCTCTTTAGTTGACTTTTTTGACAATTTATTTTTTACAAAACCACGCTTTTTGTCCCGGCTCAATGACCAGGACAAAAAACATATGACTCCCCCACTATTGGAGGGGGGATGCGACCTACCTCCGTAGGGCCCTTGTTTCCAATCATTGAGCCGGGACAATGGGCTTTTTCCTTTTTTACAAGGATTTTAAAAAAAACAGATCTTGTAACTAGTTGATGAAATGAAGTAGTAGTATTTAAACACAAAATTGATAGAATTTTGTGGATCTCTTAAAATGTATAGTTAGAGTTGAAGGTTAACAACTCGAAAATTTTATAGAAAAATTTTTATCGAATAAGCATTAAATCAACAACAAACCGAGCTCTTTGAGATTTATCAGAACTTTAGTACAATCAAATTTTGACGATTATGTCGAACTTTCATCGTCTTTGGTCGACTCTCTTCTAAAGCAAATAGATAAATTATACACAAGCCTCATTAGCTAAACGACATTTATTAGATGATATTAATGATACTGAAATAAACAATGTACCATTAGAAATTTCCTGCGTATTAGATCCTCTCCACGTTATGTCGAATAAACCAACATTTTTTTGGAGTCGTCAAGCTGAAAAAGTATAAATTTGCTTTCACTTTTGAATTTGACATTTTAGCATTAAGTTATTGTTTGGCAGATATTAAACCGATAAATGTGCACGTTATATTCAAATCAATACGTACCGTGTTATACTCGTTAAATCGAAATAGAATTCGACTTACCGAAATCTGAATTGAGAAGATAAACTAGTGGATTTCCCGCCTTCGAATATAATAATAGGATTCTTCACTTCCCAATATGAGTGAACGCACGTTGTTCTTCAATTCAAACCTTAGCACGAAATCAAAAGAATAGTTAGTTACTTTCCGAAATCAAAATACTAGATTAGAATGAAATCGGAAGAAGAAAGAGGAGATGCAAGTGATGCAATCGGTCGAGGCAAGTGTTTGACACTTTGTCCTTAAGATGAATTTGCCCCGCATCGGTGCTAACGGTTTCTTGACAATCATCTCCCAAGATACAATGACCACATCTAGCCATAGGAGCACTCCAAATGGCTTAGACCAACGAACTCGAACGGAGTTCCCTCTCTACCATAACCATGATTTTGATGCAAGAAAAATCATTTCTACAAAGTGTTTTATGCAAAACTAAAATAAAACATGAAAGGACACCTTATCGGTGACACACATCAATTGAATTTGTTCTCTTCTTTTTCCTATTTCCCCATATCAAACATTCAACAATCCACTGTGGGATACCTTATATAGTCGTTGGAACCATCCATACCAAGAGACAACATCCTCTTAGACATTTTAATATTCTTTCATAAAAGACCGACAACAATTACATCCTCTACATAAAGAGACAATTATTGAAAATAATACCACAAGTTATGATCTCCAAGAGTCATAATTCATATGAAAAGACACATCTTTTCATCTACATATTTTCTAGAATATTTCACAATATTCCATATAATTTTTCAATAATTCAAAATTTGGCTTAATTTCTCATTCACCAAATAACAAATTTCCAACAATCCCCCACATGAATGAAAAATTAATGCAAATGACTATGCAGACACTAGTAGAGAGAGGGCGGAAAAACACTGCATCAGAGAAGGTAGCTTTTGGCCTTGAACCTCCCTTAGTGAAATACCATCGGACTTACTGGCTAATTGGTGAATGTGATGTCTTGAACCATTCAGCCGTTGGTGTAAGTCAAGACAACAGTACTCACACAATGTCTTCCCTAAACCGTTCATGGTTCTCACTGTTGTGTTCATTTTGGCCCTGAACAACTCTTGGATTTCATATGTGCTTTAGAGAATTCAAGCCTTTGAACATTCTCATAGAAGCGGCCCCACTTCACACTTATATAGGTGACCTCCTATCAAGAGTATTCTGTCATACTCTACTTGACTGAATCAAGCTATAGGAATCATTAAAAGTGTATCTTAACCTTTCAATCATTCTGCAAAAAGCACTTTAATATCATAGGAATGAGTAGGAATAATTTCCTAAGTGCTTCATGGAATCTTCATAACTTAGTTTTCCTTTTGAACCAAGATCTTGGGATCTCCAGTCAACAAGGTAGGGTTACCATTACAAAGACTCTTACGTCGTAGGCTTTAAGCTCATTCCCTCGATATGCAGTATTCTTGATCTCTCGGTAAATCTCTAAAGGTACCACGAGTTTACACCATTGAGATCGACTGCTTAATGGTATTATGTCTTCGACTTATACGTCTAGACTTACCATTACATGTGACTTAGTATCTCATCAAATATAGCTAATCAACAATTGATTGATTTAATAGATACAACATGTCACCACCAATAAATCCTCTCATGAAGCTACATGCTTCTAACTAGATTTATCTAAAGCTTTATAAATTCCAAACAACAATGTTAGAGGATTTCTATCATACACTACATTAGTCAATCACTTTAGTGGATTCCAGAAACATGGGTATTCAATATCATTATTGAAATATTACAATGCATTTCAAATTTGTGAATATTCTTCAAATATTCCAATTGATCTTGCATATCCAAACAAACACCATAATTGACTTTTATCCCATTTCATCCACTTTAGATTTAGTGTATATCATCCTTATAATTAATATAAGGATTTTCTATCATTTCCACCTTCATAGATACATTTCTATGATTATAAGGTATAGAAAATTGTAACTTTTAACATAAGTTACCCCCACAATTCCTCAATTAGGAATGCATATGCAACTAGTAATGTTGCATCCACAAATCTAGAACTTTTCACATAAGTTCGCAAGTATTGATATTAACCCCCACATTTTTGGGTTGTACTTGAACTTAGAGTTCATCAACTCTTTCGTAGTTCAACTTTCACAAAGTGGTTCAATCCAACCATCTTTCATTTTGATCACGCATAATTTTGATCAAAGTCATCTTATAGACCCACAATGCTTTTCAAGCATAAACCAACTCAATTGGTTCCACGATTGAAATCGAATTCAACAATGAAGAAGACTAAGCATCTTGATTCACAAGAATTGCAACTTCTCCCAACAAATATCACATTTGTGACATTTCACGAAATAGTATTATTTCATGTTAAATAATACTTATTCACCATGTTCAAATTTAATGAACGAATCATCCATCGGTTGTGTTTTCAAATAACAACCCAATGAGAGGACGCACCTCTTCGTATTAATCTCTATGAAGAAATATACCAATTGAAAATTAATCATACCAAATGTCATGATTTTTCATATGAAAAGACATATCTTTCCATCCAAATCGATTCTAGAATATTTCATAATATTCTACGAATTTCAAGTAATTAAGTGGCTTAAATCTCATTATCAAATAATGATTTCCACTTAATACAATTAGAATAAATCGCATTTTGTCATATTTGCATAAATCATCTCATTTAATTTCATCAAATTAATTGAGACTATCACCAATAAAATGAATAATCTTCCATATTCCAATAAAAGGAATTTATTCCATATTAGTCAACACATGTCGTGACTAGGAATATCAATATCATGAGAAATTCACACACTTCCACATTTAGAGATATCATCATTGATCCCAATCTCGATCAATTAAATAACCAAGACCAAATGATCAACCATTGATTTGGTACAAAAGACCAAAACGTACATTCATTACTTTATGTAATAAACATCAACAATAATATTTCCATTGCAGTTATAAAATGAACAGTCATCGAAACCATAAATTAGACAACTTTCCATACTCATTGAATATCAAGAAACTATCACCATCAACCAAAGTTAGCACAATTTCCAACATGAAAACATACATCCAAAACACGACAATGTTCTATTTTGGTATGTAAATTATACTTGCAATCACGTGAACATATGCATCTTTAAACCAGAATATACAAAATTTTGACTAAAAGTCATGTGACAATTCACAATTCCACATTATAGTAAAGTATGCATTTAATTTATATATATTTCAGTTTTATCATTCACTAAACCAATGGATGACATGGACAGTTGGACACAAATTCATACAACAACATAATAGTTTCTCAAGTATGCATCAGTTCAATTTTTTTAAGAGTTGCACAAAACCCCATCCGAGCATACAAACATAAATTGTTGTCGAATCATGCAATCAGATTTTAGAGTCCAATCCATTTAAGCGTGTACAAAATCAGATTTAAATTGCAGTCAAAACCCACGTAAGTTGTCTATCTAACATGCACAGTTAAACAAAAATTCATCTTAAGATTGTTGGAGATATTACACCGATAATGTGCACGTTATATTCAAATCAATACATACCGTGTTATACTCGTGAAATCGAAATAGAATTCGACTTACCGAAATCTGATTTGAGAAGATAAAATAGTGATTTACCGACTTCGAATATAATAATATGGATTCTTCACTTCCCAATATGAGTGAACACATATTGTTCTTCAATTCAAACCTTAGCATGAAATCAAAAGAATAGTTAGTTAATTTCCGAAATCAAAATACTAGATTAGAATGAAATCGGAAAAAGAAAGAGGAGATGCAAGTGATGCAATCGGTCGAGGCAAGTGTTTGACACTTTGTCCTTAAGATGAATTTGCCCCGCATCGGTGCTAACGGTTTCTTGACAATCATCTCCCAAGATACAACGACCACATCTAGCCATAGGAGCACTCCAAATGGCTTAGACCAACGAACTCGAACGGAGTTCCCTCTCTACCATAACCATGATTTTGATGCAAGAAAAATCACTTCTACAAAGTGTTTTATGCAAAACTAAAATAAAACATGAAATGGAATAATATGGAACTATCAATTGAATTTGTTCCTCTTCTTTTTCCATATTTCCCCATATCAAAATTCAAACATGTGGGGATCCCTTATATAGTAGTTGGAACATCCATACCAAGAGACACATCTCTTAGAATTTATATCTCTTCATAAAGAGACACAATTACATCTCTACATAAAGAGACAATTATTGAAAATAATACCACAAGTTATGATCTCCAAGAGTCATAATCCATATGAAAAGACACATCTTTTCATCTACATATTTTCTAGAATATTTTACAATATTCCATATAATTTTCCAATAATTCAAAATTTGGCTTAATTTCTCATTCACCAAATAACACATTTCCAACATGTCTATGTTACATTTGTAGAAATTCCTTGGAATGTTCAATATGTTAATGCTGTATGTATATTTTCCATAGCTCACATAGGCATAGGACGAATCACTTTCAGTCTAAATAATCCAACCCGTCTTTATGTAAAACTCTTATCACTTCATTATCGAACCAATGTGATTGTTAATCATATGCTTGGATAGCATATATATACCAAATACGAGAAGTGTGAATTTTTAAAATGTCGTGAAAGAGCTTTCTTGCACAGGGCTTAAAGGCATGTATAAAGGCACGTTTTTACATAACCTTTATGACTTTGTCTTCTTGTTCACTTTTTTCTTGGTAATTGATCACGAGATATCAACATTTAAAAGTTAATTAAAACACTGCTGGAGCCACTAGGAAACATAATGTAAATTCCTCAGTAATTAGAAGCGTTATGCATCAATTTCTGCTTTCGTCGGATATGTGAAATAAACGTAAATAAATCCAAATCCTCATTTTCCTTTGTCTCTGTAAAGAATACTTAACCAGAAAGCTAAGAGCAAGGGAAACAAAAAGGGGCAGCTACATGTGATGGGAAAAGGCCTTATGGCCAGGGTCATTGACCCATTTCAAACAGGGGCGCCACTTGGCGCCCCCCTATTGGAAGGGGGGCTGTCTGCACATCACATGGAGCCCTGCTACAGGGCCAGGGTCATTGACCCATTTCAAACAGGGGCGCCACTTGGCGTCCCCCTATTGGAAGGGGGGCTGTCTGTGGGGGCCACAGACAGCCCCCCTTCCAATAGGGGGCGCCAAGTGGCGCCCCTGTTTGAAATGGGTCAATGACCCTGGCCCTGTAGCAGGGCTCCATGTGATGTGCGTACAATGTCAACACGCCATGGCCCACCAATGGCTGTTGGCGTCTATTTCTGTGCAGAACTGGTGGACCTTGGATCCCACAACTAGATTATGTACACGGCTAGAATGTCTTTCCCTCCAATTTACACGCGTGGTCGACCAACAAAACAACTTCATGCAAAGTGCACATGCCATACTTGACACGACCCCGCCTCGAGTCACCCTAGTGGACCCAGACGTGGAGTGCGCCGATGATGAATTTCAGCTAGATGCTGGACCCACCACCAAGACCACATAGACTGTTCTATGACTAATTGACTAATCAAGGATTATAATATTTTTATAGAAATTTTGACGGGGTTTCCTTTAAAATATTGACAAAACCAACCTGAACATCAACAATTATTCATAAAAACACATACACCAAATATTGTGGAAACCCCAATGCCACCACAACACAACCACACGAGACTAAACTAGACTGAGTACTTCTGACTAAATGCCACCACAACGCAACCACAATGCATTACATCAAGTTTTACAATCTTTCGACTAAATGCGCCTCAACAAAATATTAGATCAAAAGTTTTATAATATGAGTCCCCAAAATACAATACATACTATGAAATGATTAAAATCGTGCAACTAGATGGTGGTTAATCAGGCTCTGGCTGCAGCAGGCTTTCCAAGTATCTCAAATTCAGCGGCCTCCTGATAAGGAAAATATGACAAAAGATGTGAGCTTATAACTCAGTGAGTGGCTAAATTGCATTTACATGCACTATTCCATTAATAAATATTTACTGAAAAATCTAATTTAATTCCTTACAGCTTTAAGAAGTACTAAATTCTGATCGTCTGTTTAGAACTGAAACATGCTAAAATCACAAATTCTTACTCTTTGTGCAGAATAACCAACTGAAAAATATGCCAAGTATAGCTAATCTGGTGTCAACAAAAATTTGTATAAAGCTGTCATTTCCGTAAGTTAAAATCGTATTTCTGTATCTGAATAAGTTAAATTCTATAATTTGAAGGAACTATCATGTGATATTCAAAAATCTGTGAATCTACATATGAATAAACATAATGTGATATACTAATAGTCACACCAAGAAGTACCCAATGAATAGCCTTGCACATGTACAGAGTAATCTAGATGTACAAGGCAAAACCATTCAAATCTGATAATCTGATAAACTGATAATCTGGTCATACGTACGCGAGCTGCTCCAAAGGCTAAGCACCCTAGTACACGGCCCAAAGCCTATATGTGTACGAGAGTGGGTCCTAAAGACCTCTGATAATCTGGTCATACACTGTGGAAACACATGCACATCAGTGCAGAGCGGGTAAAATAACTGAATCTAGTCATACATTGTGGAAACACATTCACATCAGTGCAGACTGGGGTAAAATCACCTGAGTACTTTCTGGTGGTTTTAAAATAACTTTTATTATGTTGAAACACATAATATGAATATAAAATGCTGGATGAATAATTTAAATGAACTGGATTTAACCTTAAAAGAATTAACTATAAAATCCATTAAATTCTCGAAATCATGCTGTCAAATTGAATATAGGAAATAATTAAGTTCCTAATATGATATAAATTCAATAATTATTCATTTCTGAAACGTAAATTTTTCCACTCACAGAGTACGAACTACAAGCTAGATTGGCTGATAGACGTTTCCAATTTGTTCGTCACCACCTGAAATATGATATGAATAGCCAATTTAACCACTGACGAACCAAAACCTTTAATATCGAATGCAATAATAATTAAACTAAACTTCCTCAATACATGACTAAATCTCCAACATAAATCAGTTAATCCAATGAAACTAATTACACTTTTTAGTTCCATCACCAGCTTGCCATATATCAAATTACTTCTATCACAACCATAAAAATAAATATCCATCTTCCCTTTAGTGAAAACTTGAAATCATAGTTCCATCATAACTTTGACACCTTGTTCCATTAATACATTCCTCCAAGTGAGCATTATACCAACATAATCATTTCTCCAACAATTTACACTAAAATACCCAAATTAGAATTTCTAGGATTTGCTAAAATTGATATAACTTACCTTAAATCAAAAGGGAAGCTAACCAAACACGAAACTTGAGCTAGAAATCAAACCCTTCTCCCCCCAATAGAAATTTTCGGACCATATAAACCCTAGAAATCAACATAATTAATTTCGGCCTCATGAAAATAAATGGATAAATCGAACCCAAAAATTGAAGAAATCAATTCTTACCTTTTCTTTCCCCTTTTTCCTTTCCTTTCTTCCCTTTTTTCCTTTCTTTTCTTCCTTTTTTTCCTTTTTTTTCTTCCGTTTTCTTCCCCTTTTCTCTCCTTTCTTCTCTTCTGCCCGTAAGTGTGGTCCTGTGCGTGAGTGAGTGGGAGAAATGAGACAATTGGGTGAAATGTCAAAGATTGTAGAGATTTTGCACATGGAGTCCTTATACTTCCCATAGTGAATTAGTAAGTCATCAACTTCCAATCTAATCTATTTAAATCCCTCGCATATATCCAATAATAAAATTAACCCCAAAAAATATTTTAGTCCAATTAAATCCTTATTGATATTGACTTTGATCATTCCACCTTTGACTTTGACTACTTAAAATTGGGTTGTAACAATACTAGTATCACATCTTATGAACTCGTGAGAATGATTATGATCCAGATCATAGCCTATTAAGAGAGGAAGTTGCTCGATCGGGTGGGAATTATAGCTTCACAAATAGAAAAAGTTTGCAGTTGATTTTAGTGCGCGTTTAGAATTAGGGAGGAAGATTGTTTTATTCTCATGTCTCGAGACGTTCACTATATGGGTAATGTTTTTGGATACATAAAACACGGTATTGGAAAGAGATTGTATTTATTGAATATAAGTTATAACCTACAAGTGATATTGGTGTGCTACGAAGAAGATATCTAGCGATGATAATTTTATTGAAGAATTAACAAAGTATATGACTAGACTTGTGATAAGCAGCATGAAGAGGATACATAGGCATGCAAATATGAAGATCGGGCGAGGAGTTGTTGCTCCAACGACAAGCAGGCGACTTGGTTTCTGCTCCAATGCTGCTCGTCTCGCTCGAGCGTGAGTCGAGCGACCGTCAACCCGTCATTTTCTCTTTTTGGACCTTATTTTGACATTTCTAAACCCAATACTCCAAAACGCGAAACCCTAAACCCAATTTGGACCGAATTTAGGTCACAAAACCCAACATACCTACATGCCCTCCGTGAGATGGAGGACTGGACACACACAAACACAGCAAGTATAGGTTATTACATTATTTCAGCTCATGTTATTATATTTTAATCCAAACCCAAACATCTACATAGAGATGAGAAAAATGGTTGTTTTCTTCATTGAAATATCAAAGAATTTACTGCAAAAGTTACAGGAAATCATGGCAGGAAAAAAAAAAAAAAAAAAGAGTTTAGAAGAAAAACATAATAACCAACATGATCGTATGACTTGTATATGTGTGTGTTTTGCATATTCCACGAATAAGAGTGAAAATAAAATTATTTTATATGCCGAGAGAGGTGACCAATTCATTCGTCTTTAAAATCAAAATGAAGCAAAGTTTTGACGCCATTTCTTGAAATTTCTTGATAGCATTTATAAAATGGATTATGCCACTTGTACATTCATTTCTTCCACTATAGATGACATTTGCTATGTTGACAAAGAAAGATTAGTTGGAAAAACTACTTTTTAAACTGCACAATTGAATGATGCCATGTGGCAGAGTGTAAACAATGCTGTAAAAATGATGCACACCAAATATGATTGTTATAAAATTATTTCGAATATATAAGTTCCCAGTAATTTACACGTATATTTAGCCCTTATTTGATAGTCATTTTTTTTTCCAAAAATAATGTTTTAAATAGTAATTTTTAGGAGAATATGTGATTAAAAAGTAAGAAATTTTTTGGATTTACGTTCGAAATATTTTATTATATGAATTTATAGTTAAAAATGAGTATACAAAAAAAGAGTTTTGAAATAATGGTTGTCGAATAGGGATTGGCCTAATTAAGGTCAATTTTTTATTTTTTATTTTTTAACTATGAAATGAAACCATTGTCCCACATTGTAGTTGGGGAAAAAGAGAAAGAGATCTAAATTCACACCCATAAAACGTCTACACGTCCACATTTGGAGAAATTGATGAGCAATAGGTTGTCTTTTTCCTTGAAATAACACCCTTTTCTTAAATTCACAAATCAATTCTGCAAAAAATTTAAAAACAAATAAATTTGAAGGTATGTGATGAGATTACTATTCTAATAATAGAAATGTTAATTGATTGCCGCACGTTAATGAATGATGAGAATGTGTTAGGTAGAAAACGGCAAGTGTAAGCTAAAAAGTTCAAGTTAGTGTTCTCACGTATGTCCAATTATTAACATGGATTAAGTCTACTGCTTATTTGACTTTGTTATGACTCATAATTAGGAACTGCCACGTGGCATCGTAACCAAACTATGAGATCAGATTCAAACAAATCAGGAAGCCCTTTTTCTCTGAGGCCGAGGCCCAAGCTATTCCGAGGTCCCTGATCCGAGGCCTAGGGCTTGACCGAAGCTCAAGTGTTATGCATGGCCGTTGGCATCTTCCCAAACCCTTGTACTTCCAAGGCACTTATGGATCTGAGACTCTTCAGTTGGCAATGGCCCACATGCACAGATCTGTTCATAATGAAAGATCCTATTATGAATTATTGATGTGACATTTGAAAAAATGTAACTGTGTATTGTCTTGTTAATGTAATAACATTTAATGCGTTGAGTAGATAGGAAAATCAATGTGATGACTATGAATTGATGGGTTAGTTGAGGAGATGAGGCCACGTGTAGTCTGATCCAAATGTCACCATTTCATTTGTACTACTATAAATACCTCATCCATGTAAATATGTAAAGGCTAATGCAACTTTAAAGTCCAAAAAAGCAATATATTTTGCTCTCTCTATTTTCCTCTACTGCAAATTTCGTTTTACATAGTTCTTGTTCATCGATTGATCATTATACAGTATTGTTTCATAAATCTTGTCGGAACCCGAACGGTAATGTCTCATGTCGTAGAGTCATTCTCACATTCAATCCTTGGAGCGATCTCGACCGTAGATCCATGTCAATGTGTCGGACTTGGCCTGTGTATGCACGAGTGTGGCCGGCATATGTTGAGTTCGTTTTTTGAGGTCAACAGAATTCATACAAAAGTTTAACATAAAAGTGATTTTTATTCTGATATCCACTGATCCACGGGGATGGCCAAAATCCTGACCAACACCGCCCTGCACCTAGCAGAATGGAGCAATGTATCCCCACCTGTAGTAAACTCTTGAACCCGCCCCAAATATATTTATTTTAGTTTTGTTTTTATGCTTTTTCAATTTAAATATTTTTTTAAAAAAATAATATTAAATAAATAAATTCAATGGCGAGATAAATGAGGATTTTTTTAATGAAAATATTATCTTACATTGTAAAACAAAAAGAATTGTTTGGTACAATTTGAGAAGGAAAACTATCAAAGATAGCTCAATTATTTATGTATTCGATTGTTAATGTAATATTTCAAAATATTTTGGGCCAACCATTCAATTAAATTGGTTAATGTAATTTTTCGGATTAATGAAAATTTCACTCATTTTTCTTCACGTAATTGTACAATAATGTGACAAATAATATTAAAAATAATTGTCTTGATATAATATATTCTACATTTTTTAAATAGCATTTGCAATTTAATTACGTGTTTCAATTACTTATATATACGGCAAAATTTAGAGTAATGTTATTCATCCTCAGTGTGTTTACAAACGCAGTTTAGGTGGCTCTAAATGATATGTGAAATGAAATGTGAAATGAAATGACTTATTTAATTTCATTTATCATTTAATGTCACATTAACGCTACCTAGACTGTGTTTAGAAACATACTAGGGATGAATAGCATTACTCCAAAATTTAACCGTCAGAATTTTGTTTTTACACAAGATAACGATATCATATGAATAGTTCTACTCACAAATTGTGCATATGTTTGGCCATTTTATTTTGCTAAAATTTTACTTTTCGGGATTGAATTGTTGATAAATTAGTAGTGTATGTAGGTCCTACAAAAATGTGTTTTACTAAAATTATTGTTAAGACTTTGAGAGTCTCAAATGGAACACCTGTCTATCTAGCTTTGCCTGTCACATTTGCACTAGTTTGTATAACAAAATTCACGTATGCTACATGTAGCAAATTAAGCAATAATAATTAGGGGTGTTCAAAAGTTTCGAACCGAATCGAATCGAGCAATTCTTCATAAATTAAATACTCGAACGGGTATACGAATCGAGAATCGATGGGTATGAGTTGGCTCTCGGGTCTAGACCAAGAATCGAAGAACCGAATAAGAGCCGAAACTAAGTAATATTTTTATTATTTTTTATTGAATTAATTAAATTATTTTATTTTTTCTAAATAAATTAACAAATTAATTAAATAAATCAAATCATTTCATAATTTTAAGTCTTGGACCTCAATTTTTTTGGGACTTTTAATTTATATTTCATTTTCTTTATGCAAACAGACTGCTTGAAGCAAATTAATTGATATGGATCACCGACATTTTAATATTAATATCTACTTTTTGTATTTGTATGCATTGAATTAATGTTATTCGACAGCTAGTTATTTATATATTTTTGAATTGGGCTACGTTAATTTGTAAAAGTTACGAATGAAATGTCATTAGTTATATTTATGTAGCGTTGCTGTAAATGTTAAAAAATTAATTATGGTATGGAACCAAAAGGAATCGAACCGAACCCGAACCGTTCCATAATTATATTTGGACCCGACGAGTCCATTTATTAAATTTTCGAAAACTTTGGAACCGAGTAGAAACGAATCGAACCGACCCGACCCACGAACAACCTTAATAATAATGTGGGTGATAATGTGTATGTTTATATGTTACATTCTTGAAAATTCATAAGGGAACAAAATACAATTTTGCTACACTAACATATTGATTAACATCCCATGGTATGGTACGTAGACGATGTGGTTGTTTGAATAACACTTATGGTCACTAGATGGAG